>CAVMJV010000029.1:1200000-1800000 GCA_963681835.1 Meloidogyne enterolobii
GTTAATCAACTACGGTATCTACTCAAATAATAACAACCTATTGAATATCCCCTTCAACGTAGGGGATATTCAAGAAGAAATTTGGAATCTTCTTTAAAGAACCATGAAACCGAAGAATGAAACCACACCCCTTATAGTGTAATTATTAAAGGCAAACCTAATATCTCATCAACAGAAATAATTTTTTCTGGGACATGATGTTTGTCTAAAACAATTGCCAAAGCTTTTTCAAAATTATTTTTAACAAGCTTTATCAAAACTTCAAATGTAGCTTTATAAAAATATAAAACTTTATTAACAAATTCATCAAATATTTTATTGAATTTTAATTTTATTGCCCGTTTTTCCGTAATTATTGAACTAAAAGGTAGTCTAATTTCATTAAATTTATTTTTATCAAAGCGCCATTTAAGGGTTAATTTAAATTGTTCTCCATTTCCATCAAAATATTTATATTTGTAACCATTACCAAGAAATTCTATTATACTTTTATCTATATCAACATAATTTTCTAGAGAAGGCTCATCATGAAATTCTTTTATTTCCCACAAAATCATCTCTATATATTCATAGAAAATTTCTTTATCTGTTTGTTTATTAAAATTTTCTGAATTAAATTCTTCTAGTTGAGCTTCTTCAGAATAAGCTTGGTTATAATTTTCAGATTCCTTCTTTAGTTCTTTCAATTTTCTCTGTTGCTCCTTCTTTTGTTTTTGTTTATTTTCTTGTTTTATTTTTGCTTCCATCTTCACAAGTTCTTTAGCTTCTTTATCCGCTTTCTTCTTTTTTTCGTTTTCTATATTTATCTGTTTATTTTTCTGTTTTATTTCTTTATTTAAAAATTCTAGATCGGTGTCTTTAACTTTAACCTTTTGATTTCCTTTATTCTTAGTTTTTTTCTTAGTTTTGTTCTTATTTAATTTTGTTATTGTCTCTTTTTCCTATTAAATAAAAATTCAGATTATAATTAGGGTTGCACAAAACCGTTTAATTTTGAAAAAACCGTATACCGTTTATGCCGTTTATGTGAGACCCGTATACCGATCCGTTTAATTTTACCAAAAACCCGTTTACCGTATACCGTTTAGCTAATATATATTAGTGTGGAGACTAACAAATAAGTCTAGTATAAATTACAAGTTATGGTCAAACGTCCATTTTAGTTTAAATTAGTGTATCACCCCCGAGCCTTCTGGGGGGGGGGGGGGAGAGAGTGTCGGGTTTCGGGGTCCTTCGGGGTTTGGGTCAGGGTTTTTGCATAAAATAGTCGTGTTCGGGGTATCAGGGGTCGGGGTTTCGTGGGACGGAGTGCTACCATAGTTTAGCAACAAATTTTGAGTGATATTTTGCTGGCCGGTCAAATTTACACTCTAGTTAAATATTTATTTTACATACTGGTTTGATAAATAATGTCTTAATTAAGTTTCTGCAAGTCAAGTTAATACATAAGCAGGACAAGTTCTGCCGGTACTATCCATACAGGAAAAGCCGAAAATATTAAATGAGAGTTTCTAAATCATAAATTATATGTTTATATCTCGGTAAATTGAGAATAAAATTAGTTAAACACTTATTTGTCAGTTAGTATAATTAAAAATATCCAAACTGTTTCATCCTCTGACGCTGATTTTGGTTTTTCAAACTCTGGATTAATAATATTATTCATTTTATCATCATCTACTGAAGTATAACGATTTGTTACAACGGAATCATTCGAACTTTCTATTAAGTCCGGTATTTTTTCCTCAAAAATTATTTTTTTATTTTGATTTTTTCCTTTTTTCTTCTTTTTACTTGTGATTTCCTGCCATTCCTCTTCCTTAGGTAAATTTCGAATATTCGATTCATTAATTTTATTTAATTGAGCAGTCTCTGATTTATTGCCAATCTTTAAGTTCTTTTGAACCAACTCTATACTAGGATCTTTTTTGTGCTCATGAAATAATTGCTGATCAACTTCAATCTAAAATAATTAATAAAATAACAAAATTATATCCGTAAAATAACTTTTTCCTTTCCTTTTCCTTTCGCTTTTCTTTTTGCTTTTCCCTTTCCTTTTTCAATTTTATTTTGACTTAGTTCAACAATATTTTTGTGTAAACTATCAATCTTCGATTCTGTCAGATCACTAGATTTATCTATACTTATCTCTTCTTTAACATTTCCCTTATTTATCTCTTCTTCGCCATCTCCATTATCATCAACTCTTTCAGTTTCCATATCAAAAAGAACACCATCCTTTATTCCTTTTATTTTTTCACTTAACAAAGTTAACAATCGAAAGTCACTATTTTCTTCAATAAATATATATGACGTTCTATAATATTTTAGTAAATTAACTATATGTCTTGGAAAATTATTTTCTGTGTATTTTTTTATCGCCTCCACATGTTCAAGGAAATATGGCATCTTTCGGCAATTATGAACAATTTTTGGCGATCCATCAGGAAGGAATTTCTTTGTTTCTTCTGAAAATGATATAATATATAAGAATATTAGGTCAACGGCCCAAATTTTGTCGAATGCGTCGTTGTGGCCGCGCGTATATTATATTAGGAGACAATATTTATGACATAACCTTGTTAAAATTGAAGATAAATAGGGGATCAAATAAGGCTTAAATGATATAGAACAAAAAGAAGAAATATAATTAAGAATTTTCGAAGTGCCCACATTTTGACAAAGTTTAAAACAACGTTTGGTCGTTATCAAGCGCAGACCTTTGACTCCAAAACAGAACAAAAAGATCTCTATCTAAAAACATACCATTTTTTAAGTCGAATAACTCATTTAAATCTGTATTCGTCATTACATAAGACTCCAACCAATACTTCCATTCAGAGTTAACAAATATTTTAAGGATAACAATTTTAAATAAATGTGTAGGTACATAAATTTCTTTTGGACCGATGACCTAAAATTACAAATAAATGAATTATTTTTCATTTATGTCGGGATCTGAGATTAGGTATAAAAACTGAGCTGTGAGTATTCAATGCGCTCATTTTACTTGCAAAAGCAATTGCCGTCTTTGCATGTTATTATTTAGCGATATTTCCAGGACTTTGAGAAGCCCAATTTAATAGCCTAGTTTAGTGAGATTCGAATAAACCCTTCTACCAGCTAGAGTTGTCCAAGTCCAAAATTTTCCAATACTCGAGACCAAGATAAGAACCAAGACTCAGGAACAAAATTAACAAGACTCGACTCGAGATAATTTTCGGACCATAGCCAAATTTTTAGTTTATTTCTTGTGCCTCTGAAATGAACAAGAAACTATAATTTGAAGGAATTTATAAGAAATAAACTCAGGCTCAAGTAAAAAGGATTATTTTTCTGGCAGACCGATCAGAATTAACTAATTATCGACAATTATTTCAATAAATTACTTGAAATTCCATTAAATTTTTCTCTTGATTTGGCAAAAATAATGGTCCTGAATAAATATATGTTTCTTCTGCTTCTTTTGCCATACAACTTGAAATATAATTATATATTTATATCATATCATCTCGAATAATTACTCTGGATTTTAGTTGTTATGAATTTATTTAAAGCCGATAATCAATCGGGAGGGAGAGGGGTAATTAACCGAGAAAATAATAATTTAAATATCGTATTTCCTCTAATAGAATGGCCTGGTATTCTATATGTCAATCACACTACAAAAAATAACTATTAGTGAGTGGTATTCAATCAAGGTATTCAATTCATACATATAATACTTAAAATCTTAATCACTCCAAATCCACGGATATCGCCCATAAACCACCGATATCCCTCTAAATCGTCTGATATCCTCAATATCTATCATGTAAAAGATTTTAGGTAAACTCATAAACTAGGTGATATCTATTCTTAAATCATTCTCTGAAGGGGCATTCTATTAGATTGGGTCATCAACTGGAGAGGGCATTCAATTAGAGTAAATAAGATTATTGATGTTATTTATTTACCTAATGTATTCTTCGATAACCCTCCAATGTCCACTGTTAACCTCCTTGTATTGTGGCACTGAATTTGTAAGGTAAAAGCCTTGCTCGTGTGGATGTAAATTTCCCGTTGCTAGATGGCCATGATTATATATAGAATTCTTAATTTACAAAATTTAGGGGAAAAAGATTTGATTAAACCGGATTACACTCATAATCATTATATTTTGGCTGGAATATTTCCGAAAAATCTGGATCAGCTGACCACCAAAATTTTTCATTAGTTAAATTATTCATATGTTCCTTCGTTAAATATTCCAAAACCCAATTTGGTATTCTTTTCCTTCTATTAAAATTTATGATAAAATCCTTGAAAATAAAATATAAATTTTGAATTTTAAATTTAACAAACTTTATATATTCGAATATTCGATTTTTTATATTTTTCTTTATTTTCCTCACTTATATCACTCAAATTTATATTTTTGAATTTTTTAGAAAATGAAAACTCATTTTTATATTTAATAAATTTATTTTTGAAGGTTGACTTCAAGGATTCTTTAAAATTTGGAATCATTGCTTCAAATAAGTTTTTATTATCGCATTTATCTGAAATTTATTTTAGAGACCGGTAAGTTACAATGCTTCGTTTTTCGACCCGAACCCCGATCCGAAAATTTATTCAAACGCGAGCTGAAACCCATATTTCCCATCAAAATTTAAGATCCATGTACCTAATTTCTTTATTTTATCAAATCCAGAATTATGCAGCAAATCAATCAACTCAAATCCAATATACCATTCTAAAAATTCCAATTTATTTTTGAATAACTCTCCCATAATTTTATGATCTTTAATATAATTTTTAAATTCCCAATTATCTAACGAATCTTTTCCACAATTTTCTTTATAACTATTATCAGACTTTGTATCTTCATTCCAATTAGCTTCAGTAATAATTATGTCAGCACAATAATTTCTAAGTTCATATTCAATAATAATAACTTTGAAAACTTGTGTTATTGGTGGATGCTTTACTTCATTGTTGAACTTAAATAATAAGTTGAAATATAGAATATACCAATAGTACATTTGGAACTTAGATCAACGACTTCCAAATTGAATGTTAGTCTCAATAACGATAATTTTATTTGGCCAAAATGACTCAATATATAGATTCCGTAGTGTCTTACAAATTTGGCCAAGGGTATACATCAGGGTGGCCCTTTTACCCTATTTATAGAGGATTTTCCCTATTTTTGACCTTTTCGCCCTATTTTTTCCCTATTTTCTCATTTGCCATATTTTTGCCCTATTTTTACAATTTTGTGAAATTATAAGAATTCTTCGGATTTTGTTTAAAAATTGGTATAAATGAAGGATTTCTAACTTCCTGGCCTTCCAAAATCCTCAAAATTTTTGCCTGCGGCGCATAAAATGGGAGAAATCTTGCTTCTAGCCTCCCAAAATCATCAAAATTTTCTGCCTGCGGCGCTAAAAAAAGAAGAAATTTGGCTTCTTGGCCTTCCAAAATTCCCAAAAATTTCGCCTTATTTGAAATTTATGTATGCTTAAGCTTTTAAAGCTATGCCCTGATTTTTGCCCCATTTTTGGCCGATTTCGCCCTATTTTTGCCCTATTTTTGAGTGGCTGCGCCCTATTTTAGTGTTTTGGAAGGGGCCACCCTGGTATACATTGTAATCCTGAACTATTTTTAACTCAGAAATTTATAGAATTATAATATTTTCTACTTTTATTATTTCAAAAATTTAACAAATCCATACCGGATAACTCTTAACACTTTCCTTCCTTTCAGTTTTTTCTGAAACAAGTACTGATATTGGCCCTGTTATTGCTATGATATTCTTCTTATTACATTTAGCTACACAACTTAAAATTTCAAAATAATTAAAATAATAAATCTTAGGGAGGAACCAACGATCTATCTCTATTATATCGAAAAGTCCTTTAATTTGAAGGTTTACTATATCAAGATTCGTTAGTTTTATTAAATAAACCTCGCATATTTATCAAGCAGTTCAAGTGTCTTTAACTTTTTTTTTATTATTACAATGTCCGAATTTTTGATATTTATTTGTTACTATGTCTTCTGTTATTGAATCTCTACTATGTGATACAATTTCTAAAATCCAATTTGCTTTTTCTGATAACAAATTAATGCCTATCAAATGCTTAAAAATAATAATTTTTGATTTATTATAGTATAAAACTTTGTAAGATATATAATTTTATTTTTAAAATCAGCATTTAATTACAAGGTGTTATAGTAGAGAAGCCCAAAACCTTAGTTTTGATCTTGACTCAAAAACTTTCTTGGGGGTTTCGATAATTTTTAAAGCTTATCTTATAGAACAATATGTACATATATGGCAAGAAAACTATTCACAAACTTTATCTTCAATTAATACTCTCTCCTCTTCGGGCCACCCAAATTCATCAAAATGTTGTGATATTTTGCTAAGAATCCCTTCAGGATCGAACTCCGTAATAATATGTTTTTCAGGTTGATTCCAATGAAATTCACTATAACTCGGAAAATTCCATAGATTTGGAGTTTGCAAAATTGTTGGATTAAGCCATCCAATAGATAAGAATTGTTTGAAAGCTAACTCATCAAATGAAGAATCTGCAATAATATTTTTGCATTCATATTTGCATCAATATTTTAAAAATATTACTAATAAAAAAACTTGTGAATATAAAGGTTGTCGGATAGTTGGAAATTTTCGGATATCCGGATTTTGTATCCGAACCAAAAATTTCCGGATATCCCGTCTTTTCGGATCTGGATATCCGGATCCGACAACCTTAATACATATTACATACGATGGTAGCTAACTATATCTTCTCTTGGGTTGAATTCATTTGCTATAAAATAGTAGTATATTAATTCTTGTAAAAGTTGAAAAAATTAAAAAAGACAGAAGCCTTTCGGACAGAAGCCTATTATACTTTCAGATCTCTTTCATTAAGTCCTATATTTTACAAAGATTTTTGGTTTTAGACCAGAAATACCAGAAAATCCGGAAATTTTCAACTTCAGTTTGATTATGTTTAGAATTCGAGGGCCATTATTGGTGAAATATTCGCTAAACTTATTAAGCTAAAACAAGTTTTTAAATATTTTGAAACTTTGCACAAGCAACTTTAGTATTCTTTATAATCATAACATGAAACCAGAAAAAGAATTCTTGAGAAAAAAAATACCGGTTGGATTTAAATATCTGCGCCGAGTTATATAGCTTGAGGAAGCGCCAGGATCTGAAATTTTGTTAACTTCATCTGGCTTGTCATTCTTTTGTGATGCGCATTTTATAGGAATAATAACAAAAATAATTAGTAATAAATTAACAAATAATAAATAAATAAAGGTTTTCATATATAAATCAAATGAATGGGTAGCTGAAATAAAATGTCAAACAATATTTGTTCAGCTAACGTCATTATTATTTGAATATGTTATTAAAAAAGAGGAATATGTTGTTTATAGCTAGCGTTACCATAGTTAAAGAACTTAATATTCAAGCAGTCAATTTTTGCAAACATTCAAAATTACAAACAAAAACTTCAAACATTTTCCTTTGTTCAAGACCTTCCAAAACATCACTTTTTAAATAATATCAAAACATATACAATATCAAAAGATTGACAGAACATTCATCAAAGCATTTCTGGTTATTGTTATTGGAGTTATTATAGCTAGTGTAGCCTTTGAGTAGTTGTCTTATTCTGTCAGTCGTTCTACCAAAGCGCATAATCTCACTTACCGTATTTACTCGATTAATTCCCCTGGGGAATTATTTTTTCAACCTATCCGTGGCATGGGGAATTATTCAAGGGAGGGGAATTATTCGAGTTTTGAAATTTGAACGTGTAGTAGGGTATTTGGGGGAGGGGAATTATTTTTTCAACCCACCCGTAGCATGGGGAATTAATCGAGGGAGGGGAATTATTCAAGGGAGGGGAATTAATCGAGTAAATACGGTATTCAATTATACAATTATTGTCTTGATAAAACACTGTATGTAATTCAAGTATATTTTACTAGTATCTGATACAACGCAAAGCGATACTTGATTATTACACTGTTATAAATTACAATATAAGAAGCAACTCAACAAAAAAATTTTAACTAGAGAACAACTTAACAACTTGTATTACGTTAATTAAAAGCTATAAATAATAATAGATTGTGAAAGCCTGTCATAAACATAAATAAAATTTTAAAATAAATTTTAAGTGAGGGAAATTATTTATTTATCCTACTCCCCTCACAAGATAAATAAAAATTAATCAATGATGTTGAAATGAAAATAAAATTCACGTGTTTTTGCGTATTGTAAAATATTATTTAATTTAAATATAAAAAAATTAAATATCCAACAAAAGTTTCAAAAAAATCAGAGTAATAGATCTGAGATAATAGAGCAAATTAAATCTCTTTTTTTTGTGTAGAAAAAAATAAAAAAAAATCTCTTGTAATTTATTTAAGTTTACAAAACGTAAATGCTCAAATTATACCGGATGATTATTGTTTCAGCCTCTCGCTAGAGTGTTAATTAATTACGAGAGGCAACTATACATATATTTGAGAGAGGGTAATTATTCGAGAAATTACGGTACCATATGTCAAGCACTATAAGACCACCTGCTCACGTTTTTCAACTTAAACATAAATTTGAGTTCAAAAAACTACATTTCTTAAAGAATAATAGTTAGTTGAAAAATGAACTTAAAAAATTTGGATTGAAAAAAATATTACAAGAATTATATGTATGTATAAAACAAGTTCAATATTTAAAAAAAACCAATACATTGCAAAAAATGAATTTTCAATTAACACTGATCCTGAATAAAACCCAGGTATTAGTGGACTAATGGAGGGATATAAAGAGATTTGTAATAGAATATGTATTAACAAAAAATTTCAGGAGAGTGGGGAGGGAGATTAAGAGGGCCTGCCTTTAAAAAAATCTGAAATTCTATTTTTCTATGGTTTTGTGTGAAATTCATCTACTATTTTATGAGAGAGTAAAGGATTTCAGTTGAATTATGATTATTTATTTTATCCAGGTTAGGAAGTTATTCTGAGGAATAAAATCTTCTAACCACGATTCTTAACCCCGAACTTTTTAAGGCTAAAACCAATACCCAAAAAATTTTTTGAATCTTCTACCTTTGTTTTGTATTCATTTAAAATATTAATGTAAAATAAAATTTAAATAATTTCTATCGTTCGTTTTTATCAGGTTAGAAATAAAATATTTGAGAAGATACATAAAAATAATGATCACAGTATATAATGAAAAAGTCGGGCAATTTTAAATAAGGATATGATATATTTATGTTGCTAAAAAATATGGACATAATGATAAAAAATTTTTGAGTGTTTAATAATGAAAAAATTTCCTATAAGATTTTGATAATAATTTTACTAATCAACGAAGTCAGTAGACTTGCTAAGTTGGAATTTATAATTTATGAATTTAAAATAATTTTTGGTTTTTTATATATTCTTAAACAGTAAAATAATAGTCTATGTTAAATTATTGTTCGTCTGGTTCTTCAATTAAAATAGATTTTCCTTTATCTGCCTTTGCCTTACCTATATCTTTAATTTTAAATATTTTAATTCAAGTTATTAATCAAAGTTTAATTAAGGTTATTACTAATATTATAAATATTGTTTGGAAATTTGTTTTACTTTTCTTCCAAATAAGTTACCATGACTCTATTTTCACCTCCTCGTTTGAGAAAGCTTAATCCCGCGTGTTTTAAAATGAGGAGACTTTAAGCTGTATAATCCAGACACCTAACTTCGACCTTTTTTAAGGCTAAAATACATACCTCAAAATTCCTAACTCGAAACACCGTAAATTTATAGTTACCCCGATATCAAATAGGGATTCTAGTTTTTTAGTCTTATTATTCATTATACACTTCTAACTTTATATCGATAATTCCTTTTTATTAAATTAAAATATGTTCAAATTTGAAATTATCCTTTAAAATAAATGAACTTACCCTCAGTTTTGTTTTTATTTAATTCATTATTAGCTTTAATATTTCTCGATAACGAATGAACATATGTAAAAGTACGAAAACAGTTTTTAATTAAATAACTAAAATTCGTTCTAAAAAATTCTACTACATCTTTTGCATATTTTTTCCTTTCTTCTTTAACCTCTAAATCTTTTTCTGTTGCATTTTTCTTATCAGATATTTCAATTAAAATATTTGAAATTACATCTTGTAAAAGTTCTATTGTATTATCAATAATTTCGGGAAATTCAGAACGCCCTTCATTCATATGTGTAACAACAATATCAGTTAAACTTTCATTTTCTATTTCTATTGATGGCATGCTTAAATAAATAAAATTATAAAAAATATTATTTTAGAGTAATTTTAATTGAATAAAAGATCCCTTGATAAATTATTTCACTTCCAAATTTCTATCATTGTTAGATTTGACAATGATTTTTGGTAATAGACCAAAAATACCAGAAAAAGGAGATTTTCTGCTCAGGTTGACTGAATTAGGAATTTGGGGGCCATTATTACTATAACAATTCTTTAAATATTTTTAAACATTGCAAAAGATACTTTAGCATTCTTTAAAATCATAAAATGAAACCAGAAAAAGAATTATTGAGAAAAAATACCGGTTGGATTTAAAGAGCTCGTTAAAGAGCTTGATGAAGCGCCAGTATCTGAAATTTTCTTAAATTCATCTGGGTTGGCATTCTTTTGTGATGCGCATTTTATAGGAATAATAACAAAAATAATTAGTAATAAATTAACAAATAATAAATAAATAAAGGTTTTCATATATAAATCAAATGAATGGGTAGCTGAAATAAAATGTAAAACAATATTTGTTCAGCTAATAAATTATATACATCGTCATTATTATTTGAATATGCTATTAAAAAAGAGGAATATGTTGTTTATAACTAGCGTTACCATAGTTAAAGAACTTAATATTCAAGCGGTCAATTTTTGCAAACATTCAAAATTACAAACAAAAACTTCAAACATTTTCCTTTGTTCAAGACCTTCAAAAACATCACTTTTTAAATAATATCAAAACATATACAATATCAAAAGATTGACAGAACATTCTATTGTATTCATGTTCATGCTGTGGAAAAATTGTGGATGGGAGATGGAATTGAACCATCAAGGAATGAGCCCAAACCGAAAGCACAACCGACTGTGCCACCATCCAACCCAATGCTGGGTTATTTATATTCATTTATGTTCTTTCTGCAAGTACGGACACAACACATTCATCAAAGCATTTCTGATTATTGTTATTGGAGTTAGCTAGTGTAGCCTTTGAGTAGTTGTCTTATTCTTTCAGTCGTTCTACCAAAGCGCATAATCTCACTTATTCAATTATACATATTATTGTCTTGATAAAACACTGTATGTAATTCAAGTATATTTTACTAGTATCTAATACAACGCAAAGCGATACTTGATTATTACACTGTTATAAATTACAGTGTTATAAGAAGCAACTCAACAAAAAAATTTTAACTAGAGAATAAGTTAACAACTTGTATTAATGTTAATTAATAAATAATAATAGATTGATAAATAAATAATAATAAATAAATAAATAAAAAATAAATAATAATAGATTGTTAAAGCCTGTCATAAACATAAATAAAATTTTAAAATAAATTTTAAGTGAGGGAAATTATTTATTTATCCTACTCCCCTCACAAGATAAATAAAAATTAATCAATGATGTTGAAATGAAAATAAAATTCACGTGTTTTTGCGTATTGTATAATATTATTTAATTTAAATATAAAAAAGTTAAATATCCAACAAAAGTTTCAAAAAAATCAGAGTAATAGATCTGAGATAATAGAGCAAATTAAATCTCTTTTTTTTTGTGTAGAAAAAAATAAAAAAAAATCTCTTGTAATTTATTTAAGTTTACAAAAGTATATGCTGAAATTATACCGGATGATTATTGTTTCAGCCTCTCGCTAGAGTGTTAATTAATTACGAGAGGTAACTATACATATATTTGAGAGAGGGTAATTATTCGAGAAATTACGGTACCATATGTCAAGCACTATAAGACCACCTGCTCACGTTTTTCAACTTAAACATAAATTTGAGTTCAAAAAACTACATTTCTTAAAGAATAATAGTTAGTTGAAAAATGAACTTAAAAAATTTGGATTGAAAAAAATATTACAAGAATTATATGTATGTATAAAACAAGTTCAATATTTAAAAAAAACCAATACATTGCAAAAAATGAATTTTCAATTAACACTGATCCTGAATAAAACCCAGGTATTAGTGGACTAATGGAGGGATATAAAGAGATTTGTAATAGAATATGTATTAACAAAAAATTTCAGGAGAGTGGGGAGGGAGATTAAGAGGGCCTGCCTTTAAAAAAATCTGAAATTCTATTTTTCTATGGTTTTGTGTGAAATTCATCTACTATTTTATGAGAGAGTAAAGGATTTCAGTTGAATTATGATTATTTATTTTATCCAGGTTAGGAAGTTATTCTGAGGAATAAAATCTTCTAACCACGATTCTTAACCCCGAACTTTTTAAGGCTAAAACCAATACCCAAAAAATTTTTTGAATCTTCTACCTTTGTTTTGTATTCATTTAAAATATTAATGTAAAATAAAATTTAAATAATTTCTATCGTTCGTTTTTATCAGGTTAGAAATAAAATATTTGAGAAGATACATAAAAATAATGATCACAGTATATAATGAAAAAGTCGGGCAATTTTAAATAAGGATATGATATATTTATGTTGCTAAAAAATATGGACATAATGATAAAAAATTTTTGAGTGTTTAATAATGAAAAAATTTCCTATAAGATTTTGATAATAATTTTACTAATCAACGAAGTCAGTAGACTTGCTAAGTTGGAATTTATAATTTATGAATTTAAAATAATTTTTGGTTTTTTATATATTCTTAAACAGTAAAATAATAGTCTATGTTAAATTATTGTTCGTCTGGTTCTTCAATTAAAATAGATTTTCCTTTATCTGCCTTTGCCTTACCTATATCTTTAATTTTAAATATTTTAATTCAAGTTATTAATCAAAGTTTAATTAAGGTTATTACTAATATTATAAATATTGTTTGGAAATTTGTTTTACTTTTCTTCCAAATAAGTTACCATGACTCTATTTTCACCTCCTCGTTTGAGAAAGCTTAATCCCGCGTGTTTTAAAATGAGGAGACTTTAAGCTGTATAATCCAGACACCTAACTTCGACCTTTTTTAAGGCTAAAATACATACCTCAAAATTCCTAACTCGAAACACCGTAAATTTATAGTTACCCCGATATCAAATAGGGATTCTAGTTTTTTAGTCTTATTATTCATTATACACTTCTAACTTTATATCGATAATTCCTTTTTATTAAATTAAAATATGTTCAAATTTGAAATTATCCTTTAAAATAAATGAACTTACCCTCAGTTTTGTTTTTATTTAATTCTTTATTAGCTTTAATATTTCTCGATAACGAATGAACATATGTAAAAGTACGAAAACAGTTTTTAATTAAATAACTAAAATTCGTTCTAAAAAATTCTACTACATCTTTTGCATATTTTTTCCTTTCTTCTTTAACCTCTAAATCTTTTTCTGTTGCATTTTTCTTATCAGATATTTCAATTAAAATATTTGAAATTACATCTTGTAAAAGTTCTATTGTATTATCAATAATTTCGGGAAATTCAGAACGCCCTTCATTCATATGTGTAACAACAATATCAGTTAAACTTTCATTTTCTATTTCTATTGATGGCATGCTTAAATAAATAAAATTATAAAAAATATTATTTTAGAGTAATTTTAATTGAATAAAAGATTAGGTTATATTAAAAATCAAAAACCACTAAAATTCCCAATTTTTTAGTCAATCTGTGTTATAATTTTGATAATAAAATTGGACTCAATTTTCAGAAAGCATTGCTAGCTGCTGATTATTCATGAATTTTAGAAAATGTACGAAGGTATACTATTTTCGTGCACTTTAACTTCACTATTAGAAAAAGAATCCAAAATATCGGAGCTGCCGGACAAAATTGGTTCAAAATTTTTCAAAAGCTTACATCAGTCTCGAATTTGTTTGAATTGAAAATTGAACACCGTCTGAGCTGTCGGAAAAGGGGTTCTATTTCCGAATAAACCTAAGGCTCAGTGAATACACAAAATACTTTAACAACTTTAAATCTTTTATTTAACTAAATATATGATTGATTGGAGAATAGGCTAAAGAGCAGTTCAAAGAAAGGCTAAGAGCAAAAATGATTAAGTATAGGAAAGGAATGTGTGAGAATAGGAAGTTTATTAAAGCTTTTATAAGGATTGTTATCTGTATGGACATCTTTTAAAAGATGTGTGAACAAGTAATTAATTTAAAATTTTGCAAAATGCGACATTGGGAAGACCTGTCACGAATTGGTTGAATGCGACTAACGCGTTCCGGCGGCTCTTCCATATTTAATAATGGACTGGATTATATATTTAAATTATTTTTAGTAAACTCGGCATTTATTTACAACGGATTGTATGTAATGGAATTTAAATTAATCCAAATTAATTTAATTTTTAAATTTCAAACATGTTTTCATAAAGAATAATTAAAATTGATGGGCCAAAAATTGTTAAACGATTATCTACAAGCTTTTGTTTCTGTATAATTTCATTAAATAAAATTGAATATTGCAAAAAAATATAAATATTAACAGCAAGATCGTGTAAAGTGGCATGTTCTATTTTGTCCATATTATAATAAAGTATACTCATGGTATATAATGAGGTTTTATTTTTAAATATTGATTCACCTAAAAATAAATTTTGAAATTTAATTAAATATTTTAACAAAGTTTGGACAGATTTTTCCTATAAATGTCCTTTTTTTCTATTATTGCCTATTTTTATTATCCTGTCCTGAAATTTGGGCTTTTAACCAGAAATATCTCCTTAGATTAATGCATTTAGTATGGGGAATCCGGGTACACCCCCACTTTACCGCGGACCTATTATACCGCCGAGCTATAACTTTGTTCAAAATTGTTGAATCCGGGAGGCCCTGGTATGGTTCGATGCGCCTCAACGATCTGAATCGAATCATACCAGGGCTTCCCAGATTCGACAATTTGAAACGAAGTTATAGCTCGGCGGTATAATGGGCTCGCGGTAGAGTGGCCTGCTCCCGGGGAATCCGGAGATTTTCTGTTCCGATATCGCACCCTGATCATGATATCCGTTGACTTAAATTAATTTTAATTAATTTATAATATGTACTTATTGCATATTCAACAGATAATTTTTCGCCTTCCTTTTGTTTCAAATCTAAAACAAAATATAAAGATTTTTCCAAATCTTCTTCTATAATATCAAAGACATTGTTTTCTTTACTTCGATAAAATTCCAAAAATTTATGTCCAAGCTTAACTAATTCTTTATTATTTTCAACTAGTGGTTGATATTTCATAGAAATTGAATTAAGATTATCCTCAAATTTTTTAACAAAATTATTATCAAAACGCCAATTTGTAATCATTTCGAATGATATGTCGAATAACAAAAAATAATCTTTAATCAGTTCAAAAAAGGATATAATAGACTTTTCAATTCCATAGTAATCCTCTAAATTAATTTTTTTATTTAACAGAATTTTGTCCAAAACATATAATGCTGATATATATACTCTATTTATATGTATAAATGCAGATCTTTCAGGAACTATTTTTTTAGACTTTGGTTGATTTAATAATTGTTCATTTTTTGTAAATAATTCGGTTATTTTCTGGATATCTAGTGCATTATCCCCAAATTCACTTTTGTTAGCCTTTCTTGCTTCTTTTTCAGCTTTTTTATTTTGTTGATCTATTTCTCGAAGATGACGATTTTTTTGGTTTATAATGTCATCTAAAAACTTTATATCTTCCAAATCTTTCTGCTTATTTTTCTTTTTATTATTATCTTGTTCTTTTATTTTTAACTTTCTTTTATTCTTCTTTTTCTTTCTTTTATCAGCTTTTTTACTATCAACAGATATTGTTTCATTTGAAGTTTCAGCTTCATGTACTAACTAAAGATTTTGAATAATGATATGTCTAGTTTTCGATTGCATAGGTAAAAATTTTAATATAAAAAATAGTGTTATTCACGGTACCGTATTACCACGGTATTTTTAACGAAATACCGAAACCAATACCGCCTCAATCAAAAATACCGCGGTATTTTGCGGTATAGGTATTTTACCGAAAATACCGATACCGCAAAATCGCATTTGAATAACACTAATAAAAAACTCAAGCTCTTGACACATAAAGCATCCAAATGGACAAGAAAATTCTTGTAAATTTGAAACAATTATTTTGTCAGCGACAGAGACATAAATGAACAGCTGTAAGAAAAACTCAAATGCTCAATTGATCTTTAGGCTGGACTTGAGATTAACGCAGGAAGGACCCGCACGGGAAATTAGTTTTTTACACTTTAATATGAAAAATTATTTTATTATTATGTAGAGTATTTTTTCATTAGACTTTTGACAGCATTTATATTATGTTTATCTCTTTCGGCAACGAAATAATAAGAACGTTGATTTGTTGACCTCGCAAGCCACATCTAATGCTCCGACATGTTTCACATTATGGTTTCACTATTATTTAATGATAAATTACAGATGTTCATACCTTTAAATCCTCTGATTGTGTTAGTGGCAGATTATCATCAGTAATCTTTAGTTTAGTTAAATATTGTTCTTCTAATTTATAACCACCTTCAATAATCCTTGATGCCTTATTTTTATCTTCTTTATTTTCCTCTATATCAGAAATTATTTTTTTATTTTTATCTTGTTTACCCTTTTTCTTCTTTTTTCTTGACGATTCCTGCCATTCTTCTTTTTTATGTTCTAGAACTAATTTTTGTTGATCATCTTCAATCTAAAATAATTACTATAATACAAACTAATATTAACGGAAACCTTCGGGTTTTCTATTAAATTTTTTTCTACCAACTCCATTTTTAAATTTGTAGTTTCTTTATCAATATTCTCTACAGGTTCTTCAATTTTTAAATCATTTTTCTTTTGCTTACTTTTTTTCTTTTTGGATTTTTTATTTTCTGTTTGGGACTTAACTATATCAACTTTTTCGACATTATCCTTTATGGTTTCACTATTATTTAATGATAAATTTTCTGAAGCATCATGTGGCTTGTTATCTTCAATTTCCATATCAAAAAGAACACCATCCTTTATTCCTTTTATCTTTTCACTTAACAAAGTTAACAATCGAAAGTCACTATTTTCTTCAATAAATTTATATGACCTTCTATAATATTTTAGTAAATTGACTATATGTCTTGGAAAATTATTCTCTGTGTATTTTTTTGCCTCCTCCACATATTCAAGGAAATATGGTATCTTTCGGCAATTATAAACAATATCTGGCGATCCATCAGGAACGAATTTCCTTGTTTCTTCTGAAAATTAATATAAATGAATTTTAGGTCAACGGCCCTAATTTTGTCGAATTTTAAATGTAAAAAATTTGATCTTTTTAAATTTTTAAACAAATTTAGATATTTTTTATGGTGACTGAGCGAGTCAGTTTCATTTTGAAGTTCATTTATTTGTATTGTTTTTACATCATTGAGAGAGAAAATAAAAGTTATGTGTATTAGGATAGATTATTCTTAGTTTGGTTGCTTCTTAGAACCTTGCCTCTAAAATAGAGCAAAAAGATCTCTATCTAAAAGCATACCATTTTTTAAGTCAAATAACTCATTTAAATCTGTATTCGTCATTACATAAGACTCCAACCAATACTTCCATTTAGAATTATCAAAAATTTTAAGGATAACAATTTTGAACAAATGTGTAGGTACAAGAATTTCTTTTGGACCGATAACCTAATATTTAAAATATAATTTACTCTTATATTATAGTACAATAAATTACTTGAAATTCCATTAAATTTTTCTTTTGATTTGGCAAAAATAATGGTCCAGTATAAATAAATGTTTCTTCTGCTGCTTTTGCCATACAACTTAAAAAATATTTAATACACCATTTTTAAATTAAACCGATACATATGTACTTATAAAGTATGTATGTTGTCGGATCCGGATCCGAAAAAGGCCGGATATCCGGAAATTTTCGGTTCGGATACCGGATCCGATGATTTCCAACTATCCGACAATCTTATTAGAATGCTCCATTCAATAATAGAGATTTTTAATAGTAACTCGTTATTTATTAGTGGGTTTCCTTTATAATATTGTGAGCGTTTTTTGATTAAATTTTTAGTAGTACAATTGATACGCTACATTAAGGTCCTACTGTAGTTATTCTTATACATTTTAAAGGCAATCGGGGCTCAAAATCGGAATACTAAACTAAAAATATAATTAGTTACCTAATGTATTCTTCAATAACCCTCCAATGTCCACTGTTAACTTTATTGTATTGTGGCACTGAATTTGTAAGGTAAAAGCCTTGCTTGTGTGGATGTAAACTTCCTGTTGCTAGATGGCCATGATTATATATAGAATTCTTAATTTACAAAATTTAGGGGAAAAAAGATTTGATTAAACCGGATGACACTCATAATCATTATATTTTGGCTGGAATATTTCCGAAAAATTTGGATCTGGTCCCCAATCAAATCTTCCAGCAGTTAAATTAGTCATATGTTCCTTCGTTAAATATTCCAAAACCCAATTTGGTATTCTCTTCCTTCTATTAAAGTTTATGATGAAATCCTTAAATTTTTTTTATTAATTACGGAAATTGGAAATTTTTTCGGGAACTTCTTTTTTTATTAATTTCTCTCTAGAACATTTACCGTATATACTCTATTAATTACCCTCCCTTAAATAATTACCCCCTCCCTTTCCTTCTCTAATTTCAAAAATATTGAAAAAATCGTTGTCAATTTTAATTATTGAAACATTATAAGAATCAATATCAAAAAATAAATGGATTTCCTCTTCAATTTATTGAGATATACCCAAAATTTAGCCCATCCTCTCGATTAATTACACCCTCCAGAGAGAGGTCGAAACAATAATTACCCAGGGTAATTAATAGAGTATATACGGTAATAGTGATGATTTTATAGCCTTTACTCTCTCATCACGGGGTTTTTAGTAATGAAAAATTTCTCCTAAGAAATTCCTTTTTTAAGGGAGATTCCTCTCCAACAAAAAAACAAGGAACGAAACAAAAATTATCAGAAACCACGATTAATTAAATATATTAAATTTAACAAACTTTATATATTCGAATATTTAATTTTTTATATTTTTCTCTATTTGCCTCCGTTATATTGCTTAATTTTATATTTTTAAATTTTTTTGAAAATGTTGGAGGATATAATTCATTTTTATATTTTTTAAATTTATTTTTTGACGTTAGCTCCGCTGCTTTAAACAATTTGCTATTATCACAAATATCTATAATTTATTTAGATTTTACAAAAACTTGGAAACTTTATATTAAAGCTATTCATGACTAAAAATCTTGCTTAACTCAAAACCAATACTAGATCTAAGACTTTATACTTGAAACTTAAAAGATCCATAACAATTTGATGGCTTTAAGTTAGGCAATCGTAGTTAAGTAATCGAGAATTTAATTCATCTGAATTTCAACCAAAGAGTATTTTCCTTGAATACTATTAAAAGTCGGATCTTCTTACATATGTACTAAAACGAAAAATAAGGAATTTTTTAAATCAAGAATAAATACTAAATTTATTAGATAGGTCTATATTCTATGAATGGTGAATTTTATTTTCAATGGATATTAAATCAAAAACATATTTTGATTTATTTTCTCTAATTAAGCTCAATTAGATAGTACCTAATTTCTTTATATTATCAAATCCAGCATTTTGCAACAAATCAATCAACTCAAATCCAATATACCATTCTAAAAATTCTAATTTATTTTTGAATAATTCTCCCATAATTTTATAATCTTTAATATAATTTTTGTAGTCCCAATTACTATTTAAATGATCTTTTCCGCAATTTTCTTTAGAAATTTCTTCAAATTTTGTATCTTCATTCCAAATAGCATCGGTAAAAATTATGTCAGAACAATATTTTTTACTTTCATATTCAATAATAATAACTTTGAAAACTTGGTTTATTGGGGAATGCTTTACTTCTTTGTTGAACTTAAATAATAAATTATAAAAATAAGGAAAGATTTTTTGATTAATTTTGATGATCGAATGTGATTGTAATACTGAGATACATAATTAAGGGTCTGTCCGTTAAAAAATAAAGGAATCGTTAATGAACGAGTCCTGTGTGTCAAACTTCAGAGGAATAGGCCATGGAAAACTTTAAATACAATGTTGAAATTAAATACAAACCGGATAACTCTTCACAATCCTCCCCTTTTCAATTTTTTCTGAAACATCAGAAAGTACTGATATTGGACCTGTGATTGTTATGATATTCTTCTTATTCCATTTAGCAACACAACTAAAAGTAAATTTAAGCATAAATAATGATCAATCTAGAGTTAATTTATGGATAAGTCTAGTCCGAAAACAGTGAGATTTTAATCCAGAGAGTGAATTAATACGGAGTGTCACTTTATCAAGCTTTTCTGTTTAGTATTTAGTTAAATAAACCTCGCATATCTATCAAGCAGTTCAAATGTCTTTAACATTTTTTTATTAAAATAATGTCCAAACTTTTCATATTTTTCTTTTACTTTGCCTTCTGTTATTTTATTTTTATGTGAAATTATTTCTAGAATCCAATTTGCTTTTTCTGATAAGAAATTGATGCCCATCAAATACTTAAAAATTATAATTTTTATGAATTTATATTTTATATGATACTTTTATTTTTTACAAATAATTTTTAAAATCAGAATTCAAATACGATTTCAGGCCGGAATCATACTAAAACGAGTGAAGTCAACTCATCGCTCTATTTATAAGTCTCAGCACTGCGCAAAAGACGCCAAAAAAGCCATTACTAGAATTTATAATCAGAGCTTCAGCTCGTACAAAAATTCAATGGTATTCGTATCTCGATTTGATACGAAGCATTAGTACGAGCAGAAAAATTGGGCTGTGACGAGGTACAATGCAATAATCAAATGTGATATCATAGGTCTTCCATACCCCTCCAAATCAAGGGGCTTCTCTATCGAGCCTATAAAAACTCATCCCTTTGGTTTACCTATTTCCTATACTCAGCGGAGTTCACCCATGATTACAAAACGCTAGACTCTGCTTATAACCTCCTCATGATAATCTAAGCGAAGCGCTTAGAAACGTGACAAACCGCTTTGTCTATTAAATAAAAGTTCAAATAATTTAAAGCCTCAAGGATTTTATTAATCTATTTAACTAACTTTATCATCAGTTAAAAATTTCTCGTCTTCCGGCCATCCAAACTCATCAAAATGATTTGATATATTATAGATAATCCCTTCAGGATCGAAATCCGTAATAAAACGTTTTTCAGGTTGATTGAAAGGATATTCACTCTCATTTGGAACACCCCAAAAACCTGTATTAAAATCACGTCTATCATAAGCTGAAAAGTCTAATCCATTAAGATCTATATTTTGTGAAAATGTTGGAAAATATTTATCAAAATCACAGCTTCCAGTTGGCGTGATGTTTTGAGGTAAAAATTGGTTGAAGTATGGATCGTCAACTGTCAAATGTGGAAAATTTAATCAAATTAAAAAATTAAATCTTCTTAATTTAATTTTAATGGTGGGTTTCAATAATTCAATCAGAACTTGATTTTTCCTTGATTTTTTCCTTTTTGATATTCTCCAAGGATTTGAATTATTAGTTAACAGTTAAAAAGACTTGATTCCGAAGCTCCATACCCGAAACTCTTGTCTTTTAAATTTTTTGGCAGACGGTTTTGAATAGGTACTAATTTTTATAAAAGGAAATATGATGATTTGTACATTATTCCTAATTTTATAACACTAAATAATACTTACACTGATAGTGAGATAAATGATCATTATAAGGTTTGAATTCTTTTGCTATAAAATAAAATTTAATAATACCGAATAAATTTAGCAGATTGGAAATTCAAAAATGAATGTCAGTATGAGAATAAAAAACCATTGAACCCCAGATTCTTTTTAGATAAAGCAACAGAAATTAGATAAGTTTTAAGATACCGGAAGGATTTAAAGAGCTTGTAGAAGGGCCAGGATCTGGTTTGTTGCTAGATTCAGGTACCGAATCATCCTTACGTGATGCGCATTTTATAGGAATAATTACAAATGTAAATAATAATAGCGATATAAATAATAAATAAATATATGTTTTCATTTAAACATAAATGAATTTATGGATGAAAAGCTGAAATAATAATAATAATTAATAATTACCTAACACTAAAAAAAGTTTCAACATGTGTGGCATCTCTCTCTCAAGACAGAGACAGTCATAGCGGGACTTTGGCAAACAAACTTCTTTGCTTTAGACTATAAATATTTTTCCAGTTATGCCTGTTTAGAGTGAACATCTGTCCTGTTTATAAAGCGAGCCCTTTCTCAGTTATTATAGGATACAAGGGGAGTGGTTGATCAAGTTCGTGGTTGATCAAGTCCCTTAGACTCTTCCCTAACACCGAACACACCAAAGTGGATTAAAGCGCTTTATTCACAAACTAGGAAATGTGGACAATAATATTATCGCTAGCTAGCACATAATAAATAATAATTTAATACAACTGAATCGTATAACTGTGATCAAATCATTTAAATAAACATTTAAGTGGGAGGGACAATAGGCTAATGGATTGTTGAAATAATGTGAACGGAAATATAATCGAACAAATTCCTTCGGGTAGTCTTTCCAAGCCCAATATTTACTAGGAAAGGACTTAGAGTCCTACAATTAAGTAAAGCAGCTGGGCTATAGCTATTTCTCTCCTTTAGCTAGTGCAAAAGGTTATTCGGCGGCTGGGAGCGAACCAGCATCTTCAGTAGACCGGACTGATGTGTTAGCCATTACACCACGCCGCCTACTGCTCAGCCTTAGGAAATTAATAGCTATATGCTTTACAATTCTAAATCGGTTGTTTTTAAATAGTAAATGAATTGTTATATCAGCTGAATTAAATTAATAAAGAATATATTTCTCTCTCGTTTCAAGCACAACTAGGCCAGGAAAAAATATGGAAATCCATCTAAATCGCATCCCTAGTGATAATAACTCACTGAAAACAAAAGATTTTTAAAAATAAAAACGGATTTGAGCTCAATTCATTATAACTATATCGCAAGAATAGGTTACAACTAAAGTGAGGATTTATAGGCAAGTAAAAACAATGAAATACACACCTAAAATTGGCACTAAAAGCCAAAAAGGATTTTTGAATATAAACGTACATTGTCATCGATATGACAAAGAAAAAAGAATTTTTGAATGTTCATATTCTATTTTTTATTTTTTTTTAACGATGACACACGATTTATTTAAAAGAAACTTTTTCCATTTATTCATTCAGTTTCACATTCACTTTTGTTTTTAACATTAAAATAAAATATATTTTTATATATTTCGGGGAATTTAGTTTATACATATTTTTAAAATAAATTTTGAATAAAATCTATTAACTTAAATAGATATAAACATTACCAAAAACCTATTAAAATGGATTACAAAAGTTTTGATGTAAAGATAAAAAGTTAAGAGTTCTTCATAAAAATTATTTTTTATTAATTAAAAATTATTAAAAAATTTAAATTTCTAAAATAAATTTTTAATTGGGGATGGGAAGGGAGGGAGAGAGGGAGGGAGCGAGCGGGCGTAGGGGAGAGGAATTTTATTTACATTCTTATTAGTCGAGAAAATCTATTCAATTAAGTCGCTCAATGGCATGTCTAAGGAAATTAAAATAAATGTATCTACGTCCAATCAATTTAAATTTAATTTGAAAATAAATTTTAAAAAAAATTTAAAAAAATTTATATTTAAAATAAATTTAAATGATTAAAAAAACTTCTTGGAAAACATATGCTGAACGGTAATGCAAAACCTCACTCTCCGATTAAATTTGATTTCTAAGAGTTAGAAAGGATATCCCACTAGAATTTCTTACAGTAATATAATAGTTAAGAAAATATCCCTAGTTTGTTACATTCCTATTGAGCGATTCTCGAAATTAATGCCTGCTAAGAGTTTTATATTTTTGGCCATCTCAAAATTCTGAGAATTAAATATATCTTTAGTTAAGTAAAAGCATCAAGACTGCAAGCAAAAAACGGAAAATCAAAAAATTCAAAAAAAAGTCGAATAATAATGAACTTTTTTTAATAATTATCGTTAAATTTATTTTATTTTTACTATCAGTAAATAGAATGTATAATATTTATGTTGGATGTTTTTAAATAAGTAAACAAATTGTTTGATCAGCTAAAGCACTTTATTAAAAACTCTATGTAAGTATTTTTATTTCTACTTATAGAATGAACAAATAAAAATTAGAAATATATCCTCTAAAATCGTAGAAGGATATTAATTTAGAAATTTTTTCCTTAAATGTTTCTTCTATATTTCTATACTCATTTAAGCTCTTAAATGCTGTTTAAAAAATTTAGCTAATTCATAATTATAGATTGTCAAAAAAAATTTTTTTAGATTTTATCTATGTTTGAGATCAGAAAAGATTAAACTCTTAGCTGAAACTCTTTTAATTTTGGCAGATTTTAAACAAATTTTTCCAAAAAACTTTAGGTTTAACAAAATTATAAAATACCAAAAAGTTATTAATAATAGATTACAGAAGTTTTGATTGTAAAGATAAAATGTTAAGAAGTTCTTTGCAAATGTTTTTTTATTAATTAAGAATTATTTAAAAAATTTAAATTTCAAAATAAATTTTAAATTGGGGAGGGGAAGGGAGAGAGGGAGGGAGGGAGGGAGAAAGCGAGCGAGCGGACGTAAGGAAAAGGAATTTTATTTACACTCTTTATAGTCGAGTAAAATCAATTAAATAAAGTCGCTCAATGGCATGTCTAAGTAAATTAAAATAGTAAAAGTATGTATGTGTACAATCAATTTAGATTTAATTTTAAAATATATTTTATTTAAATTAAAAAAAGTTTCTCATGTTGAGCGATCAGGGGACTTCTTTTTCAACAAGGCTGACAAGAGCGGATCTATCCAATAATCTTGAGTTTATCTAACAATGTCTAATATTTAATAATCACCTCATCTTAATGCTCGTTTGTAACTTGATCTTCGTTTTCCGTACAGCATTGTTTTCAATTTTATTTAATAATCAATTAGTTTTGCAGTTTAGTTTCAAAAATGTATATTTTTAATTAATTAATTAATTTTTAAGATAAATTACATGTTTACTAATATTTATTTTTCTGTTTAAAAACAAAAAAAAATAAATTAGAATTTCTTCAAAACCCTCAATATTAAGGTTTATTTTAAAAATCTCAGGTTTTTTCAAACTACGTCTCGCCCTTTTGAACATTTATAAATTTTAAAATAATTATTAAAAGAAAATTGGTGGTAGTTAAATTATGATTTTTTTAAATATAAACTTGAATAAATGGAAGGGTTAGAAGAAATTACATATATAGTGCTGCTAATAGAGACAGAATTTCATTACTTAAGTTTATTATTTCTCTTTATACAAATCCAAACTTCCCGTTTTTAAAACCGTTAGCCATTGTTATACATTCATCAAGCAAGTATTATGCAACAATGCCCAGGGTACACCACGTGTAGGTTCACGGAAGTAAACTGACAAACTTTATATACCGTTAACCCGTGGGGAAGGGAGATGTGCATCACCTCTAAAATACCTAATAAAAATAACAACATAATTTCAATAAATTTATTTTTTTAGAAACTTGAAGTAGACTTGTTTAATTTATTATTTTACTAAGATTAAATAAGTTAATGCGTATTTTAATAACAATTTTAATCATTCACTTTCCTATTGGATTTGCTCTTCTAATACCTCCTAAGGAAGAAACAAGATCGAAAATTGAAGGATTAGCTAAGGAAAAGCCTGAAGAGAAGCCTGAAGTAACAAAAGAAAAAAGAGAATCAGAAGAGAAAGATGAATTAATACCTGAAGAGAAACCTGAGGGTAAAGATGAAGATTCTGACACAAAAAATGAAGAAAATCCTCAAGGTAAAGCTAAGAGAGGGGAAGATACAATAGCATCAATTCGTGAAAAAGGGGAGAGAGTCATGATGAGGAAAGCAAGATTAATATTTACAGCGGTACCTGAATCAAAAAACGGTATTAAAAAGGAAGATAAGAAGGAAGATAAGAATGAAGGAAAGAAAGAGGAAGAAAAAAAGGAAGAGAACGAAGAGAAGATTTCTCAAGCAAAGAAAGACTTAACAGAGAATGAAGAAAAAATTAAAGTAAAACCTGAAGAGAAGATAGGAACTAAGGAAGAGAAGAAAATTGAAACTGATAAAATTAAGGCACCATAAAAAATTTGAAAAATAAAACAATTAGAAAAAAATTTTTTACTAAAGTTTGTTAAAATAATATTATTTATAGATTCTTTTGTTTATTTTTTCAAAAATTTAATTATTATAATTTTTTATTAAAATTTTGAAAATATTTTTTTTCATATAAAATTTGTAACTACATATAATAGGTTTTTACGTGTTTCGACAAGTAAAATTGAAAAATTATGAAAATTATCAAGGATTGCAAATTAGCTTTGGACGGCAAAATCATTTTTCAACATCAGAAACCTTTAGATTTTATAATCGTGCCGGGCCAGATCTGTACATAATTTCTGGCTTAATCCAGAAAAATAATTACGTGTAGTGAACGATGCCGAATAAGTAGGGAGAGAATATTCTCATCCCCGATGACGGGATTCGAACAGTAGTAAAATTAATTATATGCTCCCGACAGTAATACCTATATTTAATTTCTTTCATTTTTTATTTTCTAGTTAAAACATTTTAAGATTTATTGAAATTATTAAAATTATATAAATTATTGAAATTGTTTTTAATTCACTAAAAAGTGCAACTCTTGTTATGAAATTATTAAATATTTACACACATTATAAAAAAATCGAATAATTGAGTGTGTGATTCTTCTTTAAATCTGCCGCTTCTTTAATCTGCCGCTTACATATTCTCGTGATTTATTTCTTAACATATTTCTTAAGTCAGACGTATTTTTAAAAATAATGAACGTGAAAATAGACAGTCAGTTTCACATTTTTTGATAATGCCAGGACTTTATACATTACATAGAGAGTAGTCAACTCAATAAATGTATTTATCAATCAAGAGCATAACGAACAAGAGCATAACATTCTAAAAAAATTTTTTTTAATTATTCAATGTTTTATTAATTAAATAAAACAGTGGATACCTTTAATTATACATATAATATTCATTTTATATTTATAATACTAATTTGATAGAGAATTAAGGGGAATAATTTACCAGAAATAAAAATAATTTAACATATGTATACTAAATTAATTTAGTAAATAATTTTTAGATGAAATCAACTAATTTTGTGATTTGCTTCTTAATTATTTTAAATTTTTCTGTTTTTTTGGAATGTAGTAGTGGTGATAGGAAAGGAAATGAAAAGGTTGAATCGACAATTGGGAGTGAACAAGAGCATAACGCACAAGATATTCGTAAATCATTTTAAATAAATTATTGCTCCACTGAAAACACCGTTCTCGGTTGTCTCGATAGTAGCCAGGTTACTTAACCAACATAGGGTTTATAAAAAGTACATTATTCAAATTACTACTATATAAAACTAAAATTATAAATTTTAAATAGAAATTAAATGATTATACTTTAATATTATAGAAAAAGCTTCGAATGTTTGGAAGCATTTTACGACAAACGATAATGGTTCCGTTAATTGTATTTACTGCAATCAGGATATGCAAACTAACGATTTGCCGAAATTAAAAAATCATTTTGCTGGCAATCATGGAAAAGTGATACTATATGTGCAACCTAATAAAGACCTGCTAAAAAGAAAAAAAGCTAATATGCAAACTAATGTACAACATAATAAGCAACCTATGCTGCATACTACTAGAAAATATAGTAAAGCATATCTCAGATATATTAATTTAATTTATGTAGTTTAAAGTTCGGACTTTATGTATTTATCCTCTTTTCCTGTTTTACACCCCCTGTTTCCACTTCTATTTTTTCCTAGTTTCTTCTCATTTTATGGCAATTTATATATCTTTCGAAAGAGCACTTCGATCTGAGTCGAATGACATTAAAATCAACGAAATCTGACCTCAGTGAACAAAGTTGTGATCGTTTATATATCATTCAAAAAAGGTCAAGATGGTCAGGGAAACGGGGAAAAATGGAGGGCAATTACAAACTATTACCAGAATTCTAGCCATAAATTAAATTATGTAATATTTAATATGTATTATAGAAAAAAGTTCCCATTTGTGGAATCATTTTGTTGAGATTGATAAGGATAATGCTTGTTGTAAGCACTGCCAAAATGTTGTGTTTTGGACTCATAGAAATTATAGAAATTTAGAAGATCATATTTTACGGCATCATCCTGAAAAAATGTCCGAGATCAAAAGAGCAAAACAAATGCGAAAACGTAATTTTTTGATACATATAAAATTATAAATTTATTAGCTATTACAATTCTCGGATTTATATTGAAATAAAATCGGATTTGTTTTATAGTTACATTTGTTTTATAGTTAGACTAATTGAGTATTTTTACTCCCTTAGGCATTTTGAGATTGGCGAAATGACGATGGGACATTTTGTGGGTTTCGCTTAATGTGCCATTTAGGTTTTGTCCGGTAGGACATTTTGAGGGCAGAACATTTTGTGTGGGCTCAGCCCTTTTTTAAAAACTTCGTTCAAAATCATAATATCGAAAAACTAATAGCATATTTGGGCTTCTCTTGCCATAAGATATTCAGGAAAAAATATATTTCATCAAATCCGAGCCCTAGCTATTACTTATACATATTATGATACATTAGTTCTGGCACGGTTCATAACTACCGATATAATACCAAACATACACAAGCAATACTTTATATACTCTCGATATGATAGGATACCGATAAATTTTGTAACTTCGGGACTTATATGGGTATTTCGAACACTATTTCATATTGTTGACAAATAAGTATTTAATTATCGGTATTACTAGTATTGATACGCGAAAATCCATTAGACGGCCACAATGATTTTTCCTTATTTTGGAACAATTCCTTAATTTTAAATAAAATTAAGAGATATTTATTTAGAAAATTCAAACAATGCCTTCAGTCATTTTGAATATCGCAATAATGGATATTACTGTAAACATTGCAGAAACGATCAGTGCATGCTGAAATGTAATGTAAAGCGACATCTTTTAATTAAACACAAGGATATGTCTAATGCTGAAGGAATTCTACGTAATTTATTTATAATACTCGGATTATTATGAACTAATTCTGCTTGATCTTAATTTTACTCTCGTAACTATTTTATAAGTAAGGGCGGATTTTTGTTGAAATAAATTCGACAAATATAGCCATAAATTGGCAGAATATTGACTAGGGATGGAGTCAAAAGTAATAGTGAACATGAAGGGTATGGACGCGGTAATAGAAATTAGATAAAAAAATTAGATTTGTTAAATAAGTTAATCTCTTTGAGAAATCTTATATGTTACTGATAAATAAATCTTATATTTATAGTATCCGTCTGAGTAAACCTGAGTCGAAATTAATTTGAATTTATTAAAAGAACTTTAAAACAAATCTAAGGAGAGTTTAGAAGGATTTTTATTAGGATTTCTGTATTTATATTTTTGTGGATTGTATTTATGTATAATTTGAGTATCAATTATTTCTAATAGATTATGCTGAAATTGCTCGTGCTGATCAAAAAAATGCAGGAGAAGTAGGTGAAGGAGAAAGTGAAGATGAGGACCAAAATGATGAAGAATGAGAAGGGAGTCTGAGCATACAGTGGTGAGCGCAGGAGACAATCGAGAAAAAGGAAAACAAAATTCATTGCTAAAAAATAACGCAATAGGAAAGAAATAAAAACGAAAAAACGCAAAAATTTTGAGATTTGATGAAAATTTTCGAAATTTTTGTGATTTTGGAAGACTTAGCTGATAAATTTATCCTTTTTTCCTAAGGTTAACCTTAGGAAAAAAGGAGAAATCTATCAACTAAGTCAACACAACATTTTTTTGTTTTTTGCGTCTATTCCGTTAGAGTAATGCAAAACAAAGGCGAGGCCAAAATTTAAACATTAAACGTAAGCGCATGCGCTCACCCCTGTTTGAAACGAGTTGAAGATGATTTGAAGTTTTGAGAAAATGATGTAAATAGATAAAAAATTTAAAAAAACTGAAAAAGCAAAATATTATATAAAATTCAAAATTCAAAAAAATCAGAAAATTCAAAATGCAAAAAAATATTACAAAAAGAAAGATATTTTTTATCAATTCCACATTTTATTTTTTATTTTTAGCTTTAGTATAAAATTAGATTTAGTAGTAAAAACGCTTTATTATTTACCCAACAAATAAAGAAATCAAAAGGTAGAATCTTGTGATTTCTACATTTTGATTCCTTTCGAAAGAGAAATAAGAAAAGAAAATGGTTGAGATTGCCAAAATATATCAAAGGTGAATCGGAACTGTTGGAAATCGGAACTGTTGGAAATCGGAACTGTTGGAAATCGGAACTGTTGGAAATCGGAAATGGCTCAAAAGTCGGAACTCAGAAGTCGGAAATCAGCCTAAATTTTCGGACTTTGCATTTGATTTAATTAAACAAAAAATATATTAAAGTAAAATTTTAAATAAGATTATATAATATTAGTCTTAAAAAAATGGAAATATGGACATATGATATATGTGAATAAGATTAAATTTAATCTAAAAAATTATTTATAATTTTTTGATAATTCTTTTAAATTGACTCCTAATTTATTTTGATAATGATTTTTATCTGCGTCCCCATCCCCAGCCGCCATAACCATAGCCGCCACAGCATCCCCATCCTCCACCATAACCGCCACCCCAACCCCATCCTCCTCCAAAACCGCCCCAACCTCCATAGCCACCCCATCCACCATATCCATAGCCCCAACGCTTTTGTCGTTCACTTATTTGTTAAAATAATTGAATAAAATTTAGAATTAGTTACTCTTTTCCATCCCCTGATTTGACAATAAACGGAGGAGCAACGTCAGATTTTTCTTTGTTTTTAGATTGAAATACGAGATTAGGTTTTGCCTCAGGTTTTACAGCCCCTTCTATTGTTTTTGTCTGATCCGGTATTTCTGCTTTTTCATCCTTTTTTACTTCATTGTCTGGTCCTTTTTCAGCTGCATAAGCAAATGACAATAATAAAGCTATTAGGAAGGATTTTATGAAAATAGAATTCATTTTTATAAATAAAAGTTTCTAAAAATTTATTTAATAAGTTCAGTAATAGACGAATAGTCGCGAGTAGGGCGTTTCGATTGGATAATTATTGTTACAAAACCTCACTGTAGGAGGTAATTAATTGGGAGGGAATAGTTGAGCAGGCCAATGTACCGCGAGCCCAATGTACCACTGAGCTATAACTTTGTCCAAAATTGTCGAAGCCGTGGCGCCATAGTATGGTTCGATTCAGCTGGACGAGATGCATCAAACCATACCAGGCCGCCACGGATTCTGCAATTTTGAATAAAGTTATAGCTCGGCGTTACATAGGGCTCGCGGTACATCGGGGTGTACCCAATTATTTGGGAGGGGGTAATTATTCGAGTATTCTAGAATAATCATCGGGTTGATGTAACAGATGCGACAAAAGTCCGCTAGCTCAAGATGATGGTTCTATCATCTTGAGATGTTCTATCATCTTGATGGTAACACATATTTATTTTTTTGGAAAAAGCTAGTTCCTTCGGCTTTATTATAAACATCTGTAGTGCTGTAGGTTTTTAGTACGGTTTTCGATTTCACCAGATTCTATTGTCTTCTGTTTCTAGAGTCGGTTTGGTTTGAAGTCGTCAACAATAGTAGTGAGTGTTATATACTTCTGTAGAAGTTGTGATTGCTATAAAAATTTGAAAGTAAGTAGTTGGGCAGTGAGTGATAGAAATTTTATTTTAATTAAAATTGATCTCTATAAATTTATTTTTATATTACTAAAAGTATGAGCACATTTTTATTATTTATTTCAGCATTTGAGAAATTCTAATTAATTTTTTACATCATAAGACTATATCCAACAAACCACAAAAACTAACAAAAACTAGAAACAAAAATTTTCAAAAATAAATAAAGATTCATCGAAAATTGATGACCTTTTAAATTAAAAACTCTAAATATTTTATAGTTTAATATTTCTAACCATTCTTATTATTTATTTTACATATTTAAAGGCGTCATCTTCTGTTTAATATTCAAAATAAACAATTAAATAAATTATAATTTTAGTAAGTTGAAGAAATTTTTGAAGTTTTTCATTGAAAAATCTTCATAAATAAAATATAGAAATATTTTTGTTATTATTTTTGGTAAAGGAAATTAATTAAAAATAGCCTATAATTTGTTTGGCGAATTTAAAGAAAAGTTTTTTGTGAATAAACTTTGTAAGAAAAAATTAATTTTTAAACTAAAATAATGTGCACTATTTACCAAACACAATTACAAAGTATAGATGAATCAGTCTCTGATGAATACCTAGATAGTGGGTTCTGGGTCAGTAACATAAAGCTATTCGTATCTTCTTGCTCCGGCCGTACCTGGGACCTCCATAGCAGCAAAAACCACCACGGAGACCATAGGTAAGGAGCTATTCTGAATCTTTTCCCTACTTTTTGTTTAACATTATTCAACACCTATATTGAGGTGTCGACCTTTCTCACCCCCCTCTATGTTTTTAAATTTTTCGGGACCTATAACTCTGTCCAGAATCATTTCCTGAAGTAGGGAGTACTACCGTTCGACTCAGTCACATATGTCACGTCCCGAACATTTACCACCGTTACACACACGATATCAAAAAATTTTTATGATTTAAACTAGTATGTTATTGAGGTCAAACTTTATTGAAATTTATATTACAACCTACTTTCAGCTTTAAAAACAAATATAAACTATCTATTAATTTGTCTTTTCCCTACTTTTTGTTTAACATCATTAAATAATCTTTCACTTCAATTATCTCCTAGAACCAAATAATTTAACAATTATATAAACGAATCCAAACAATAAAGCTAATACTGAAATAATTCCAAATCCAGCAAGAATTGCCGTGCCTGTTGAAGCCAAAAATTGTGCCTTTGCTGCCTGTTGCTAAAATTATTACAGAATGTTTGCTCATTCATTTTAAATATTATTGAATTCGATCAGCAATATTATTACATTAAAGCAAAATAAAAGAGATTCTGGTAGTGGGTTGTCAACACGAGAGGTCGATCGAAATTCCGATTTCCGAAAATTTGAGCTGATTTTCGATTTCCGACTTTTAAGCCATTGCCGATTTCCGGCACCTTTGTCATTTCTGATCAACCTCTGTTCCGCGCCTAAAAATTTTTCATATATCTAAAACCGAATTGTAAAACCGACATAAAAAATTTTCATTCTTCAGTTCGTTTAAATTCTGAATGATAATAATGGCTATTATTATGTCACGAATAGGGTCGATAGTTTTTGGAAATCCTTGGATATTGGAACTCTTCGGTTCGGTTCCAAAATACAACACTAGTTATAAAATTAAACACAATATCTTTGCTACTTTTAGGCTAAAATATTGTAAGGCAGAGAAAGAGAGAAGATCCAGCTGGCTAGCATTTAAAACGCTGACTGCGGGGGTTTAAGATCTAATAAAAGAGAAGGTGAAAGCAGCGTCCCGGTAGCTCAGTTGGTAGAGCACCTGTACGTGGTGAGCGAAAGCGCCTAGCAATAACTGCCAGGAGGTCGCAGGATCGAAGCCTGCCCGGGATTAAACTTTTACCTCGCTCTTACTATATATTATGATAAATACATATTATCGAAACAGAATTCATTATTCTGTTTCGATATACATAAACCATTTTATATCTTATTCAAACCTCTCCCTCAAATTCGTTAAAATTTGTAGAATTTATTCTTGTTCCATTAACGAAAAGAAAAGTGTTTGAAAATAAAAGATTGTTAATTAATAAATAAAATAAACATTTTTGTAAGTAATTTTCAACTTTTTGTATTTGGAAGAACATTATGTATATTTATTTAATTATTTATTAAACAAATTAGTAATGTTATTAATAAATTAGTAATAATTTTAATAGGAAATAATAATTATTTTAAAAATAAATAATAGATAAATTTATTAATGACTAATCAATTCTACCCAATATTTATTTTTTGCTAAAAAGAAAATCCGGGAAAATGCGCAAGAATGAGAGAAAAGCTAAAAACGAGCTTTTAATTTTTTTCTTTTAGTCTAAAATTTTGTTATAGAATGTATTATTTTTTTAATTAAAAATTTAAATTATAATTATACCGAGAAATATAAGTGTACCAAAATAAGTGCCCAAAATTCGTATTCGTACCTCGTACGTGGTATAAAATAAGAGCAAAAATAGGAGTCTTACGAAGTACGAGGTTAAAAATAAGTGTGGTACCACGACAAATTGAAGTTTTGAGATATTTACCCTTACCCGAGTGTTTTGAGTGTATTACACAGTTTTATGAAAATTTAATTTGTTTTACATCTCATTAACAATCTTAATAAATTACCCATTATTCCTTTTAATTTCAATATTAACCCAAATAAATAATTTAATTTATCAATTCCTCCCAAATTAATTCCCATTAGTATTTCACCCATTCTTTACTTTACTTTATTCTTTTATTTTTTAATTGTTGCCATCAATGGCGCAATCTCGCGCATCATCGCTCCAATTGATGAAGTTATTTGAGCATTATCTTTGGGTACTACAACACTGCTAATGTTCGATTTCGCCTAAGAAAATTATTTTTTAATCAAAAATTAAAAATTCAAAACCGCCTGATAAGCATCGACATAAAGTTGAATACAATGAATTATCTCTTGAGTGGGTGGTTCTGTATCTTTATCATAAGAATTTTTCAGAATATTGACACTCTTTTCGAGCTCGGTAGCTATTTGTAATAAATGTTGAGTCTAAAATTAATATTTATTTGATTTGAATTTCCTACTGAAATGGATAAATATTTCTCTAATTTTGAATATAATACTTTTTAATTTATTTCTATCATTGTAAAGAGGGGGGGCAAGGGTAAACCATTTTAAAGAGAGAGAAAAAAAGGTTTGATATCTACATAATTGGTAGCACTGCATCTGCTGATCACTGTAGAAGCTCTGCTGATCAACGCTATAGAAGCCCTGCTGATACCTAACCTGCAGATAAACCTTTGCTATGCTTTAAATTTATTAAATTAATAGAGCTTTATGAGACTTAAGGCCTTGATTTTCTTTTGTCCTTGCTTTTATTTGCTTTTGTTTTTCTTTCAAGGCCTTGCTTTCATTTTTTTGGAATAATTGGAGTCTATTAAGTTAATAATAAAGTCAAATACCTTAGCAACTTCCAATTCAGTTGGCCCTCCTGTAGGAGGTGTAGCAATTGATATTTCCCCCATTCCAATATATAATAGAACACCAACTCCATGATGGCAAGTTGCAAGTCTGGCTCTTGCTTGCAATTTAAAAATAGCTTCGCTATCATGACCATTTTCTTTTTCATTTTTACAGTTAATAAGATTGGCAAATGGAATTAAAAATAAAATTAAATAGAATTTTGAGGTAGCCATTTTTAATTATTATATTCTAAATTGATATTTATTATTAGAAAATAATTTCAGGAACTATGCCAATATATTTATATTTTTAAAAGTATTCAAAATCTTGAACATTTTTAAAAATTATCATTTTTTGAAATAATAAATAATAAATAGCATCACATAAGTAAATTTTCCCCTTCCCTTACGTTTTGTTAGGTTATTATGAGTGTATTTATTATAATTAGGGTTGGCAATTTAATGAAAATTAATATTTTTCTATAATTGCCAGCCTAATTATAATATAACAATTGGCGTTTCATATATATAAATATGATATTTTAAATTCAGCATTATTAATACATTGTAATTTTAAATAAACTATTTCATGTAAAATTTCGAGTGACTCCCTGCTGTAAATTAATAATAAATTTATAAATAAGTACAATAAATAAATAAATTTTGCCGTTTTAAAATACATACTATACCCATTTCTTAATCTTATAAAGCATTCGTTGAAAATTTTTTTCTAATTTTGGGTTTAAAAAATAATTTAATACAGCTATATTTAATAAAAATAGTTTAGAAAATTTTAATTATTTTAAATTTAAATAAAATATTTTATAAATTTAAAAATTTTATTTAACGTCAATAATTTTAAATAAATGTTTCTATCATTCATATTTATTTGAACAGCATAAAACTCATGCTTTATTCTAAGGTAAAATTTTATAGCTAAGTACGGAGTTTGAAGTTGATGAAAAATTTAAAAAGTGTTGGCAATATTCTAACAACTTTTCTTAAATATTTATTTTAGAAATTATTTTATTGATTAACATTAATATTCATCGAGAAATGTGATAAAATTTTAGAGAAATTATTTGGGAAAAATTTTAAAAAAATTGATAAATTTTACAAAATCAATTATCCACCCTTAAATTTTAAATAATAGTTTATTATTAAGCTCTTACCAAGTCACTTACCAAGAAATTATATTTAAGCCCCTTAACAAGAATTATGAAATCAAATAATTTGAAAAAATTTATTAAGGATTTGAAACTATTTAACCAAATCATTTATTTAATCGAGCTCCTTTTTTATGTACATATAAAAAAGTGCAATAAAAGTTGAAGGGCAATAAAGGGCAATAAAAGATTTATTTAAACTCCATTTTTTGTTCGACAAAAGTTGGCCTTTTACCTCCCATCATATGTATTTTAAAAATAATTTTTTAAATAAATATCTAAGATGAGAGATTTCAATTAATGGATTCTGATCATCCCAAAAGTGTGTGATAGTTCTCTCTTTTGGGACCCAATGCCAAAAAGCTTCTCAAAAGGGAAATGAGCTATGGTCTAAATAATAACGATAAATCAAACCGAAATTTTCGATTCAGTTTGAACCAGCAACCCTACTTTTAGTAATAAAATGCATTGTTTTATATTATATTTATGTACAGATTTATATAAATTCTTTTCATCAGAAAAGACAGACTAGAATTATAAATTTATTTATACAATACAATTGAATTATCTACAGTATTATTTTTAATTAATTTTAATTTGATTATCCCAAATTCTTTTTTATACGCAGCATTGTAATCAGTACTAAAATATTTAATTATTAAAAATTATAAAATTTAACGAAAGGGAGTCCGTGAAAACGTTGGTTAAAATTATTAAAGTCAATTATTTACAGCGAAAACCCCTCTAAGTTTAAAATTCAAATTATCTCTACCTATTAAAGTAAAGAATTGGTGCATTGAAAGCTGCAGATACGTTTAGAATAATTGCCAGATAACCACTTAAATACCATATCATTTCTGGAGAGATAGGTAAAAATGCCATAATTAAACCAAATATGACATTAAAGATAAAATATCCTCCGATATTTACAAAAACTATTAAGGAAAGTGAACATACACTTGAATTTAGAATATAACATACACTTGAATTTAGAATAATTCCAATTGTTGCCGGTATGGTCAATGAAAGTGCTGGAAGGAATAAAGGAAGATGGAAGCCAGGATCTTGATATGCCAGGAAAATGGCCTTAAATTTGATTTATATAAAACGGATAGGTCTTGATTGATTTATTAGGATCCGAAAGTAAACGTTATTTTACTTTACACAATCATAATGAAAAATTATGCAAAAATTTTTCGTTTTTCAAAAATTATGCAAAAATTCCGAAATATGCAAAAATATGCATTGTTTTTTTTATCCAGCCCTCTTGAATCCATTAGGAATGGCCTTGGGGCGATTTTGATTTTTAATATATTGCTAATAAACATACCGGAAGAGTTGTTGAATTGTTCATTATTCGATTTTAATTTTTTACTGAATTTAATTAAGACCCAGAAAAAGTGTTATGGATGAATAACAATGTTTAATTTTAAGAAAAATTATAATACTAATTACGTATAATACTTAATATCTTACATATATTAATCACGTAAAATTATTGGAATTTAATTTTAAAATTGAAAAATAATTTTTCTGATTTTATTTATGTATGAAAATTAATTTAATTTTTTTATCTAAAGTGCATAATAAGAAATAACTTTAATAAAGTGTGGCATACATATAATAATTTAAAGAAACATTTTATTTATTCTCATTTACGCAAAAGCTTAAATAGGTATTAATTAAATTTTTTCAATTTAATTCTATATAATTTAATTTTAAATAAAAATTAAATAATAGTTTTCGAGGGGAAAATATTAAATGTACAATTTTGAGTTTGAATTGAAAATTTTAAATGTAAACAGGTAATTAAGTAACCAAAAATTTTTTAAATATTGTAAATAAAATGCAATAATTATCACTTATTTGCCGCTCTCTAACGTCAAGAAGCGTCGTACCCGTGTGTTACAACTGGATATTTTTTTATTAAATTATAACTTATAAGCAACGTTTCTTAAATTTTAAAATTATAGGCATGTTGAATTTAGCTTAGAAATTTTACTTGAAAGAAAAAAACGCCTAAACGAAAATAATCACCTCATAATATAATAACCTGTAACAATTTGAACCCAACACTTTTATTATCTATGGTAACTCTAAAAAATATCGAAAAATCACTTAATCCCCACCTTCTAGTGGAATAAAAAAAAATAAGAAAAAATGCGTAATATAAAGCGAAACATTGCCAAAAAGTGCTTTAAAATTTACAAAAAATCATAAAATTTACAGTAATCTAACAAAATTTATTTTTTATTTTCGTCAATTTTTAAACTTTTCGTTTCTTCGTTCCCTATAAATTCGTATTGTTTATTATCTTCATGTAAATGTACAGAATCCAAATTAATTCCCTTTGTTTCAATTAAAAATAACCAAGAAATTAACAAATTTATTGAACCAATTAAGACAATAATTAAATAAACACTAGCAGGCCAACGAGTGTTTAAAAATACTAACTAAAAAATAATAAAATTTGAAAAAATTTTTTTTAACATTTTAAGACCACTGGAGCAATTAAAGTACCAATACGAGCTATTAATGAACATGAACCAACTGATGAGGCTCTACGTATTAGGGGATTATTTCATTTGAGAAAAAAATTATTAAATACCTCAATGATGTTGGAACTGATTCCACGGCGCTAAAAATTTATTTAAATTGTCTTAATTAATTTTTTATTAAAAAATCGTACCAGAGATAGCAAGCATCCCTTAAAAATAAAAAAGTTCATTTTAAATAAGCACTAGGATTAGTTATTGGTTCATGGAAAATTTTCGGATATCCGAAACAAAATGAAGAATCCTCGGCTCTCCAAACTTTATACTACATTTGCTAATTATTTTTTTATAATTTATAAAGATTTATAATACGGGTAGAGACCGATTTTATTGAGACCATGTGTTAGTGGAAAACTCCGAGATTCGAAGGATTCTGTAGTCCTCCCTGCGAGCTTCCCTAACAAAGAAAGAGACGAGAAAGAGAATTGTAAGAGAAAGAGAATTCTCTGCTAATCCTCGGGCCGTGTTTCCTTTTACAGAGATGGTTGTACAACGTTATTAAAAACACAAAATAAAACCAAGTTAATTCAATAAAGGTTATTCCAATTAAATTAGCCAAAAGAATTCCAATTCCATCATGATCATATAAAACAAAAAGGACTAAAAGGGATGCAGAAATAATTACTACAAATTGTGCTCCTTGATGAAGATTACGGCGTGAGAACCTTGGAAATATTGTATCTACTATAACAAGACATATTTTAGAAATTGCACAAATTGATGAAAGAAGGCTCTTAAAAATGAAGAAATATTATTATAAGCCTAGAACCCTTAAAAATAATAAATGTTTTAAGAAATATAACCATGCCTATGGGTGTGATCAAACAACTAGTCTGAAAATTAAGCACTAATAATTGTGCAATAATTGTGCGACTAGAATTGATGGCTGACATGAACCGAAAAACAGAGCTTGCGCAAATTAACCGAAAAGTGATCCAAAATGACCATGACCAAAAATCGGGAACCGTTTAATAACCGGTCGCCAACAAACTATCCAATTTTAGCATTGTCGTCTTATTAGTACTGTCGTCTTTTTAAAAATTGCTGATATCCGAAACCGGACCGAAGAACCGTAATTTTTCGGTTCAGTTTGGGTTTGAAAAAAAACCAACCACCCAAAAAAGAATTAAACTTTCCAAATTAAGCTTTACTTACGAAATTAAATTTTCAAAAAGAAAAGATTACTTGATTAAGAAAAAGATCGCCACTAATATTTGAGCTATTTAAATCTATAGAATATCCTGAAATTGCTGCTGTGAACCTTTTAAAAAAATTTTAAAATAATCAGATAATACAGTTCACTTGCCACATAACCCAAAGAACCGAAACACGTCTCAAAAGAGTTTTATCTTTGATTAAATTCCAAAAAGAATTTTCCTTTGGATATAATTTTTCATGTTCAGGTAATTTAATTGTTGGTGGGAGACCTGCTAACCGGGCAATTTTTCTTTCATTTATTCGCATTTGTTCAAGACGACCTTTACTATGCTTTAAAATATTTTTTAAAATTTTGAAAAATATTTTAAAATATACGAGCCAAGTTGGACTTTCAGGCATTAAAAATATTATAATAATTAGGGCAGGCATTGAAAATATAGCACAAGCGATACTTGAGGAACGCCAATCAGGGAAGAACATACAGATCAAGGTAAATATTAGACGAGCAACTCCCTTGAAAAACAAGATTTTTCAGCTCAAATAGGGACGAAGTGAGGTAGAGTTGGCTAGGATTTAAGAAGAATGCTAGGTTGGAGTTTAAGATTAATTAAAGAGAAAGTCAAAGCCGAGCCCGAACGGAAGATTTCACTAAATCCCATGATTGATCCGATCCGAACCAGAATTATGACCAGAAACATGGACATAATTTTGACATAAATACGGTACCGAAGACACGAAATTGATTTCTCTCAACCCGCAAAAGCATCATAAAATAGCTGCTATTAATCTACATGATCGGTGCCTCCGTTCAAATCTTTCACATTATAACTTCTCTCATATATGTATTATACCCCTTTTCTCTCCCAAAAAATTAAAATTACCCAATTAAAGAATCCCCTAATAGCCATCCTTTGAGTTGGTAATAATTGTTCCATTACAAAAGTATATACAACAACCAAATCTCCTCCAATACAGAGGCCAAGAATAAAACGACAAGCTAATAAGAAATGCCAATTGGGTGCAAATGCTTAAGAAAAAATTTTAAAATGCCACAAAATGGATTATTACCAGTAGCAAACATTGAAGAAATTCCAACAGTTAAAGCAAAAATAGAAACAGGTTTACGACCAAATGCATCTGATATTGCTCCAAAAGTTAAAGTGCCAATAAGCACGCCAGCAAATTGAATTTGGCTTTAATTTAAAAATTTTAATTTAAAAAAGATTATTAAAATGCTTAGAAATAATTATTTTAAGTTGAATTGGCGAAAGAGACTCGGACAAAAATTTATAAATGATCAGAATAAGGCTGATTCAGAATCAGTCTCAGAATGAGCCTTTTGATTTGAAGGTCCTTTCAAGCCCATTCTTTCCAATTTGATCGTAAACCGGTTTCTATAAACAGTATCTCCTGAAACCGTGTCTAGGATATCGGTATCTAGGATATACGGTGTCTAGGATGTCTTTCTTTTAGTTAATGGATTTGCGCCCCGCTACTGATAAAGAAGTAATTTCTCTCCGAAAACCAATTATCCATTTAATTTCCAATCAAAAAACAATTTACCTGAATAAAGCTCGATTATATGCATTAGCCCCACAAATCCAACCAAATTCCATTGCCGCTGAATGAAAAGGTATATTCTCTTCAAATTGTATCAGATTCTCAGGACATTTTTGATATATTGTACAATTTCTAGCAAAATTTGAAGTATTATTTAATAAACATTTCCATTTTGGTATATAATTTGAAAATACGGAAAAAATCATTTGGGTTGCGAAGAAAATTCCAAATAGCCAACATAACAAAACACAATAATGGAACCGATTGAAATTGAAGAAACAAAGAGAATTAATGTTTGTTCTCCTAAACTTGTTGGTGTTGTTTTTGTTTTCTTCATTGTTCATTGGGGATCTTGGCAGAATTGGAGATTTTCCATTCTGTTGATCAGACGTCATTTTTATATAAATTTTTAAGTGATGAAATGATTTAAATTTAATGTAGGTTTTCGCGAATTTTCAAATCATGTCTCTATGTGCTGCGCAAGGGTTCTTTTTCCGATCAAGGGTCCGATAGCTCTCAAGGTTTCCTATTGCCAATTGAACGATACATGAGTTAAGGAAATAAAATGACAGATTTTTTCTTCCATTTTACTTAAATCAAATGATAAAAATAATTCGATTTTTAATTTTAAACCTCTAAAAAATAGATAAGAGAAATTTGGTATAAAATCAATGTTTTGGAGAGAAATTTCTTTTAATATCACAATTTGTTATAAAGAACAGCTTAATTTTATCATTATTCCCATTCAATTTCATGTTTCCCTCTTTAAAATTAAAAGAATTAAAATCATAAATCACTGAATTTCGCTAAGGGAACCTAAAAAGGTACAGCAATAGAAACAAACTTTCAAACAGCTGTTGAGGACAGACTAATGATTAATAAATAGTTTAAAGTTTAATTTTGTTAATCAAGTAAATCGACCACATCATGTAGTTAAAAGTGCCAACTTACTATGAAAGAGTAATAAGACTATAAACTTCGACAGTGTTCACACTCGAAGAATTTACAGACCCCATTCGAAAATTTTTAACCTTCAATTCAAAAAAATCAGAGAAAGTTTTTGAACCTTCTGTGTACCGCTTGTAGTGTTTTACTTCTATTGCCATTTGTGCCAATTTGTGTGGCATTTTTTGTGCCCTTATCTATGCTCTAATTTCGTTTCAAAAACCGTTTCGACAATGAACATACATACGAATAATACATATGTTGATCGGAAAAATCTACAAGTACATACGGACACAACACAATCTATTATTTTAATTTATTAAATTTATAATTTATTAAAAAATATTTAATTACAAAATTTTAAAAATTCCAAGCATCTCAAAAAACACTCAAATAAAATTTACAGAATTTTATTTATTTTGTAATTTTTAAAAACATGTTTATTATTTTGACTAGAAAAATATTTTTATTATTTTATTTTATTTCTATTTTTAAAATCTGTTTACCATTTTATTACTACAAAATGAAAAGCACAAAAATACACGTGAAATTCATTTAAAAATAAATGAATAATCCTTTCTTCATAATATTATTTTTTCATTATTTTTTGTGTTCTAGCTAAAACTTGTCAGTAAACTTGCAAATATTTATTTATAAATGTAGTTGTGAAAGAGTATTAGTTAAAAAAATTTTTTAAATAACTCCTTTTTGGTTTAAATTGTGGGTACTTTGTTCATATCCCGCCCCCCACCCCTATTTGAGTCTAAGATTAATTTTCCTTCCTTGCTGTCAATCATTCATTTTCCTCCTTTATTAATGCCAATCATTTTCTTCCCTTAAATATAGGACGTCAAAAAGGGCGCGATAACGGCGTAAAGCCATAACTTGCTTCAAGATTTTCGAACCTTACCAAAATTAATATTAAACGCTTTCTCTCATCGATCTAACGAGATTGATACCAAAAATGACAAGGGTCAAAAATATTACAGAAAATTATGGCTTTACGCCGTTATAGCCGCGCGCCCTTTTGGTTGTCCTATATTTGAGGGAAGAAAATGATTGGCATTAAAAAGGGAGGAAAATAAATGATTGACAGCGAGGAAGGAAAATTATTCTGAGACTCAAATAGGGGTGGGGGGCGGGATATGAACAAAGTACCAAATTGTGTTATTCCTCGCTTTATCAGCACGCAATGGTTACATCTTGCATTGGCTGAAAATTCCGATTTTCTGAGCCCGACTCGTGTCAGAATTCTATTTTAGAGTTTTATAGATATAATTCATTTATTAAAACAAAATTTTTTTCTTGTATAATATTTACATACATTTATTTTCACGTGAATTTCTCATATTTTCAGCTGAAAATATTATTTTTCCCCATATTACATATGCGCGTTTATTCAGCCTTTTACTATTTTACCTTTCTAAATTTTCGTGTGTTTTGCATCATTTCCCAAACTAAAATAAACAGAAAAATTAAATTTAAAAGGGCAAGTATTGGGAAAACAAAAAGACTTTTTTATAAATATTTATGTATATTTTTAAATATTAATATTTTTATTGTCAAGTTTTTATATTTTTTTAATTTTCCATTTTACTTTATTCCAGATTACTACGTACGATTCTTTAGCTTCTAAAAATCAAATAATTCCAATTTTTTAAATTTCTAGTTTTATTTACTATTCAGAAAGAATTTCAACAAGTTTCGAGTCATAATGTAAGATTAAGGCCTCTAATCCTTCCAAATCCCTAGATATCCTAGTTAATTCCTAAATAGCCATTATTCTTTAATTATTCTTAAATCCATTTATTCTTTAATTTTTATTAATTGTACCTGATTCTTTTATAAGATATCAATTGTCCTAACGTGAATTTCTCTTATTTTCAGCCTAGCCAGGTCTATCATCGACCTCCTTTTAAACCCCATCAAAATTCCCGAACTTGACGAAGATTTTAATTCCCGAACATATAAAATTATTTCTAAACAGCCCACCCCTACTTTCTTCATTTTTTCCTCATTTCCGTCAAAATCCATTTTTATTTAACTTTTACTTCCGTTTAATTATTTGTTTTGTGAAATTGACTTGAAAGAAGGGATATGAAATTAAAATCAATATGAAATCCTCCCCTTATCATCTAGCTGAATAAAAAGACAATCTTTGGCATTTTTAAATCATTTAAAAAATTTTAATTTATTGTCGAAAAGTCCATTGTCTAAAGATCTGTTGTCGAAAGGTTCATTGTCGAAATGTCTTGTCGAAGAGTCCATTGTTGAAAAGTCCTTTGTCGAAACGTCGTGCCACCATGAAATCCGGTTTTCCGATTTATTTATTTAATTTGTAAATAAGAATTATTTTTGTTTAATTAAAAGGGCATATTCTTAAAATATAAATTTCTAAATGATTATTTCGGTACTTTTCCGTTATGACGTAACCCCATAAATTAATGTTAAAAATGTCATATATAGGGTAGAAAAAGGTGCTGAGTCGAACGGTACTACTCTTTTTTCACGGAGATGCCTGTGGACCGAGATATAGGGCTCGAAATGGTCAAAAAACATAGGGGGGAGTAAGCTCAATTTTGGGGTGAAAAATTCCATTTTTTGAATGATAGCTCATTCGAAAGAGCTCCTCGAGCTGAGTCGAATGACACCAAAATCAGCTCGAAATCTTGATTTTGAGACTAGATGAAAATCAAAATGGTCAACGTAAACCTATGGGACGTCGGCGAGGCGCACTCCCCCTATGGTTTTTGACCATTTCGAGCCCTATATCTTGGCCCACAGGCATCTCCGTGAAAAAAGAGTGATACCGTTCGACTCAGCACCTTTTTCTACCCTATATATGACATTTTGAACATTAATTTAGGGGGTTACTCATAACGGAAAAGTACCATTATTTCTTCTTATTTTTCTCTTAAGCATTAAGGATCACACCGTTATGGTTCATGATTCCAGAAAAAAAATTTCCGCGCGAAACCCTATAAATTATGGACATTAAATAAACTGGGAATCCTTTATGTTTTAATCAGGGAACCACGATTCCCAAAATTAGTAATTTCCTATTGTATCGACATCTGTTTCCTACTTTTAGAGCTGTATAATCGGTAACCCTAATATAATATCCATATATGCGTAGAATTACGTGACAGTATTAGTAGTAACCCCCCCCCCAAAATGTCCCAGTTGTGAAGTGGGACATTTCGGACGGGGTATTTACCCTACCACCAACATGCCCCAATTGAGAAGTAAGTTTTCATCATGTCCCAGTTGTGAAGTGGAAATTTTATGAACGTATTTTCCCCAATACCAGTTGCCCCAATCTAGTAGTAACCTAAATCAAAGCCCAACCCTTTTGTCTTATCCATGAGTGTCGGCAAATCAAAGGCCACGCTTTTGTCTCACTTAATTTTCCCGCACCACCCTTTTGTCTCAGTAGATTTTGGACGGTGTATTGTCCCCACACCCAACTGTCCCAGTTGAGAATTAAGTTTCCAAAATATCCCACAACAATTCCCAATTGTGTAGTAAAATATTTTATGGGTAAATTTCTCCTACACTCACCTACCCCAATTTAGTAGTAAACCCACCCCAAACGTTACAAACGTTACACCCCATTTGATCACCTGTCAATCAAACCTGAGGCTATAGGGGGTATTTTCTTTTGATCTTAGCCGCAAACCCTTTGCTTTTTGGAGGGTTTGAGGGTAATTAATCATGATTAATTAGGGTAATTAATCATTAATGATTAATTGCTTTTTGGTTGATTTTTTGTGGGAAGTGACAGGTTTGATGTTTTTGGTTTCTGGGTGGTCGGTTGCAACATTTGGAGGGTAAAATAAAAAATTTTAAAGCAATATTTAAAAGTGCGGTAAAATAAAAGAAGTCAAAAGGTTTTGGATGGGTGAAAATGCGGTAAAATCATAAAGAGATGAATTTTTGGGTTTTCAATTATCTATGTGGGTAGATGTAAGGGAAATATTTAATTGAAAAGTTTTGATTGATTCAGAAGTGATTAGGTACATTAATAAGTATAAGGGTGTGATTGATAAGTGATAGGTGTGGGAAGTGATAATTAAAATATGAAAAGGTTTAATGGGTATATTTTTGATTAATAATAAAACCCCTTTATAACATTTTAAAAAATAAAAACCCCAAGCGGAATCGAACCTTCAATGTCCTGTTTTTATATGCGGGAACCTTATCCATTCGGCCATAGAGATTTACTTAAGTTTAATAAAATAATCTGTTAATTTATTATAAACTAATTTCTCTGTGCATTCTGGGGGATGGGTTGGAGCATTTTAAAAATTTAAAAATTTTGAAATCTTGTAAATACTTTAAAAATTAAAATAAATTTAAAAATTAAATAAAAATAATTTAAATAAATGGTAATAAAAATTTTTAAAAAATTTTGAGAAAAATTTAAAATGATTTTAAAAAAAGGACGGAAGTACAAATGTAAGGTGATTTATGGCAAAATGCCAAATTTCAAAATTGTCGGGAATTAAAAATTAAAAAATTCGCGGGAATTCAAAATTTAAAAACTGGCGGTGATTTCATAATTTAAAAATATAAATTTAAATTAAATTTAAATAATTAATTAAATAAAAAAATAGAGGAAGAAATAAAATTTTGCAAAAAATTTAAAAAGATTTGCAAAAAAGAGCGGAAGTACAAATGTAAGGTAATTTATTTCAAAATGCCAAATTTCAAAATTTGGCGAGAATTCGAAGTTTAAAATTTGGAGGGAATTTCAAAATTAAAAAATTTTTAAAAATATTAAATTTAAATAAAATTTAGATTAATTAAATAAAAAAATGAGGGAAGAAATAAAATTTGAAAAATTTTACAAAAAATTTAAAATGATTTTAAAAAAAGAGCTGAAGTACAAATGTAAGGGGATTTATTCAAAATTCCAAATATCAAAATTTGCCGTGAATTCAAAGTTTAAAAGTTGGCGGGAATTCAAATTCAAAATTAAATAAATTTAAAAAATACTAAATTTAAATAAAATTTAGATTAATTAAATTAAAAAATGTGGGAAGAAATAATTTGACAAAAATTTTACAAAAAATAAAATGATTTTAAAAAATTGCCGGAAGTTCACATGTAAGGGAATATATGAATTATAGAGAAACACAAATTTAAAAAATCTAAGTAAATATTATTGATCTCTAACACATAGCTCCACCTTGTCAACAATTATTTCGTAATTTGTTCATACGTCTAAAATCTGAGTATAAAAGGACAGCTTTTTTTCATTTTTTAATCATTTGCTATAAAAACAAAAATATTTAAAAATCTTATAATGTCTTTTAATGATGAAGAAAACGGACCTTCTCCAAACAAACGCCCAAGATTCCACATACGGAATCTCCTTCCTCACTTATTCAATGACATACAAAGCGGTGCGGGTACGACAAATTTTAAAAATTATTACCGCCAAATCGATTATGAAACTCAGTTTAACAGAAAATTTAAAATGATGGGAACAACTGGAAAGTTTATTATTGAAAAATTACCGGACAATCCGGAGGAATTATTGAGAAAAATAATCCAAGACTGCATGGATCAAACCGTAGAGGAATCAAAGAAACAGGCAATTAATCCTGACCGACTAGGCGCAATAATTTCTTCACAGTTACTTGATAATGATATTTGGATACCAATTAGAAAGCTAGAAAAAGATACAACAGACAACATATTAACAAGATTTCAACTTGTTTCACAATCTAAGATAGAAAGGGGATCACTTCATGGTCACCCCTTCACAATAAAAATCCAGACGCTGGGTATTTCATCACTTCCAACACACCAGTCGATTAGAGGACGTGCACCACAAGACAATGCAACTGATGGTTTTAAACTAAAAGACGAATTATTTATTAAAATAGCTAATCAGAACAACTTATGCTTATTCTATGCTTTGGAAATTACTAAAAAATATGTCATTAAAGAATTGGGAGATAGAAGAAAATTTAATAAATATATGCAATACAAACATCGGCAGATGAGAGATGTTTTCGATCTTTTAAAAGCTGCAAAAATTCCTAACGATCTCTCTGAATATGATGCCGTGGAGTACGTGCCAGTTGTTGTAGATTTTTGGAATAATCAATATAAGGATACTGGATATAAATTCAAAGTATTTGTTTTCGGAGGTGTCAACGAAAAGCCTATATTCAAATATGGAAATGAAAATTTCAATGTTCCAATTTCCATTTTTCACTCAAATAACCATTTTGATGGATTAAGAAATGTTGGAGGAATGTTCGGGGTGAACCATAAATATTGCTTTACTTGTGAGAAGAAATTCAGAAAATCAAAGGAACATGACCTGAGATGTAAATCTCTCTGCAGATTGTGTGGACGCATTGGAAGTGAACGTCCTTGCTTGGCAACAGCAAACTATTTAAGAGAATGTGATGATTGCGGGAAAAAGTATTTGAATGAAGACTGTTTTAACCATCATAAAAAAAGCAGCAATTGTCGGCAAACAAAAATTTGTGAAAAGTGCGGGGTGATATGGACAATCAAAAATTATAAAAGAGAGGAGCAAAAGAATCACGTATGTGGACAAAAATGGTGTAAAATTTGTCGGCAATTTCATAGTATTGATAGAGGATGCTTTATTCGTCCATTGGAACCTAAAAAATCAATACCGTACCGTCTAGTAACATTCGATTTTGAAGCAACACAAAATGAAAAGATAAGGAATACAAATGAAGAAAGACGGCTCCACAAAGTAAATTTCATTGCCGCCACAGTAACATGCACAAGATGCATGGAAGACGGAAAAATATGGCGTTCACCCTTGAAACAAAATGGAAAGAGTTGCATAATCTGTGGAAACAATCGCTCAATAACATTTTCACATCGTCCATACTCTCAAACAAAAGTTGATAAACAAGTTGTTACACAAACACCACTCAGAGAATTTATTCAATGGATTCTTTTTGAACTTAACACTCAATATTCAACTATGGCATTTTCACACAATGGAGGGCGTTATGATATGGTGATGGTATTCAGAGAAATATATTTGAAAGGAGTTGTCCCGTCAATGATTCGTCGAGGTAATAAGCTTTATGAACTGAAAATTCCTCGCAACAACAAATGCAATGAAGTTATATTTCGTGACTCGTATAATCTCTGTCCAGTCGCCTTGGGGAAGCTGATTGGGGCATTTGGACTGCAAGTAACTGAAAAACAATTTTTTCCACATTTGGCAAACATCTCAGAAAATTATGGGAGAACACTGCAACAATTACCTCCAAAATCTGATTATTTATATGAAGGAATGCGACCCGAAAAACAGAATGAATTCGATAACTGGTATGAAGAAGAGAAAAGTCAGCAGTTTTGTTTGGACGAAGCATTGGCCGAATATTGCACAAACGATGTTCAGATTCTTACAGAAGCACTGATTGCTTTTAGAAAAAAATTTATGGAAATTAGCAAAAGGAAAAATACAAAACCTCAAGCATCGCAAGAAGGAATTGATATATTACGAGATGCAATGACTATAGCATCAGCCTGTATGAAACACTTTCGACTTAATCATCTGAAACCTGAACATTTGGCAATTGTTCCAGAAAAAGGGTATGAAACATGTGATAATCAAAGCGAACTTGCACTGAAATATTTACAATGGTACGAAGAGACACGAGGAGTTCATATCCAAAGTGCACATTCAGAAGGTGGAGAATATGTTGTGGCGGGGAGATACAAGGTTGATGGATATATTAAAGAAGAGGATAGGGCAATTGAGGTAAATGGATGTGTTTGGCATGCATGTGAAAAATGCTTCGGAAATGACTTGAACAAAATTTTACCAAACGGAAAAACAGTGGGAGAAATACGTGAAGGTGATGGAAATCGTTTGGAAATTATACGAAAATATATAAAAAATGTTGATATAATATGGGAATGTGATATACATAAGATGCTTCGAAGAAACAAAAATATGCGAAAATCATTTGCAAATTATCATGACAAAGGTCCAATAAAAATTAGAGACTGCTATTTCGGTGGAAGGACAGGACCTTTACAAATGTACTTTGACGCTGACGCAGAACAACATAAAATGGTTTATTTAGACTTTAATTCGCTGTATCCATCAACAATTGCTACAACATCATTCCCGGTTGGGCATCCGAAAATTCATGTTGTACCTTTGGCAGAACAGAATGTTAATTGGAAGAGTGGAGACCAAATTCCATTCAAAGGAATTTTGAAAGTATTTTTAGTACCGCCATCATCATTGAATGTTCCTGTTATTCCAGTCAAATTTGATGAAAGATTACTTTTTCCTCTCTGCAGAAAATGCGCACTTGCCTACCCGAATGGAGCAAACATAAAAAAATACCAATGTCCTCACAATGATGAAGAGAGAGGGTGGGTCTCAACATGTACTTCAATAGAATTAGAAGAAGCTTTAAAAGTTGGTTATACAGTTACAAAATTCTATAGAGCACTTCATTATGAAAAATGGGATGAAAATTTATTTAAAAATTATGTGGCAGAATTTATGGCAATGAAGATTCATGCGAGTGGTTTCCCTGAAGGTATAGAAGGAAAAGAAAATGAGGATACATTTATTAAAGAATGTAAAGACAAATTTGGAATTGAGATAGAAAGAGAGAAAATGGTTCCAGACCAGGCTATGCGCTACATATCAAAATTAATGCTTAATTCTCTATGGGGAAGGTTCAGTTTAAGAAATGGGCAATCAAGAAGTGTAGTCATTGACTCACCCACTGAACTTATCGAATATGACAAAAATAACTCAATTGAGATACAATCTATTGATAATTTAACTGAAGAAACAATTTTACTAACTTACAAACAAAAAGAAGAATTTATTATCGAACATGATACATCAAATATGGTGGTTTCCTTATGGACAACATCAGCAGCAAGAATAAAACTATTGAAAGCTATGCAAAAGGTAGCAAAAGCAGAGGGTTGCAATATTCTCTATGGAGACACAGACAGTATATTATTTTCCCATCCAAGGGATATGGAATGCCCTCTTAAAACAGGTCCCTATCTAGGTGATTTGGCAAAGGAATATGCAGGCTCTGAAATAAAAGAATATGTTGGAGGGGCGTGCAAGGCTTACGCACTGAGAATGGAAAGCAACAAAAATGCCAAAATTAGTAGTGTTCTGAAAGTACGTGGCATCACTTTAACGGCTGATGTCTGCAAAATCTTGCATTTTGACAGTTTTAAGGAAAGTGTACTAAATTATGCAAATGGAGGAGTCGACAATGAGGAAGATAATGAGCTGGATAAGCGATCAATTATGATTGAAAACCCAAACTTTATACGCCGCAACGTGAAGGAAGGGATGGTTTACTCAACTAAAATGAGAAAAATATTCAGACCAATAATACAAAAAGGAATAATTTCTAATGACCTCAAAATTGTACATTTCGGGCAAAAATAATTTTTCCAAATGTATAGTAATATTTCATAATATTTTTCAGTTGTACTTTAATATTTTCACAATGTTATTAAATTGTATTTTGCTATTAAACAGCATTTTATTAATTTAATTCAAATTTGCTGATAAAATTGTGATACTATTAAAATTTTTAATTTAAATTTAGGGGTAAAAGATAAGTTTAATAAAAAGTTAAGGTTTATAAGATAAAATTGATGTAAAGTTAAGGACTAGAGGATAGATTGATGTTAAAAATTATTTAAATTTGAGAGAAATATCAATATTTCCAGAAAAAATTTTAAAATGCTAGAGGAGAGGTACTCGTGTTTATGTGGTGTTTGAGGTTATCACTGTGTGCGCACACTATAAACATGCAAATACGCACACACACATATACACTATTTTGCTGTAAATTTAAGTTAAATTTGCAATAATGTTAAGATTGGTAGGATAAAATTGAAGCAAAGTTAAGGATTATGCGATACAATTCGTGCAAAGTTAAGAGATAGAAGATACAATCCATGCAAAGTTAAGCATTAGAAGTTAAAATTAATGCAAAGTTAAGCATTAGAAGATATAATTGATGCAAAGTTAATGGATAGAAGATACAACCCATGCAAAGTTAAGTAACGGAGGATGCAGATTTTAGGGGTAAAAGTGCAAAGCTAAGCGTCAGAAGATACATTTTTTGTAAAGTTAAGCATAAGAAGATACAATCTATGTAAAGTTAAACATTAGAAGATACATTTGATGTAAAGTTAAGAAAAATACTACAAATTTTGAGTAAAACTACGTATTTTGATAAAACTACTCGAGGCATATTGAGGCATATGCTTGTGTTGAGGCATATGTATGTTATGCACGTGAGTGACCTGTCTAAACTGATGAAAACACGCATGCAAACAGACTTTCTGGTGTAAAGTTAAGAATTATATATAAATTTGTTGTAAAGTTAAGTGTTGGATAAGACAATTGTTGTAAAGTTAAACATTAGAAGATACAATTGTTAAAATGTTAAGGGATATTTGGATAAAATTGATATAAAGTTAAAAGAAATATTACATTCTGAATAAAAGTATGCAAAAATTATGGTACACAATTTTTAATGCACCCTTGTATGGAGTGTGCGTGTCTCTAATCTTTTGGTTTCTTACTAAATATGTCAAAATTTCACTCATAATTAGTATCAATAGAATTTATTTCCTACACCTTCAGGATCCTTTAGATTCCCAGACCTTCAGGTTTTCTTTTAAAACCTTTAGAATTCAAAAAGTACAAAAAGGAATTATATCCAATAGCCTCAAAATTGTACAATTGGACACATTTGACAATTTTGAGGCTATTGGATATAATTCCTTTTTGTACTTTTTGAATTCTAAAGGTTTTAAAAGAAAACCTGAAGGTCTGGGAATCAAAAGGATCCTGAAGGTGTAGGAAATAAATTCTATTGATACTAATTATGAGTGAAATTTTGACATATTTAGTAAGAAACCAAAAGATTAGAGACACGCACACTCCATACAAGGGTGCATTAAAAATTGTGTACCATAATTTTTGCATACTTTTATTCAGAATGTAATATTTCTTTTAACTTTATATCAATTTTATCCAAATATCCCTTAACATTTTAACAATTGTATCTTCTAATGTTTAACTTTACAACAATTGTCTTATCCAACACTTAACTTTACAACAAATTTATATATAATTCTTAACTTTACACCAGAAAGTCTGTTTGCATGCGTGTTTTCATCAGTTTAGACAGGTCACTCACGTGCATAACATACATATGCCTCAACACAAGCATATGCCTCAATATGCCTCGAGTAGTTTTATCAAAATACGTAGTTTTACTCAAAATTTGTAGTATTTTTCTTAACTTTACATCAAATGTATCTTCTAATGTTTAACTTTACATAGATTGTATCTTCTTATGCTTAACTTTACAAAAAATGTATCTTCTGACGCTTAGCTTTGCACTTTTACCCCTAAAATCTGCATCCTCCGTTACTTAACTTTGCATGGGTTGTATCTTCTATCCATTAACTTTGCATCAATTATATCTTCTAATGCTTAACTTTGCATTAATTTTAACTTCTAATGCTTAACTTTGCATGGATTGTATCTTCTATCTCTTAACTTTGCACGAATTGTATCGCATAATCCTTAACTTTGCTTCAATTTTATCCTACCAATCTTAACATTATTGCAAATTTAACTTAAATTTACAGCAAAATAGTGTATATGTGTGTGTGCGTATTTGCATGTTTATAGTGTGCGCACACAGTGATAACCTCAAACACCACATAAACACGAGTACCTCTCCTCTAGCATTTTAAAATTTTTTCTGGAAATATTGATATTTCTCTCAAATTTAAATAATTTTTAACATCAATCTATCCTCTAGTCCTTAACTTTACATCAATTTTATCTTATAAACCTTAACTTTTTATTAAACTTATCTTTTACCCCTAAATTTAAATTAAAAATTTTAATAGTATCACAATTTTATCAGCAAATTTGAATTAAATTAATAAAATGCTGTTTAATAGCAAAATACAATTTAATAACATTGTGAAAATATTAAAGTACAACTGAAAAATATTATGAAATATTACTATACATTTGGAAAAATTATTTTTGCCCGAAATGTACAATTTTGAGGTCATTAGAAATTATTCCTTTTTGTATTATTGGTCTGAATATTTTTCTCATTTTAGTTGAGTAAACCATCCCTTCCTTCACGTTGCGGCGTATAAAGTTTGGGTTTTCAATCATAATTGATCGCTTATCCAGCTCATTATCTTCCTCATTGTCGACTCCTCCATTTGCATAATTTAGTACACTTTCCTTAAAACTGTCAAAATGCAAGATTTTGCAGACATCAGCCGTTAAAGTGATGCCACGTACTTTCAGAACACTACTAATTTTGGCATTTTTGTTGCTTTCCATTCTCAGTGCGTAAGCCTTGCACGCCCCTCCAACATATTCTTTTATTTCAGAGCCTGCATATTCCTTTGCCAAATCACCTAGATAGGGACCTGTTTTAAGAGGGCATTCCATATCCCTTGGATGGGAAAATAATATACTGTCTGTGTCTCCATAGAGAATATTGCAACCCTCTGCTTTTGCTACCTTTTGCATAGCTTTCAATAGTTTTATTCTTGCTGCTGATGTTGTCCATAAGGAAACCACCATATTTGATGTATCATGTTCGATAATAAATTCTTCTTTTTGTTTGTAAGTTAGTAAAATTGTTTCTTCAGTTAAATTATCAATAGATTGTATCTCAATTGAGTTATTTTTGTCATATTCGATAAGTTCAGTGGGTGAGTCAATGACTACACTTCTTGATTGCCCATTTCTTAAACTGAACCTTCCCCATAGAGAATTAAGCATTAATTTTGATATGTAGCGCATAGCCTGGTCTGGAACCATTTTCTCTCTTTCTATCTCAATTCCAAATTTGTCTTTACATTCTTTAATAAATGTATCCTCATTTTCTTTTCCTTCTATACCTTCAGGGAAACCACTCGCATGAATCTTCATTGCCATAAATTCTGCCACATAATTTTTAAATAAATTTTCATCCCATTTTTCATAATGAAGTGCTCTATAGAATTTTGTAACTGTATAACCAACTTTTAAAGCTTCTTCTAATTCTATTGAAGTACATGTTGAGACCCACCCTCTCTCTTCATCATTGTGAGGACATTGGTATTTTTTTATGTTTGCTCCATTCGGGTAGGCAAGTGCGCATTTTCTGCAGAGAGGAAAAAGTAATCTTTCATCAAATTTGACTGGAATAACAGGAACATTCAATGATGATGGCGGTACTAAAAATACTTTCAAAATTCCTTTGAATGGAATTTGGTCTCCACTCTTCCAATTAACATTCTGTTCTGCCAAAGGTACAACATGAATTTTCGGATGCCCAACCGGGAATGATGTTGTAGCAATTGTTGATGGATACAGCGAATTAAAGTCTAAATAAACCATTTTATGTTGTTCTGCGTCAGCGTCAAAGTACATTTGTAAAGGTCCTGTCCTTCCACCGAAATAGCAGTCTCTAATTTTTATTGGACCTTTGTCATGATAATTTGCAAATGATTTTCGCATATTTTTGTTTCTTCGAAGCATCTTATGTATATCACATTCCCATATTATATCAACATTTTTTATATATTTTCGTATAATTTCCAAACGATTTCCATCACCTTCACGTATTTCTCCCACTGTTTTTCCGTTTGGTAAAATTTTGTTCAAGTCATTTCCGAAGCATTTTTCACATGCATGCCAAACACATCCATTTACCTCAATTGCCCTATCCTCTTCTTTAATATATCCATCAACCTTGTATCTCCCCGCCACAACATATTCTCCACCTTCTGAATGTGCACTTTGGATATGAACTCCTCGTGTCTCTTCGTACCATTGTAAATATTTCAGTGCAAGTTCGCTTTGATTATCACATGTTTCATACCCTTTTTCTGGAACAATTGCCAAATGTTCAGGTTTCAGATGATTAAGTCGAAAGTGTTTCATACAGGCTGATGCTATAGTCATTGCATCTCGTAATATATCAATTCCTTCTTGCGATGCTTGAGGTTTTGTATTTTTCCTTTTGCTAATTTCCATAAATTTTTTTCTAAAAGCAATCAGTGCTTCTGTAAGAATCTGAACATCGTTTGTGCAATATTCGGCCAATGCTTCGTCCAAACAAAACTGCTGACTTTTCTCTTCTTCATACCAGTTATCGAATTCATTCTGTTTTTCGGGTCGCATTCCTTCATATAAATAATCAGATTTTGGAGGTAATTGTTGCAGTGTTCTCCCATAATTTTCTGAGATGTTTGCCAAATGTGGAAAAAATTGTTTTTCAGTTACTTGCAGTCCAAATGCCCCAATCAGCTTCCCCAAGGCGACTGGACAGAGATTATACGAGTCACGAAATATAACTTCATTGCATTTGTTGTTGCGAGGAATTTTCAGTTCATAAAGCTTATTACCTCGACGAATCATTGACGGGACAACTCCTTTCAAATATATTTCTCTGAATACCATCACCATATCATAACGCCCTCCATTGTGTGAAAATGCCATAGTTGAATATTGAGTGTTAAGTTCAAAAAGAATCCATTGAATAAATTCTCTGAGTGGTGTTTGTGTAACAACTTGTTTATCAACTTTTGTTTGAGAGTATGGACGATGTGAAAATGTTATTGAGCGATTGTTTCCACAGATTATGCAACTCTTTCCATTTTGTTTCAAGGGTGAACGCCATATTTTTCCGTCTTCCATGCATCTTGTGCATGTTACTGTGGCGGCAATGAAATTTACTTTGTGGAGCCGTCTTTCTTCATTTGTATTCCTTATCTTTTCATTTTGTGTTGCTTCAAAATCGAATGTTACTAGACGGTACGGTATTGATTTTTTAGGTTCCAATGGACGAATAAAGCATCCTCTATCAATACTATGAAATTGCCGACAAATTTTACACCATTTTTGTCCACATACGTGATTCTTTTGCTCCTCTCTTTTATAATTTTTGATTGTCCATATCACCCCGCACTTTTCACAAATTTTTGTTTGCCGACAATTGCTGCTTTTTTTATGATGGTTAAAACAGTCTTCATTCAAATACTTTTTCCCGCAATCATCACATTCTCTTAAATAGTTTGCTGTTGCCAAGCAAGGACGTTCACTTCCAATGCGTCCACACAATCTGCAGAGAGATTTACATCTCAGGTCATGTTCCTTTGATTTTCTGAATTTCTTCTCACAAGTAAAGCAATATTTATGGTTCACCCCGAACATTCCTCCAACATTTCTTAATCCATCAAAATGGTTATTTGAGTGAAAAATGGAAATTGGAACATTGAAATTTTCATTTCCATATTTGAATATAGGCTTTTCGTTGACACCTCCGAAAACAAATACTTTGAATTTATATCCAGTATCCTTATATTGATTATTCCAAAAATCTACAACAACTGGCACGTACTCCACGGCATCATATTCAGAGAGATCGTTAGGAATTTTTGCAGCTTTTAAAAGATCGAAAACATCTCTCATCTGCCGATGTTTGTATTGCATATATTTATTAAATTTTCTTCTATCTCCCAATTCTTTAATGACATATTTTTTAGTAATTTCCAAAGCATAGAATAAGCATAAGTTGTTCTGATTAGCTATTTTAATAAATAATTCGTCTTTTAGTTTAAAACCATCAGTTGCATTGTCTTGTGGTGCACGTCCTCTAATCGACTGGTGTGTTGGAAGTGATGAAATACCCAGCGTCTGGATTTTTATTGTGAAGGGGTGACCATGAAGTGATCCCCTTTCTATCTTAGATTGTGAAACAAGTTGAAATCTTGTTAATATGTTGTCTGTTGTATCTTTTTCTAGCTTTCTAATTGGTATCCAAATATCATTATCAAGTAACTGTGAAGAAATTATTGCGCCTAGTCGGTCAGGATTAATTGCCTGTTTCTTTGATTCCTCTACGGTTTGATCCATGCAGTCTTGGATTATTTTTCTCAATAATTCCTCCGGATTGTCCGGTAATTTTTCAATAATAAACTTTCCAGTTGTTCCCATCATTTTAAATTTTCTGTTAAACTGAGTTTCATAATCGATTTGGCGGTAATAATTTTTAAAATTTGTCGTACCCGCACCGCTTTGTATGTCATTGAATAAGTGAGGAAGGAGATTCCGTATGTGGAATCTTGGGCGTTTGTTTGGAGAAGGTCCGTTTTCTTCATCATTAAAAGACATTATAAGATTTTTAAATATTTTTGTTTTTATAGCAAATGATTAAAAAATGAAAAAAAGCTGTCCTTTTATACTCAGATTTTAGACGTATGAACAAATTACGAAATAATTGTTGACAAGGTGGAGCTATGTGTTAGAGATCAATAATATTTACTTAGATTTTTTAAATTTGTGTTTCTCTATAATTCATATATTCCCTTACATGTGAACTTCCGGCAATTTTTTAAAATCATTTTATTTTTTGTAAAATTTTTGTCAAATTATTTCTTCCCACATTTTTTAATTTAATTAATCTAAATTTTATTTAAATTTAGTATTTTTTAAATTTATTTAATTTTGAATTTGAATTCCCGCCAACTTTTAAACTTTGAATTCACGGCAAATTTTGATATTTGGAATTTTGAATAAATCCCCTTACATTTGTACTTCAGCTCTTTTTTTAAAATCATTTTAAATTTTTTGTAAAATTTTTCAAATTTTATTTCTTCCCTCATTTTTTTATTTAATTAATCTAAATTTTATTTAAATTTAATATTTTTAAAAATTTTTTAATTTTGAAATTCCCTCCAAATTTTAAACTTCGAATTCTCGCCAAATTTTGAAATTTGGCATTTTGAAATAAATTACCTTACATTTGTACTTCCGCTCTTTTTTGCAAATCTTTTTAAATTTTTTGCAAAATTTTATTTCTTCCTCTATTTTTTTATTTAATTAATTATTTAAATTTAATTTAAATTTATATTTTTAAATTATGAAATCACCGCCAGTTTTTAAATTTTGAATTCCCGCGAATTTTTTAATTTTTAATTCCCGACAATTTTGAAATTTGGCATTTTGCCATAAATCACCTTACATTTGTACTTCCGTCCTTTTTTTAAAATCATTTTAAATTTTTCTCAAAATTTTTTAAAAATTTTTATTACCATTTATTTAAATTATTTTTATTTAATTTTTAAATTTATTTTAATTTTTAAAGTATTTACAAGATTTCAAAATTTTTAAATTTTTAAAATGCTCCAACCCATCCCCCAGAATGCACAGAGAAATTAGTTTATAATAAATTAACAGATTATTTTATTAAACTTAAGTAAATCTCTATGGCCGAATGGATAAGGTTCCCGCATATAAAAACAGGACATTGAAGGTTCGATTCCGCTTGGGGTTTTTATTTTTTAAAATGTTATAAAGGGGTTTTATTATTAATCAAAAATATACCCATTAAACCTTTTCATATTTTAATTATCACTTCCCACACCTATCACTTATCAATCACACCCTTATACTTATTAATGTACCTAATCACTTCTGAATCAATCAAAACTTTTCAATTAAATATTTCCCTTACATCTACCCACATAGATAATTGAAAACCCAAAAATTCATCTCTTTATGATTTTACCGCATTTTCACCCATCCAAAACCTTTTGACTTCTTTTATTTTACCGCACTTTTAAATATTGCTTTAAAATTTTTTATTTTACCCTCCAAATGTTGCAACCGACCACCCAGAAACCAAAAACATCAAACCTGTCACTTCCCACAAAAAATCAACCAAAAAGCAATTAATCATTAATGATTAATTACCCTAATTAATCATGATTAATTACCCTCAAACCCTCCAAAAAGCAAAGGGTTTGCGGCTAAGATCAAAAGAAAATACCCCCTATAGCCTCAGGTTTGATTGACAGGTGATCAAATGGGGTGTAACGTTTGTAACGTTTGGGGTGGGTTTACTACTAAATTGGGGTAGGTGAGTGTAGGAGAAATTTACCCATAAAATATTTTACTACACAATTGGGAATTGTTGTGGGATATTTTGGAAACTTAATTCTCAACTGGGACAGTTGGGTGTGGGGACAATACACCGTCCAAAATCTACTGAGACAAAAGGGTGGTGCGGGAAAATTAAGTGAGACAAAAGCGTGGCCTTTGATTTGCCGACACTCATGGATAAGACAAAAGGGTTGGGCTTTGATTTAGGTTACTACTAGATTGGGGCAACTGGTATTGGGGAAAATACGTTCATAAAATTTCCACTTCACAACTGGGACATGATGAAAACTTACTTCTCAATTGGGGCATGTTGGTGGTAGGGTAAATACCCCGTCCGAAATGTCCCACTTCACAACTGGGACATTTTGGGGGGGGTTACTACTAGTATTGAACAATTACCCTGGGTAATTATTTTTTCAACCTCGCCCTAGAGGGGGTAATTAATCGAAAAATACTTTAGTTTTTCAATTTTCTTCTCTAATTTACCTAGTTTGTTTCTCCGCAAATAATCCATCAGATTTATACAGTAGGTATTTAACTTTTAATAAGAAAAATTTTTTATTCAACGTTTCAAAAATTTGTATCTTTTTTCAGTTTATATTAAAATTATTTATTCACAATCGGTTTACAAACAGAATTTTAAAACAAAACCGTAAACAATTTTCTATAGACTAATTCTCTCTATAAATATTTTTGAAAAAAGCTGCACTTTATGTACAGGTACGCATTAAATACCCCTCTAAACTTCTCAAAGCTCAAGGTTTTTTCTTCACTCTTTTTTGTTTGCCCGCGTTTCTCCGCGTTTCCATAACCAACAAAATGAAATTCACGTGAATTTTGTGTGAACCTCACAAAAAATATTTTTCTCTTTTTGCTACCAGCCGCTTAGAGAAGAGAAAGAATAAAACGACAGGCTATGCGACATTTGCAGACCGACATTTGAGAATATTAAGTATATTTCCTAAGTAAATGTATATAGGGTTTTTATTTTCAAAAGATTAATCTTTAAAAAAAAACATCAAAATCAGTTTTGAGAATTTTGCAAGTTCATGAAGCCAGAATTCGTCATTTTTCGACGAAATTTTGTAGATTTAGACAAAATCCACAGTCGGAACAATTCTTCAAAATTATCTGAAATTTTAGAAATTTTCCAAAATTTCGAAAACAAACTGGAAGGAATAAACTCAAAAATCGACGTCTGGTTATGAATAATTTCAAGCTTGTTTTTATAAATTAACCTCTCTGTTTGTCATTTTTAACGCTTATTTTGTACTTGATTTATCCTCAAATGTCTTGTCATCAAATGTCGCTCAACTATAGTTGGAAATGAGAGACAAAAAGAATTTCAGCACATTTTCCTTTATAATGTGTAAATATTTATGTATGTTAGAGTTTATTTTATAATATTAGACAGACTGTCTGTCATTTTGTCTATTTATTCCTTAGCGACAGCTGCTTAATTCTCTACTATTTTTTAAAATTTATTTCTTTTTCCTCTCCTTTTTTGTTCCAATATTTATTTTTCTTTATAGACCCCATAATTTCAATAATATTTGGAGCTTTTATTTGGCGTTTGCTTTAGCATTTCGTCGAAATAAATTTTTATTTAAAAGGGCATTGTGAAAGCTAGTCTGGGTGACTTTACTAGACCGGATATGTTGTTAGTGAGTGTGATTATTAATAAGTCTATTTAAATATAATGTTGGTTTGTCTGGAGAAATAGTAGACTGAAAGGAGCAAAATTAGAGTTGAATAACTTTTTCTTGTCGACAGATAGCCGACTAAAAGTGTTGGAGAAATATCATGAAAAATTTTAGAAATTCAAAAGAGCTTAACTGCGCGGACTCAAATGAAAATGTGTAATGTTTAACGTTTAAGACGCCCAAAATTTATTTTTTAGCGTTGCAGACAAAAAAATTTTTACGAATGTTGGATTAACCGAGACTTTTGTTGAGATCTCACTCAATCAGGTCTCTACTCCCGATACTTTCAATCCCTTTTTAATAATAATCCTAGTACCTCCATTAATATACAACAACCTTTCCCTTTTCATCAACTTCTAGAAAATTCCTTCAAATTACTTCAACTTGACATGAAATCACTATTGTTATTTGCTTATTTAATTTCCAATTCACGTTAATTCTTAAATTTCTTTATAAATTTTCATAAATTAGATACTAAAATAATTAATAACTTCCTTTCCTCTTAAAAAATATAAAAACTTTATCCATCATTTTCATTAAAAATCTCAAATTTCCTCATTTTACATCTATTATTTCCTTAGCAACCCCTCAATCTCTCAATTACGCTTTTCTTCGTACAATAACATTCAATTTCCCCATATATCCCTCTCTCCTCTATTTATTTTAGCTTTCGACATCTTTAATCATTTTATTTTGCTTTAATTCCCCTCCCACCACAATCCATTATTTGTCCATTTCAAATGAATTTCACGTGAATACGACAGTCTCTATTTATTCGCTTTATTCTCAACGCCTATTCATCCGACAAAAAAGAATTTTTTTAATTTTTATGCTTTTCATGTGGATAGATTTTGTTTGCTATATAATTCCGTTCCTTTCTGTGTTAGTATTTTATTTTATTTTTAAAACTGCACAAGTCCATAGTATACAGATTGACTTTACAATTTGTATGCGGAACAAGTTTTCTTGTTTAAAATTGCTTTAAAAGCATTTTTATTCACACATTTAAAATATTTTTAGAATGGAGGCCAAAAAATGTAATTAAATATTTTTTATATTATCACTTCATTTTTATTTTATAAATTTTATTATTTAAATAAATATTTATTCCTCATTTTGATTTCATTTTATATTTTATTTGATCATCTACTACTATTCTCAATGATTATCACTGTATTAACAATGAATATTCTGTTTATTATCTTTTTTATTACCTTAAATTTTCTAAAAAAAGCAAAGCTTCCGTGGAAGCTGCCTTCTTGCTCCAACAGAACAGACTCCGTAAAATAAGCACAACCTACTAGAGGATTGAAAAATAAAATCATACTGGTCCGACAACCTTATCAAGCCCTTCTAATGTAGATTTCAGTTGAAAGGATATAACGACTTTGGAAGCGTGCTATTTTATCACTTGAACTAGAGAATCTCAACCAAAGGTTGGGATTTCTTGTTCCATCTTGGTGTATTCAAACAGATAACTGGCAATAACTCTCACTGGCCTTACAATATTTTTAATTATTCTGCATGGTTACAATTTAATATATTTAATAAAATTTTTTTTGGTAAGCGAGGTTTACGGAAATTGTCCTCAGTCAGCTGCCCCGTTTTTTCCATTTTTTATTCTATTGATTTACGCTCTTACAGCAACTACTATATATAAATTATTTGTATATGTTTGTCTCCCATTCCTGCCCAAATTTGTTAAAATTACTCTTTAAATGTGTAAAAAAAGTATTAAAATATTCTCTGTTTATTACTATTTTATTCAAAAAATTTTTTCCTTTTCAAAAATTTTTTTAGAATTTTCTTTCGTTCCTTTCCAAATTTCGCTCTTTAAAACTACTGGATTTTGGGCACTTTAAGGCTCTAGCCCCGGCATTTTTCAAATATTATATGTAGTAACTCTGACTACAGGAGCTGTCCTTAATTTTTCAAAAATCTGCAAAATCTTCACCAATTCAAGTTAACTAATAAATTAATTTCCGTTTTTCAAAAATAAGCAAATAATGAAACGAGCCGGAAACGGAAACAACAACATCCTTGTTGTATTTGTAACGTATCTTGGCAAATGATTTTTTGTTTGTTTCCGGTACAGTATGTAGACATTTAGGGACACTAAAGCTTAATTAAATATAAAAAAATTGTTTGTTTAAAACACAAAATTTTTTTCATGGGATGGGATGAGTAATAAATAAGAAAAAATATTAATGAGTAATTAACTGGCATTTTTTTAAAATATTTATTCTTTTTTAAATTTATTTTTCTTCCCTCATTTATTGAGGGAAGAAAAATAAAAAAAAATAAAGGAAGAAAAAAAAATTTTTTTCTGAGGGAAGAAAAAAAATAAACCAATGAAGAGAGGGAATTTTCCAGTGGAGGTGGATCTGAACAATTTCATTTAACCCAAAGTTTAAATTTTTTTTTCAATTTTAATATTTTTCATTTTATTTTGACTAAATAATTCTTTATAAGATTATTCATTTAATTAATTAATTTCTTTAACAAAAGCTCAATAACCAATTTTTTCATTTATTCTTTAATCAATTTTCTTCTAAATTTTTTTATTTTTTAAACAAATTTTTGCGTCCAACTAAATTATATCACGTTTTGTTGTATATTTATTCTTTGCCTCATTTTTAGTTTTCCTTTCTTAGAATCACACACAGTTTTTTATATTCTTAAGTCACTGGATTGTTTGGCGTTTGGCCTATTATAAAAGGAATTTTTGTATAAAATAGCTTTTTATTATTCAAAATTTAATAAAAGTTTTTTTGATAAAAAAATTATGTAGATCTTTTATAAAAAGAAAATGTTTAAAAATAGAAATTAAAAATTATAATTCTTGTAATTATTTTTTTGGGATTAGAGGAATTTTTTAAAAATTTAGATATTCATTGGAAGTAGGGTAACACCCAGTCCCCCACCCCCATACCCCGACAATTTTTTGGCAAGAACCCAACCCTGAATCCCTTACCTGACAATCCCCGATCTCCGACACATCCATCCACGAAAACCCGTGGAGCTACCCTAATTTGAATTGTTCCTGTCCTCGAATGTTGGGGAATTTGAGAAAACTAGTTCCTGCTGTTGTTATTTTTGATTTTATTTTTTTTAATTTTTGATTTTTAAATTTAAACTCAACAGTTGGCTGTAATAATATAATTTTATTTCTTTCTAATTTTATTTTTCTTTTTTTCCTGTCAATCAAATAATCTAGAAAATTTATCATTTGTTATTTCTTTAACTAATTTTTGGAATTTGAAATGAATGTCTTTTTTTAAATTATTTTGCTTTACGGACTTTGTACCTGCCACGGACTTGAACAAACATATTGAGGGTATTCCCAGTCCAAAATGATATCTTTTTTTAAATTTTTGAACATTTTTTAATTAAAATAAAATACTGTTTTATTGAAAAAGATAGCATGTTTCTTATCATATAACACTTACTTTAATAATATTATTAGGCTGGTAAATATGATTTTTAGCCGGCCTTGCATTTTTTGACATTAATGTACAATACAATTCGAAACTCAGTTTGTATCCTTTTGAAAAATTTATTTAGACGGATCACGATTTTATTTATACGGCAAAACCCTATTTATCTCGTATACCTGAAAATTTTTGAATTTTGCGCAAAAATGTAGAAACATGTATCAAAAGATATATTTTTTGGAAACGATTATTTGAAAAAATTTTTATTTCATTTTAAAACAATTTTTTAATCTTCTTTTAAAATAAAACAAATGAAACGAAAAAATTTTTAAAGATTAAAGTACATTTATATATTTAAAATACATCCATCAAAAGCCAAAAAGCTAACTGACAAAATGCTAACTGATTCTTTCCTTTTTGAAGAAAAAATTAATAAAATTTGTCAACAATTGAACAAAAATATTTTACAATTTTTCAATTATTTTTTACTTACAAAAAATGTACTTAAAAATAATTAATGATTTGCTGATTTTCAGGCTTATTAATTTTGTTTCTTGTTCTAACTTCTTTTTTGTTAATCTCTTAAATTTTTCATAATCCTTCAATTTTATATTTTTATTTGTTTAGAAATTATTTTTCAAATCACATTTGTTAAATTAAAAATTTTTTAGAAAAATATTTTTGTTAATTTTCCTACAAGTTAACCACGTTTTTCGATTTTTTTTTCTTTTTTTTTATTTTTCTATTTTTATTCTAAAGTTATTTTTATTTCAATTATTTTTATTACATCCCTTGTCATAAGAAGCACAAAGAATTATTTTTTATTCTTTTTTAATTTATTAGTTTCTTTTTGAATATATTTAAATTATCAGCTGTTTAATTTTTCCTAACATTTCTTTATTATTTCAATTTTTAGAGAAAACTTTTTTCTTAATTTTCATTATTAGTATCAAAAAAATTACTCTAGAATTTTTGAGAACCCTATAGAACAAAAAATAAAATTTATTTTGTCTTATTTTTTCATAATTAAACCTATTCGAAGTAACAAAATTTACAAATCAAGGAGTTCTTAATTTGGATACCATTCCTCTATCAGTTCCCTCGAATATTAGATTTTTTTGGTGTTCATTTTTTGCTTTCAGGACATGATCTGAAATTGTGGAAAGGTCAATAAGGAATTCTTGTCTTTAAGAATGATATTCAGAAGGTCTGTTTTATAATTTTTTTCAATCTAACTTTTCCTTATCTACTCCCTAGCAAATCAGTTTTTCTTTCAGTCTTTTTTACTTTCGTTACTTTTTTGTCTAATAAAATTTCTTCAAATATTTTAATTTATTCCTTGGCCTTTTTAATTGTTTCACGGTTTATTTGTTTTATTTTAATTTCTCCGTTATCATTTTACTACAAAATAAGGGGCTTTTAATATAAAAAATTGCCGAGAAGAACCCAATAAAAAATTAAAAATTCGAAGGAAAAATTTGTAAAAATTTTTTTTTGAATTTTTTTTAATTTTTAAGGTTTTTTTTCTTTCAAAAAGATTATAATTATTTTAATGTTGATTATATTTACTAAATGATACTGTGATCATTAATGTTTAAAAAAATATTTTAAATTATTTATCAGAATTAAGAAAAATGTTTTTAAAGTTATTTTAATTATTTTTTTTAATTTTTAAGATTAGAAAAAATTACTTAAAAATTAAAAAAAAATACTCATTTAGCTTCAAATTACTAAAATAAAATCAACTATACTTCAATTCATAATTGAAGATTTTGGCCCAATTTTTTTGTTTTGTTTCGTTTTTTAATTTTTAAATTTTTTAAATTTTTAAATTTAATTTTAAACTTCGTTTTTTTAATTAAATTTTTTAAATACAACCTCTCGTGCTCAACGTATCTTAGCCTAAAGTTAGTTGTACTGAGTAAGTGGCTTTGGATCTAGTTTATATGCCATCTTTCGGTCATGAATCTGTTGAAATAAGTCGAGGGTTGGACCCCGTTTGGAGACTTATTTTATTTATTAGAGCATTCTACTGGTCCATTCTCGTCAGGGCTTTTATTAAAGGCTTTGCGGTAATTAGTAGTGTTTATTTAAGAAAATTTTTATTTTTTATTTTTTAATTAAAATTATTATTCTATATTATTAAATATTTTTTCATTATTTATATCTTTCCTTAACTATCTCCAATTATTTAACTAATATTATCTTCCAATTTTATTTTTAAATTAAATTTTCAATAATTTTATTTATTTATTTTTTCAATTTAAATACTTTGTGTGGCACTATAAATTTAATTTAAACAAATTACTCATCCAAATTTATATTTGGAATTTAAATTTTTTTATCTTTTTTATATCTTCCAAAGAACACTCAAAATTCACGTGTATTTTGACTAAATAAATAATTTGGTATTTATTTTTGGTATATTATTTTAATAATATTTAGTCTGAAAATTTTATTTAAATAAATTCTATTTAAAAATTTATTTAGATACTATTTTATAAAAATAGACTCTTTCTTATATAAACTTTGCTAGACTCTTATATAAAAATTATTTCACAGGTTTACATGCCTCTATTTTTTATTAATATCCAATCCATCTATTATTTATAATTTTTAATTATTTCTTATTTCTAAGAAATTTTTAATTTTTTTTTTCGACAAATTTATAGTCTAATTTTAATTATTTTTTTTTTAGACGTACACAAAAAATTGCTTTCATTTAATAATTGAAAAAAATATTTTTTTAAATATCCTACCATAAAAATACAACATTAAATCATTAAAAAATATGCCACCTTTATCATTCCGTGTAAATGAAGAGTATGCCCAATTATCTGAAATAATTCCTGGTTTATTTATTTGTGGTGTTAATGGGCTTACAGCAGCGAATATTTGTGCTTTTCGAATTCAATTAGTTGTTAACTGTACACGAGAAGTTCCGAACCTTAAATGTTTGGGACAAGTAACAAGAATGAAATTATGGGTTGAGGACACTCCTGAAGAAGATTTATTTGCTCATTTTGATATTGTTGCTGATCAGGTAGATGATAGTCGACTGTTTAACTATTAAAAAAGAACTAGAACAGCCTTATCCGTAAGAATTCTAAACAATTTTTTTAATGTCACCCCAACTGTATAATTTCACTTTTTAAATATTAAAAAGAACATGAACAGCCTACTCGTTAAAAGTCCAAAAAAGTTTGTCGCGAAATCGCCTGGTGTTGGGGCATGCTCACATTTAAATCCTTTGTTACTGTCCCTGCTATCGAATTGGTTTGTGTAAAAGTTCAAACGAACTATACATACATTGGAAGTTAAATTATAAGAGTCTAGAGCGCTCTGCTTCCTTAGAAAGTCCAGAGGAATGACAATAGAGGTCCCCCAGCTTGCTGGAAGTCCCCATTTCCGTTCTCCATATATGAATTCCCGCAACCACGTAAAATCAGTTTAGAAGCCTTGAATAAACTGTTAACCTTATTTAAGCTAATTTTGTAAATTAATCCTAGTCTTATCAAAAATCCATTCCCAGATGCATGCCATTATTCGAGATGATGGCGCCGTTCTTGTCCATTGTGTTGCGGGTGTTAGCCGTTCAGCAAGTATTTGTCTTGCATATTTGCTCAAATATCGAACTCGGTCATTACGTGCTGCTTATCATTTAATGTGTGAGAAACGACCTCTAGTTCGACCAAATATTGGATTTTGGAGGCAATTAATTCGTTACGAACAGGTGCTTTAATTGACTGAAAATAAAATTTATTTTTAAATTTTTAGTTGATCAAAGGTAATATCGGTTCAGTGCGAATTGTGAGAGATGAGGCACAGCCTGATAAACTACTTCCTGATGTAAGTTTAAAAAAGATTTTGTTTTGAATTTTAAAATGAAAAAAAACATTATTTTTTAGCATTACCGTATTATCTCTAATAGAATGCCCGGGCATTCTATTTTTCAATCACCTTCCAAAGGGGCATTCTATTAGGGGGGGGGCATTCAAATGGAGGGGGGCATTGTATTTTTCGATGACTAAATTTTAAAGTTTGAAAAAATTTTTATCAAAAATTTTTATCTATAATATAAAATAGAGTAAGTCGAGTTCGAGCGAGTTCGAGTTACTCGACTCGACCGCTCGGTTTTTTTGCGTAATTACTCAACTCGGAACTCGGGATTATAATACTCGGATTACTCGAACTCGGAAAATTCCTACTCAACTCGGAAAATTCCTACTACGATTAAAAGTGAATATGTAGTAAACGTTTTAAATATAAATTGTAATATCTTTTTTATTTAGAAAAATTTCAGCAAAAAAGGGAGGGGGGGGGCATTCTATTAGAGGGGGGCATTCAAATGGAGGGGGGCATTGTATTTTTCGATCTTCCGCTAGAGGGGCATTCTATTAGAGGGGGACATTCAAATGGAGAGGGGCATTCTAATAGAGATAATACGGTATTTATTTTTATACCTAACAGTTGTAGGGCGAACTCCGAGACATTTTCCTTTCAGATTCCTAATAGTTTCGATTCTGGCTCCTATGTTTCTCAAATTTCTGGGCTGAGTCTAACTCCCGGAGGTATAACCACCTTGTCTTTTACAGTTTCGCCCTTTGTCTTTCTCCCATTTTTGCCTCCTTTTTGTTTCGCCTTTCGGGTTCAGCTTTTAAAATCACTTTCGCAAACCCTTCATACCCAGCGCTAATTATATCTAAATTAAAACCAAAGTTTGCTCCAAAATAATTTTATTAAACTTCAATTAAATCTTTTTAATTTTTTTCCAGGTTTATCTCAAATCTGTCATTCCTGATAAATATAGCCGTCCATTGTCTCCCACAAATGTTGGGGAGGATTCTTCAGTTCATCATTTAAAGCCTATGGCCGATGAAAGTTATTTGTCTGGACATACTTCTGGTCGGCATCGTCGTCGTTCTTCTTCTGGAGGTTCAGATCGTGTTCGTTTTGTTCCAGTTTTGGAGCCTTTGGCTGAACTTGCCGAAGCGGCAGGATAATTTTTGTTGTAAAGATTAAACGATTAATTAATTTAATCAAAAGAAAACTTTATTTTAAAAATTGTTCTCATATTTATCTTTCTCATTTTTTATTCTTTAGTATTTATTTATTTTTAACCACCATTTTTTGAAATTTAAATATTTTATTTTTAAAAAATGTTGTCGTTATCAATCTAATGGAAAGTTTACTTTTGAATTTTTAATGGCAGGAAATATCATTTGAATTAGGGTAGTATCGTGAATTTCAGGGCCGTGAGTTTCGGGGGTTGGGGTTGCCTGGGAGGGCATAGTGGATGACTGGGGAGTATCCTAATTTAAAATAATTTCTATTTTTCTCTTAATTTGGTCACGACAATTATCTACATCCTTAGTGTTGTTAGTTTGGAAACTTAATTAGATATCTTTACAGCGGGCCTCGTATGCGTGTCATTATGTCTAACAAATCTAATATTTAAGCAGGGTTGTCGGTTCGTAACCTAACAAAAGAAGCATGAATTATTTTGTTAGGTTATTCGGGTCGATTCATGGATATCCGAAGAGTTCCTAAGTAGCATAAACCCAACTAAAGTTGGGTTTATCTCCCCAAATATATCGTTTGGGGAGTCTGACATTTTTCTGGGATCTACCTAAATTCATCAATCACATGTATGTAAAGATTCAAAAAACTTTTTATTATATTAATTTACCACAACAATCTACCTATTCATTTAATCAAAAATTGCTTTATTTGCAACGATTTTTTAAAAAATTTTTTCATTTTATTGTTGTTTACATTTGAAAATTCAATCAGTTTACATTATTGTTTATTAAATTTATGGCAGTTTTGCCGTTTTTAATGAAATAAATTTTATTTAAATTATTATTAAATTATATTTGGTTCCGGTACACTTTAGTAAAGCAAGAGTGATATTTACAAGAAATACACAATTTAAAATTTAATTAAAAATTATAAACAAGCCTATAAATTAAATTTAACTTGGCGTAATTGTTTAAAGCTTGATGTATATAATTTTATTAGCTAGTAATTTTAGTTTAAGCATGTAACTTTTAAGCTACATTATTAATTTAATTTTTAATAAAAAATTGAGGTAATATTTATTTTTATAATTCAATATTAAGATTTTTGTTTGAAATATTTCAGTAAAAATTTCAATTTTTCATTTTATTTAAATTTTAAAATATTTAATACAATTTTGTTTATTTCTTTCAATTAGAAAATCCAATTTTAATTTACAAAATAATTTAAAAAATTATACTACATTAAACAATAATGAATAATACGACATTAAAATTACCTGTTAGTTTATTTATGCGCGTAAATTTTAGGGACGTTTGATATACATTAATCAAAACCAAATGTTGATCCCAAAACCGACGAACTCAATGCTAGGGTTGGACAAGTAGAGGATATTGATATATCAAATATCGATCTTTTTTCAATATCGATATCGTCCAACTCTACTCACGAATAATTTTGAATTGCAAATTTCTGACAGTTCCCCTGAGCTTTCAGCTAGTAAATATCCTTTTTAACAGGTCCTAGAAGTTGAAATATTTCGCCGACTTTTTTAATTTAAAAATTAAAAATAAAATTTAAAGGAAATTTTCCTGGCTTATCAATCTTCGGGCTTTCAATTTGCAATTTTTCTTCCTGCATTTTTTATGGGTTTAATTTCTTTTTTTGGAATTTCAATGAATTCAAGTGTTTGTTATATAGTTGTGAAATATTGGTAATTTAAATCTTGAATATCTTATAAAATTATTACCAATGATATCCTAATAAGAAGCCTAAATCGTATTTTATCCATGGTGAAGATAATCAATTAAGACCTAAAGAAGTCATTGAGTGTGCAAATCCCAAAAAATTTAGAGTATTAGCTAATTGTGTAGATTTTGGTCTTTAAGGGTTTTTAACATTATTTTTCATTAAATATAATCACATATATTTTTTTAATCACATATTTTTTTTATCCACATTTATTTTTTCAAATATCATTTTTTTAAAAGTTTTTATAATTTTACCAACGCATTTATTTGTATTGTTTTTTTTATCCATTGTAAGTGTACATGCTTGTATGTACCTTTTGGTGTTCGTATAAATAAATAAATAAATAAACCTATGTACATAAACTTAGATCATTAGAAAGCAATCACTATAGTTACTATTTAATCAGAACCTACGATAACTCAAGATCCTTTAATAAGACATTTACGATTTAAGTTATAATTCAAAGCTGAACCTTTGAAACCAACTTTATAAAATTAAATCAGGTTAAATAATTTAGGGGAAAATATACGGCAATGAAAAGCAAAACAAGTATTTTACTGGCTATCAACTCATTTTGTGAAATTTTACATCAAGTTGGCCATTTATTCTTTTTGATTTTTACAATAAAAGGAAGTAATTTTGTACCAGCCATAGTAGCTTTTAAATATCAAGCTATACCGATCTTTGGATCATTTGCATCAATTTTTATGTTTGCATCTCTAAGTTTGGATAGAGTTTTTGCTATTGCATTTCCAATATTGTAACTAATTTTATAAAAATTATGAATTAAATGTACAGAGAGGTTGTGATTTAGGAGAATAAAGTAGAATCACGTTAATATTAGACTATTAATTAACATAAATAAGTATTTAACAAATAAATTTTAAACATTTGAAACGCAATCCGAAATGAAGACTATAAGACCCCCTAGAGAGACCCACCTATATAAGACCCACTAGATTCGACACACCAAGTCTCCAGTAAGTTTGGTGGATCCGGATCCGAAAAAAGTACTGAACGTTATTAACGGACCGGTAATTTTCGGTACTTCCGTTACCAGAATCGTAACGATAAGATTTTGGAATTTTTGGCTCCAGTATGAAAATTACAATACCCATTAAGACCCTCCTAGAGAGACACATTTGCCGAACACTAGTACTTATACATACGTGTATTTAATTGGTTTTAATTAGGGTTGCTCACGACCAGTTAGTGTACCCTTAGTTTTCGGATAATCCAAATTTTAAAAATCGGTTTTCGGTTTTGAGTTTTAGACAAATACCGGTTTTATTTTGGGGGAATTTTTAATAAAATTAATCATTTTCAGAAGTTTTCGGTTTTCGGTTTTTTAAATTTTGTAAAATCGGTTACTTTTTGGCAAAAAATATCAAATTTTTAGGCTTTAAACCCGGTCGTGAGCAACCCTAGTTTAAATTTGTCCATTTTATATAGTTATATCAATCTTAATTCTCATCTCTATATTTCAATACATCTGATAATAATTATTAATTTTGGAATATTTATTGTTCATTTGAATTATACTTCAATAGAGGCATATCCAAATTGGCCTGTAGCTAATTTTTTAGGGGAAGTTATTGGCTTAACTGCTCCTAATTCATTTGATTCCAGAATTATTCTGATACCATTAATGTCAATTGCTATAATATTACATATTGCTGTTGGAATTTTGGTAAAAATTAAAGGAGGTAAACTGATATGTATTTCTTGCAGGGTGTCCCTTTCCAAAACACCAAAATAGGGCGAGGCTACTCAAAAATATGGCAAAAATAGGGCGAAATTGGTCAAAAATAGGGCAAAAAATAGGGCATTGTTTTAAACACTTAAGAATACTTAAAATTTTAAAAAGAAAGCTCTATTATGCATATTTTTCAATATTTTAAACTAAATTTTCAATTAAAAATTTCTTTATCATTAAATATCAACTTGTGACTAATCTATTTTATTGGGGATATCCTCTTTAATCCCAGAATACCGTTAATTGAATTACCCTTAAGAAAGCAAATATCACAGATAATTCAAACATGATATCCCCTAAAACGTACCATCGATTCACGACCAAATCCCCAAATCCCCGTACCATAATCGAAGAATTCTTCCAATTTTCAGCGCCGCAGGCGAAAATTTTTTGAAATTTGGAGCTCAAGAAGCCAAATTTCATACATTTTTTGCGCCGCAGGCGAAAATTTTGAGAATTTTGGAGGCCAGGAAGTCAGAAATCCTTCATTTTTACCATTTTTTTTTACAAAATTCGAAGAATTTTTAAAATTTTACTAGATGATAAAAATAGGGCAAAAATATGGCAAATGAGAAAATAGGGAAAAAATAGGGCGAAATTGTCAAAAATAGGGCAAATGCCCTGTGAATAAGGCAAAAGGGACACCCTGATTTCTTGTTATATACTAATTGAAAATTATTCGCCCAAAACCGAAATAATGAATTTTGGATTTTACTGCAACTATAAATCAAAATTTTTCGCGAGATTTAGTTAAGAATTTTTGTTATTATTCCGACACCCGAAATAAAGTCAAACCCGTACCTGAAGCTTGACATACCCTACAATAGCAACCAAACTAGAAAGTATGGAGCCTAGCCCTTACAACAAAATATCCCATTCATAGAATACTACCACAAACAAACATTATCAAACCTATAAAAATCTATCAAATATTTATTTTCTATACTTATTTGAGTTATTTCTATCTTATTTTTATTCAATTATTTTAAAATTTAAAAAGATCTACAAGACGAAAAAATGCGTAAATTGCTACGTTCGCTTTCTTTAATAGTTTTTGTGGCTACCCTACAAAACATATTTTTTTAAAACAGCAAACGCTCAAAACATCTAGACGGCTAAAAAGGCTCAAAATATATTCGCTCAAAACATCAAACGCTCAAAATATCTAGACGGCTAAAAAGGCTCAAAATATCAAAATATTTTTTGATTAAAAGGGACAGTTGAGTCCCATATTTCTTCCTTGTATCAGGGGTGATTAATGTAGTATCTCAGGACCAATTTTGCATGAACTCGACGTGTTGAGAAAGGGCTCGTCGAGCTGAGTCTAATAACACCAAAATCAGCTCGATTGGATGATTTTTGACAATGTTATGACCAACAGAATCTTCGCTGGATAAACTGTTTTTGTGCTGCTACGGAGGGTAGGCCGGGCATGGTCTTCGCTACACGATTGCCGTGCTTCGCTGCGGTCGTGCTCGCTTCGCTCGCGGCGACCGTAGTGAAGCGGCGGCCGTCGTTCCGCTCGACATGCCCGGCTTCCTCCGCAGCGACAAAAACTTTTTTCCGCGGACTCAACTGTCCCCTTTAAATAGAAAAATATATTTTGATATTTTGAGCGTTTGATGTTTTGAGCGAATATATTTTGAGCGTTTTTAGTCGTCTAGATGTTTTGAGCGTTTTTACCTGTCTAGATATTTTGAGCGTTTTTAGTCGTCTAGATATTTTAAGCGTTTGATGTTTTGAGCGGGCACGGTTTTTGTAAATATTGGTGGTTATTTTATCGTTTTAACATTAGCCGTTTTATGGCCAAACTTGGGCTTATCAGAAATCGATATTTGGTTTTTAAGAACTTATTTTGGGATTATACTTAATATATCTGCAGCTTCGAATGGTCCTATTCTGTTTTTGAACAGGTTTGGTGATTCAAATTTATACCAGATTTACAAGTCAATTAAACAATAAAGTATTTTTAGTTCTGATTTCAATAATGCATATGTTAAAGAATTTGGACGAATTAAAAAAGCTATTAAAAATATAAATTCTCAATGATGAAAATAATTAAATACTATTTCATAATTCTACATATTTCAAATGCTTTTCACTTATCTTTACAATTCGTTTTACTTCGCATTATATACAATTCGAGAATTAATTTTTTGTTTAAATTTAATACAAAATTAACATTTTAATTTTTACTTTTTCATATGTAATTTACTTATGGACATTTTTTACTTAATTTTTCATCAAATTTACTTTTTTTACTCTCATAATGTGAAAATAAACGTAAAACAGTGTAAGATCTTTAAAGAAATTTCGAAACCTAATAAAAATTTTTTAGACTTATTCGAAAGCCATTTAAATTTGCTACAAGATAGCAATTGTTATTCTAACTTATTAAAAATTTTAAGTAAAGCTTACAAGTCTTTCCCTATCCGAAATTGTTTCCAATTTGTAAATTTAGATTTTTGCCAATATTCGCGAAAAACGAGTTTGCATATGCCAAAAAAGGGCTGATAATAAATTCACGCATTTCGTGTTTACTTTTTAATGAACTTGATGTGAGGCTCTAATTTAGTTTGTGTTCTATTTTTGGAATTTTTTAAAGCTCAATACTAATAATTAAATTTAATTTTATTTAATAATATTGTAATTAAGTTTTTATGTTGTATTTGTCATGTTAAGTGCTTAATTGACTTAAGTTAGATGTATGTAATTTCATTATTTATATAGAAATTTGGGTTTGTTTCACAATTCTCAGTAAATGTTATATTATAAATTTAATTTATATCTAAGAATAAAATAATATAATAATTAAGATTGCGAATATTTTTTTTATATTTCTTTAAAAATGAAATGTATTTTTGTTTATATATTTCATAAAAATTATTATTATTAAAATATTTCCTTAATTTTCAAAATTATTTTAGATAATTTAGTTAATTTTATCCATTCCACGACTATCAAAATCTCTTCAATTTTAAATCAAAAATATTCTTAAATTAATAAGCGTTAATTTAAAATGAATAATACAACATTGAAATTACCTGTTAGTTTATTTATGCGTTTGTAAATTTCAATTTCTGACAAAGATCAAGGAAATTCTGCTGATTATAAAATTTCCCCATAAATTGAAAAAAATTCCCTTATCAATGATTCTTTATCTTTTTATTTCCTATGGCAGAGGTCTCTCCGATGATGACATCCCTTTAATTTATTTAATATCCCAGCTAAGAAATATATACAACTAAAAATATTTCTTTTTATGAAAAAATTTAGATTAAAAATATTTCGGATCGGTTCTAAAAGCATAATGTTTAACTGTGTCGATCACATCCATAATTAAAAATAAATTAAGGAAATTTTTCTTGCATATCCATCTTCTGGTTTTCAATTTGATTTCTTTCTTCCGGCATTTATTACATCGTGGTTTGCTATTTTTGGAATTATTATAAATTCAAGTGTGTGTTATATTATTTGGAAATATTGGTAATTTAAATTTTGAAAGTTTTTAAATAATTGCCAATGATTTATTATGAATTCTGTACCATGTTTAGCTTTTTACAGTTAATCTTTGTCAATAGAAAAAGCTTCCGAATAAGAACATACGAATTTTCACCGTATTCCCTAAGAATTTTTGGTCAGAAGGCTACATTAAGTTGCACACGCACAATATGGAACCATATTTTTTCAAATATGGAGTTAGGTACTTATCACTAAAGATATGTATTTTTTATATTTATTTATTCATAAACATAAAAAAATGTCATCGAAAGGACGTGCCGCTTAGTTCAAAAATGTTGTAGTGTGGCACATAAAAAATGCAATACTAATATAAACCTCATAAAGCAATAAAAGTCAATAATTAAGAAAAAACACATATCTAAATTCATATTTTAATTGTTTAATTTTTTTAAAAAATTCGCCCCGTACCGACCATTTCACTTAAATAGGTTGATTATTAGACCTCATAAATAAACAATTCATATTATCCCTTGTTTATGAAGTTCTCAAGATCCTATTTTACCTAAAATAATCAAAATTCATTTCAGGGGAAAATATACGGCAATGAAAAGCAAAACAAGCATTTTACTAGCTGTCAACTCGTTTTGTGAAGTTTTACACCAAATTGGCCATTTATTCTTTTTGATTTTTATAATAAAAGGAATTAATTTTATACCAGCCATAGAAGCCTTTAAATATCAATTTATATCAGTCTTTGGTGTATTTACATCCGTTTTTATGTTTACATCCATAAGTTTTGATAGGGTTTTTGCCGTCGCTTTTCCTATATAGTAATAATTTTTATCATCATTTTACAAAATTTTTCACTGGTTATTTTCATGTCTTAAATCAAATACCTTTCCTAAATGATCACTTCCTCTTCTATTTGATATGAATAGAAGAATTTGAGTATGGATAGGATTTCGTATGGAATACGTATGGGATAAAACGGTATCACATTTCGTATGGGATATTACTGTATCTCAACCCGGAAGCTCCAGTTTTATGAGGCAAACAGGATTGTCGAAATCCCAACGTTTCGTTATTGGTCAAACAGGATTTCCTTGTAGCACCTAATCCTTTTACTGAATCTCGAATTTCTATTCTATAAAATTATTAATTGAAACAACATAATCTTACTAATTTCAAAGTTTTTATCCATTACCAAAAATTTTGAAACCCAATACCTTTTTCTTAAACTGACATATTAACCGAAAGGACTGGATACAACTCTAGGATTTTTACTATTTTTGTATCTTTAATATGTTTATAAGTATACTAAATGGCCTTAAATTTGTAAATTTTATACAGTTACAATAACCTCAGTTTTCATCTCTATATTTCAATACATCTGATAATAGTTATTATTTTTGGAATATTTATTGTTAATTTGGATTATACTTTAATAAAAGTATATCCTAATTGGCCTGTAATTAATTATATTGGATCAGTTGTTGGCCTTACTGCTCCAAATTCATTTAATACAACAATTATTTTGTTACCCTTAATGTTAATTGCAATTATATTACATATTGCTGTTGGTATTCTTGTAAAAATTAAAGGAGGTAAGTTGATAGTCAAGCTCTCGGTTATAATTTTACACAAAGAACAATACAATTTTCAAATTTAATACAGATTTGCAAGATGAAAAGATGCGTAAATTGTTACGTTCGCTTTCTCTCATAGTTTTTGTAAATATTGGTGGCTATTTTATTGTTATGCTATTAGTTATTTTATGGCAACTTTTAGGAGTTTCAGAAATTGATATTTGGTTTATAAAACTTTATTTTGGGATTATAATTAATATATCTGCAGCATCTAATGGCCCTATTCTGTTTTTCAACAGGTTTGGGGATTCAATTTAATTTAAAATATACACATCTTAATTAAAAATATTTTTCAGTTCTGACTTTAGAAAGGCATATGCTAAAGAATTTGGAAGGATTAAACATATATTTAAAAATCTGAATTCCCAATAATGATTAATAATAATTAATAACTATTCCCAATAATTATTTAAGCACTATAAAATATTATTCATTCATATTGTTCTTCAGTATCAATTTCATAATCTATTCGTCTTTATTGCTTTTTACTGCTTGAATATGATAATGTATCATGAGATGTTGCTGAAAATTTTTGAAAGATTTTTCTCGTTCAGAAAAAGAACACAATCATTTATTTAGAAATAGCACTTCTATTACAAATTATCTTTATTGTTACATTAGTGCTAAAATGTAACAATATCTAATGTAACAAATCTAATGTAACAATATCTTTATTGTTACATTAGTGCTAAAATCAAAGCTTTGACAACTAGCTTTATCATAAAAAATTTTTCAAGAGAAAGTTTGCCTTTATAAACACTAGCGAGGAATTAAGATGTATTTATTTTTGATAATATCTTTTTAAGTCGAATCCGCTTATATTTAGAATTTTAGAGGATTAAATCACGACTCAAAACTAGGCTAAAATGACATTGAATATTGCCTTTATCCTCATGTCAATTTCTTCCTTCAATATGTTTCGTAAATATACTATTCTTATTTATACTTATATTTTTGTTCTAAAATTAAGATTTTTAATTGAAAAACTTAATTGTACAATATAATATTATTATAGTCCCGCACTTTTGTTGGGAACTGAGAATGAGCAACGGCCATCACTTTTCACACAACTTTACAAACTACCTTAACAATTTTATCACAAATAAATAAAACTTATTAATTAAAATAAGGGGAAGGAAGTAGCGAATTGTATGTCAAGACTGAACTTTCGCCCAGTTATGCCTCACTTTTAGAAAAATAGGCGTAAAACAATTTAATAATTTTAGTTAAATTATGACATAATATCTAGGGCCAAGAATTCATCTCTCCACTAATCAAGAATTCGCTCTCCACAAAGTAACTAATTTTCTACCGTCAAGTATTGCTCATAAACCTCTTCTAAAGTTATTCACGTTCTTTTTTTGCATTTAATACCAAAAAGTGAATAATCTATGTCCCAGTTACTAGGAGTCTGCCAGACGTTTTCCCTTCGTCTTTGCAATAGTTGGGTGTCCCAGTTATGCAAACATTCTTCCTTCGAAATTTGCGAGAAAAGTATATTGGCCTCTTGCTGTAAATTCCCAGGTATAACTCTGTGCATATTTTCACGACCCATTTATGGCACCTAAACACAGAAAACTTCATTGGCAATCGAGCTGGTACAAAAATGTTTATTTCGGCAAGTTCATGTATATCCTCAAGCTTGTTTGTGACCCATTGGAAAATTTATAGCAATTCCTGTCACCTCAGGGAAGTTAGGGAAATCTGAAATTGTCCTTTATCCGTTGTAGAATTAAACAAATTATAGTCAAATAGTTTATTAAGTGGAAACTGTATCCATTTATTCTGTATAATTATACGCTTACAATGTTGAAAAATAAAACAGTCAATTGAATTATAAAAAAGTATCGGATCAATGTCTTCTTTGACATCTTGAAATTCAATATACCGAATGATCTTATGGTCTTTTATTGACGAACTCGCAACATTTGGCTTTGGTTTTGCAAATATTTCATAGTGAAATATGCATATAACAGAATAAATAAATAAATACATTTGAGTTTTCAAAGGGTTGAAGGCTATTTAAAGGATAAATTCTTTGAAATTTTAAAATTCAACATCCATCTTCCCTTTACTCAATAATATTTAAAATACAGTAGTTAATAAAATATGTAGTTAATTTCAAACTTGTAAATTTCAAAATTAAACATTTAAATATTTCAAAATTAAACAGTTTTAAATTAATTATTAAAGTCCATTGCACTTGTATATAAATATTTTTGTATAAAATTGCTAGACATTTACGCATATAAACGTTTCCTTTAATAAATTCGATTTTGTCATTTGATGGGCGGCAAAATTCTTTACAAGTGCTAATGCTCTTTTTTGCTTTATCTTGCCGAAAATATTTTTAAATTTTATCTAAAATTAGAGTATATTAAATTTAGAAAATTTATTTAATATGTATAACTAAAATTAAAATTTGGGCCTTGAACATGATTGTTTAAATCATCCATATAATTCTTGATATATACATATTTTGGAGATTAAAGTTATTTAAATTTGTCAGCATTTAAGGGATATAGAAAATAAAATAAAATTAAGGACTCAAAAATTCTTATTAATAAAATAACAACAAAAATAAATCCCGCCTTAATATCTTTTGATGTCTATAATTTAAAGCACTTTAAATAGGATGAGGATTAATATTGAATTCTCATTTAATTTTTAAAAGAAAAGCGACTTTAATAATTTTTATTTAATGATTTTATTTATAATTTAAATTAAGATGTTATATTTTAAAATAAATGCTTTAACATTTATTCTAAGTATAATTTCTCTAAAAATTCTAGCCAACGAAGTATGCAAAGAAGCATTCACTCTTGACGGTCATTTAAAGCAGGAATGCAAGCAAAGTAAGAATCTTATATTAAATTAAAAAATGAAACCAAAAGTAACATATTATACTCGAATGAATGTTTATACAGGGTGCCAAGAAATGTTTAGAACACATTATTTATAGCATAACTTATTCAAAGTAGTAAAGTAATAGCTATAAGTTGATAGTTATTAAAATAACAATAACTAAAAGTTGATAGTTGAAAAGTTGACATTGGAAAGTTTATAGTTGATATTTAATAAAAGAACTGTCAACTAAATAGTTGATAGTTACTCGAACAATTATCAACTAAAAGGTGATAGTTGAAAAGTTGAAATCATTTGGTCTGTTGACATTGATACTAAATAGAAGATATAGACTAGATCTGTATTGTAATGAGTGAGCTCGCCCGAAGGACGCCTCGCTCCGCTAGTATTTAATAAATCAAAAATTAATCCGATTTTCTCCGTTTTAGTATATAGCGACAATAAACAATTAGCTCTACATTATTCAAATGTGGTGTATGCTGACAACGAAAAGGATTATCTTTTGAATAATTTAGCCGTAGATATATTTATTTGGCATAGACATATGGATGAAATTCTTAATAATAATGTTAGAGATTGGCTTAAAACTGATATGACAAAAAAATTGAGAAAATGGACTGCTGACTTATGGGAAAAATGGCAAGATATATTCGATCAAATATATTGTTTAGTATTAGATAATGATGTATTTGGGTTAACGATATTGCATAGAAAATTCTTTATTTTCTATACACATATGGTTTCATCTATTGAAGAGTTGAAATTAAAAGACGTTGCAAATAAATACAACGATAATATACTCGGAAAGGAATTGTTCTTTATTGATATACAGGTTTAAAATTTATATAATTGCTAAACAGAGGTGGGTCAAAACAGTTAGAGGTGTCGGAAATCGGACGGAAATCGGAACTAGCTCAAAAGTCGGAAATCGGAAATAAAATTTTTGTTTTCAAAGCTCAATTAATATTTAAAATTATAAAGTGGCAAATTTTGGACATTCTTGAGTGTGATTTGAGGGATTAAAAGTTCTTTTTGTAACTCAAAAGTCAAATTTGAAGGGATTAAAAAAGATATTGTGGGATTTTGGTGATTAGACGGTATATTAGAGAATGGCACTCTACTTGGGTAGCTTAGAGTAAAAATTTTAAAAAGCTGGACCCAGGGCCGGTGGTTCTGGAGCCGTGACATAGGAGATCAATGATTTGGAGAGATATATTGATTAAGTTGGTATCGTAGGATATGCCGAGATTAAGGAATGCCACTTAAGTCAAAATTGAAACTGAACTTTAACTTATTCTCAATTTATTATATTATTTTTATGCTATTTTTACCTTAACTCGTTGAATAAGACATGGAAACTAAATTTTAAAAGACATAACCGATAATTAAAAATAATTTGAAATAATCCAAAATTAATTTGTAGAAACTATGGAATAAAACAAAGAAAAATCTTTTCCGTTACAATGATATGATAGTAATTGATAAAAGAATCTTAATTTCATTTATAGCAAGAAAAATGTTATTTTTCCTTGAATTAATTGAAAGTGGAGATTTGGATAAAAATTTTAAAACAAAATTTTTCAAAGGTATTTTCGGCTTTTGAAAAACCTAGTAAACTAGGATTAGGGCGAAAAATCGTTAAAATTTAAAAATTCTCCTAAAAATTTCAATTTTTCAGGGGATTTATTAATATTTGTTTTAAATTAATTTTTTAAGATTACAAAAACAAAAAGCCAAAGTTGTTAGATAGAATAGAAAAAATATTTGCTTCAAAAGCACCAATTGATGAATATATAAAAGAGCAAATTCAGAAAGAAAAAGCGGAAAGTAGACAATTGAAGTTAAAAATAGGAAAAGAAGTAAATAACAAAAATTGTAAGGATAATTAAAGGCTCCATGACAATTGTACAGTGGGACAATTGTACAGTGAGACAATTGTACAGAAGACAATTGTACAGTGGACAATTGTACAGTATTAAGAGCTTTTTAAAAAATTTTAATGTTAACCCAAAATATCGAAAACATATGATCAACACTAAATTTTATAAATTTTATTTCACAACACGGGAAGGCTATTCCAATGACGAAACAAACCTCAATTCGTTGAATTGATCAACGAAGTAGGTGATCAATCGTGGGAATAATTAACATAAAGTGATCAACCAAGAGTGATCAATCAGTTGAGTGATCTGAAAATCGGAAAAGGTTGAGAACTATCGATATCGAAAACCGAGTGATGATCAACCGGAAGAGTGATCAAACGAGAGCGATTAACGACACAGATATCGATCACCTTAGGGATCAATCAAGATTCCCCTTAGAGATTAATTAATCAAAGCATCACTCTCTCTCGGTTGCAGCATCACTCTCTCTCGGTTGCATCACTCTCTCTCGGTTTGTTTAATATTGATCATATGGTTTTCGATACTTTGGGTCATATTTCTTGACGATTAGCGCAAAATTAAATTCCTTTTTAAAATTGTCCCACTGTACAATTGTCGTGCCACCTAATTAAATAAGATATGCTGTTTATTATTTAGGATGACACCTTCAAGTAACGGGGCGGCTGTTGAGTAAGAAAAATAGCATGCTGACCTATGGCCGGTTTGGCAATCCCATTTTTGCGCAGGGGCCGTGTTGGCGTCTAAGTAAAGGTTCAAAAACATTTCCAAAATTGGAGAATACGGGGAAGCTGTCTCGAACATGTGTGAAGTTGTTCCTACATAGGGGGAAGTTGACCCGAAAATGGGAAAGTTTTTCAGAGAAGTTCCGGCAACGGTGGAAGTTATTAAGGCTTATATTGATGGATTTAGAACGATATAAATGCATTTGGATGGATTAGAGGATATCAGAGGATTTGCAGAGATACTAGAGAATTTAGAGGGATATCTGGGGAAGCATTTCAATTCATAAATAAAATTTTGAATTTTTATTGTTTAGCTGAAATGAAAGAGATTGAAAAGATTTTAAATGAAATAAAATTGTTAGATAAAGGAAAGAAAAATAAATCTAGTAAAAATAATAATTCATCCAAAAATAATAGAAATAAACCAAACGAAACTGAGCAAATATTTAAAGGCAAAAATAAAATAACTGAAGAAACTGAAGAGGAAAATAATAAAAATTTATTTAATGAAGATAAAAAAATAGAAGAAATTAAATACATTTTGAATTTAGAAGGGGTGGTTGAAAAAATAATGAGAGAGAAGAATTCATTTATTAAAAATGATGAAGAGATAGGAGAAGATTGGAAGATAAATTTGGGTAGGAATGAAATGAAGAGAAGAAAAATGATAGAAAAGGAAGAGAAGAGGAATAAAAATGAAGAAAAACAAAAAATAATAGAGGAAGAGGAGGAAGAAAATGACGAAGAATTCAATGTCTTTCCAATAGATCATGCTTGGAATAATCATTTAAAGTTAGATCATCATGAATATTTTTTTGATGGAAAGAGGGGAAAAAATAAATTAAACTTTAAGGAAAAAGAATTAATAATTGAGGAAGGGAAGCAAAATGAGGTTTTCAAGGAAAATGAAGTAAAAATTGAAGAAGGGAAGCAAAATGAGATTTTCAAGGAAGAGGAAGTAAAAATTGAGGAAGGGAAGACAAATGAGGTATTCAAGGAGGAGGGAATAAATAATGATTTGCAAGACTTTTCTCCATTTTATCCAAAAATTTTTTTGAATACTAAAAAATTAGACGAATTATATATTGAATTAATTAATTCAAATAATCAAAATAAGGAAAGGATACTTGAATTGTTAAATGTTGGGGTCTTTGTTGAGGAAATTAAAAATAGAATTGAATACGTTGAAAAAATAAAACTGAAATCTCTAACTTCAATTAGTATAGGAAGTGTTGAAGGTAATATATTTTGAGAGATAAAATTCTCTTGATTAAATATGTATAAAAAGAGTTAAGCAAAGGTTTAGCTACCGGGGAGGGTTCAAACCTACGACCTCATCGTAGTTATTGCTAGGCGCTTTCGCTCTCTCAACACATAAAGAGATCTACCACTGAGCTATAGGGCATCGACTATTGCTTTTTCTTTTATCTATATTTAGATCGTTTAACCCGCGCCGAAGCGTTTTAAATGCTATAGGTGAATCATTCTTACAATATTTAAAAGTTTATATCTTGACACTAAAAAATGATACGGGCCTGTGCCGTTTTGCATTGGCATTTAACCTCATAAAAATTTTTAAGAATATACATATTTAGGAAAATTATCTTAAGTATGACATTTAATTAATATAAAAAAATAAATTATAAAGTTCGGTTTTTTAGTTCAAATTGATAACAAAGATTATAATGGACTAAATTCATTAGAATCATTTGATAAATTAAAGCAGGAATTTAGCAGAATAATAGAATAAAAATTTATTAGCGTAAATAAAAATGATTTGGAAAATAAATTGCATAATTTGTTAAGAGAATTTGTAATGATTATTGAAGGATGGGTGATGATAAAAAGTGAGAATGAAGGAGATATTAATAATAATGATATGATTCCTGTAAAAAGCATGCTACATAGACATAGGTTTGTAGATATATGTAGGTTTGTATGCACATATACACAGTTTTCTTCGATCCATGAAAGAAAACCTTAAGAATTACATTTATTTTCTCAAATTAAAAAATATACATTTTTTTCTCTAATAGAACAAAATTATGTTAGTCGGATAGTTGGAAATCTTCGGATATCCGGATTAAGATAAGTTATCATCTGAGTATAAAATCCGGATATCCGTATCCGACAACCTTATTGCTAAGTCCAGTAGATTATCTAACCATCCTTTTTATCCTTCTTTTACTAATAGACCGCAAAGTATTATTAAAAAATCTAAACAATTTTAAAATTAAGATTGGCCGGCTTAATTAATAACCGCGAATTGAATCAAATAAACAATATCTATAAAAAAGATAATTTGGTATTACTACTGGGTAATATTAGTGGCCACGAATTTGAAGTATTTTTACAAAATTATAAATTGAAAATAAAACAAAAACTGCTGACATGTGAGTATATATTTATCGCATTTATTCGAAAAATTATCCATCATCAAATACATATGTAATAGTAATCATCCTAATAGTTACCCACTCCGAAAGTCTAAAAATAATTTCCTATAATTTCCTATTTATTTTTAAATAAAATTTTCAAAAAAATATAACTTATTCTAGATGAGAATTTTGAAATGGAATTTAAAATCTATGTAGAATTACCATTTATTTTTGATCAAAAAAATAATGCCGAAAATTCTGTAAGTTTATTTTAGAATACTCCAATTTTTCGATAAATTACCTCAAATATTTGCTCTCCCTCGAATAATTACTACTTTTATATTAAACAAAACAAAAAACCAACCCCGCAAAAAACCAACCCCGCGATTCCATAATTGTGCTTGCATATACCCCTGGCTTCAAACAATATCTGGTTTTTACTTCTCATTATTGTGCTTTTTTTGTTTTTATGCTTTAAAATTTTTCTAACATGACTCCAACTTCAACACTTGCAGTTTCAATTTCTCATGGCCCCAACAGTGTCTTCTTCTCCATTCGCTTTTTCTCAATTTTTTCCTCCTCTTCCCTCTCTACGGGCTTCCTTTTGTGTACGAATGCCAGTTACCTCTCCTTTCGCGATTTGATTCACATGTCCGTCTTCCTCTCCCATAGCCTCTTTCGCCTCCACTCGTTCCTTCATTATTATATATTTTACACTTGCCAGATGCACAGTTTTCCTCTCTCCATTTTCTGGATCTTCAAGGATTAATTTCGATTTTCTCGATTTCAATTACTTTGTAAAAGCCTTGGAACTTGTGATCAAAATTCACTACTTTATCTTCTTGTTAAAACGAAATCTCCTACCTTCCTCTCAACAATTTTTATAATTTTCTGCTGATTTTTCATTCGCTCTACGTTCTCTTGCAATTTAATTCTCACTTTTTGATGTACATCCTGTATTTACTCTTTCAGCTCCCTTGTGTATATACGCCGACAAATTAAAACACTCCCTTGTTTTTAAAACGTTTCTTTAATCAAATGTGAATAGAAATCAAGTGTGAAAAGAAATCAAGTGTGAATAGAAATGGGGAGGGGAAGGGGACAGGACCGCTTCTAAAAAAGTTAATGCCGAAGCTTCAAAATTAACAACTTTATTCATTTTTGGATTTTTTTTGTTGATTGAGTCGTGTTCTGACAATGCGTCAGTGGACAATCGTTCAGTGAGATATATCGAAGGTTATAGAACAAACGTATCCACTGACCATACTCCACTGACGCATTGTCCGGAAGCTGATTAAGTAGTAGGGTAAATGAATAAAGGCAAAGAACTCAATAAAATCGTCTCATTGTGTGGTAGCAAATTATAACATATTTTAAATTCAAGTTTGTCCAAGTAATCAAAGAAAAGTTCCAAAATAACAATAAATCGGATTTATTCAATTCTGCTTTAAATTATTTAAAGTCAATTATTTCTGAATGGGCTAAAAATGTTTATAATTGTATAGACATTGAATTTTTGTTGAGTGGCTCGAAATTATTAAATACAGATATTGTTGAATCTGACGTTGATGGATTTGTTGTTTTAAATAAAAATAAAGACGATGGGTGTAAAATAAATGAATTAAATCAGTTTATTGGTAATGGAAACATTGATGAATGTAAAAATTTTGAAAATGTTGAAGAATCAGAAATATCACTTTTTTGTTTATTATACAATGTAAATAAATTAAAATTTTTTATAGGCCCCAGAAATTTATTTTGTAACCATCCTGAAATAGGGGCATACAGAGTAGAGACGACTGGGAGTGTCGTACAAGAATCAAGATCTCGATAAATCTCGATTCTCTATAACCGATATTTTACATCGAGATCTCGTTTCGGTTTCGCTCTTTATTAATAAAATACTCAAATTCCAAGTCTCAAAACCAGGACTAGACCCAAGACCAAAACCGAAAAAACCCTTGGAATCGAGACCAAGAATCTCGGATGTCTCTAGTGGCAGCTATAATTTTTCACCATCTCCATAAAGAACCTTATGAGTGGGGTCTATTTATGGGGTGAGAATTTCAACCATCCCAAAACCATCTCAAAAGGAAAGGTGAATTTAAACTTTTTTAATAATTAAATATTTAAATAAAATTAATTTATTTAGGAAGCCCCAATTCATCAGCTTCGTAAAACCATTCACACCCGCATTAAAATAATCGAATTTATTTTATTTAAAATTAAATTTGATATATCATTTGTCATATTAGATGATATAATACCAATAAAATTAAATAAATTTATTCAACAAAATAATTTTGAAATTGAAAAAATAATTGAAAAATTGGAAGAGTTACAAAATTTAGAAATTAATGACAATAAAACTAAAGAAAAACATGGAGAAATATTAACATTAGCTTCATATAATTCAAATAAAATTATCAAAAATATTATTGATAAAAGTGGGAATTTAAATAAATTCATATTTCTAACAAAAACTTTGAAATTGTGGGCTAAAAGTAAATCTTTAAATTTATTTTTAGTTGATAGGTATCAGGGATGGGACGGTTGAGAAAAAAGTTGGTAGGGTTTTGGAAGATTTATCTGGTCGGTGGTATCAGGTCGGAAAAAGTAAGGCTACGGGTAACCCATGCTATCACTGGTTTGATAATCAAAAGTATGGTATCTCTTCCGCATTCCATCTCCCCTTTCAATCATTAATTGGCAAACTAATTGTTTTAATACGAGAAAAGTCGAATATCCGAAAATTTGGGATCATATCCAAATATCCAGGGATTTACCAGAATCCCCTATCTTAAATATTTATAATTAAGTTTACATATGTATATTATAATTATTTATAACGATGAAGCTTTAGATTGACTTGGCAGTTTTTTATTAGTTATTTTTAACATCCGTTTTCTAACCCAGAAGGCATAAGGAAACTAAAAAATTCATACCCGTCCTTTCTCTATAGGTAACTTATCAAGTATTATAAAAAAATTATTGCTTTATTCGTTAAAACTGGGCGTTTTACAAATTTATTTTGGAAAATTATACAAAAAAATTTCAGATCATTATATTTATAATAGTCAATTTGGTTTTCTAAATGGAGCAGCTTTTAATTTGCTTGTTCTTAAGATTGTTCTACTTTATTTAGATTCATCCCAAATTTATTTGTTAAAAAAATTTTTTGAAACATTTAGTGAATGGTTAATAATTTTTAAGTAAATAAAATATTAAATTTTTTAGGGATTGGAAATTTCCAGTCAAATTAGAAGAATTAAGTCAAAAATCGCAGAGTTGGAATGAAGAATAAGAAATTAATTTTAGAAAGAACCAATATCTTTCAAAATATATTAATTATAGTAATGAAGAAAGAATTCGATTAGAAAAACATACTAATCCAATAATGGTTGTGTTAACACTTGGTTATCCAGAACAGAATTGTTCATATAATGTTAATTATTCTACGAGAAAGATTATTTTAAAAGAGTTTGAAAATGGTTATTTATTTTTATGAAATATTAATTTATAGTTTAGTAAGATTTTGCAAAATTATTGCTTCGGAAGAAAACGAAAATTTAAATCCAGGCACTTTATGAGAGTAGGGTTGTTGATTCTGGACCGAGCCAAAGAACAGAGGATTTTTCGGTTCGGTTCTTTGGTTCGGTTTCGGATATTCGAAGAATTTTCAAGAATTCGAAGAATTTCCTGGAAATTCGAAGAATTTCCAGGAAATGAAGACCCCTAAACGAGGGTCTTCATTTTCTTTTTATAATTTAAAATAGAAACTAAGATCACTATAAAATCTAGGTTAGTGAAATAGATGTCTTTCGAGATAACAATCTCGATTCAAGTATGATCCTACATGTTGCTCTTAAATACTAGCTGATTTTTTAACTACTCATCAGTTAGATCTTAGATTCTTTACTTTAAGTAAAGCATTCTACATATATTTGAAAAGCTTATCGTTAGAGTCAATAAATATAAAATAATGTTGTTTTAGAAAAAAAAACATTTTTCAATATAAATTTAGGAAATGATATTGTTAAAAATATTAAAAATAATAATAAAGGAAATGAAGCAATGGTAAAAGCTTGGAATGATTGGTTAAGTGGTACTAGTTTTTTAATAAAGGTAAAAAATTAAATTAAAATTATTTTAAAATAATAACTAAATTAAAGTATAAACATTTTTTGCTCATTTTATGTCTTGATGAAAATATGTTTGAAGAAAGCGAAAATTATTGTCGTTTTATTGAGAGTCGAATCCGTTTAGAATTAATTTTTACGATTGAAGAAGATCAAGAACAAATAAAATATACTCATGCAACTAGTCATGAAAAATGTTTGCCAAAAGAAATTAAAGAAAAATATAGGTAAATAGATACATATAAGGTGGAGATAGGATTGAGAATTAATAGACGTTCCCATCAAGCCATAGTGTAACAGACTACTCCATGAAATAACAAGGTTATCCGTAACCAGGAGTCTTTTCGAACTAGCACCGGCCCAACTTTTTCTCAACCAATGACTCGCTGAAGAGAAAAGTCATTCTTAGAGCTCTTGCACGATCGGAGGAATTAGTCGTAGCATGTAGATCACTCTGAAAGAGTGAGCGGTACTAACAAATAATCTCTTATTATCCCGTCCTTCATCCCATTATTCTCGACTAATAGCTTCAGCTCTAAACCCAGAACTGGATCTGTATTTAAACTATTTCGTCTTAATTTCAAAATTTAATTTTTCAAATTTTAGTGTCAATTATATCCAACATTGGTGGGTTGGAATTGAAACAAATAAATTTATAAAACAAATAGAGTTTAATAAAAACAATGGAAATATTTTAAATAAATTTGTTCAAAATATTAACTATAAAACACCTTCTGCGTTATTAAATAAAAGTAGAAAAGTTGAATGACTTTTTAGTTTGCCTATTCTTGCCTATTTCAGACTTTTTGCGCCTTCTTGCCTATTTTGGAATTTTCGGTACTATTTTTGCCTTTTTTAGCGATTTTTCCTAAATTTTGCCTAAAAATCAGTGAAAATCTAAAAAAATCAGCCCAGATTTTAAAAAAATACGTGCCAACCCCAAATTTTAATTTATAATTCGACAAATTAAGTATTTTTACTCCGTTGGACATTTTGAAATTAGACGTTTTGGTGTTGGGACATTTTGGGGTGGGACATTTTGTGGGTTGGGCAAGACTTGCTATTTGTCAATTATCGACATATTTAAAAATTGCACCATTTTTGCTCAAAAAATGATTTAAAATGACGAATAAATGGCAAAATGGTCAAAAAACGGCGAATAGGTGGTTATTTTCTTGTTTTTATCATAATTTTATAGGCTGATAACCTTTTTTACCTGCCTATTTTTGTGCCTTTTTTGGCTTTTTGGTGCCTATTTTAGGCGCCTATTTCACTAATTTTACTTGCCTAACTATCACAGCCTTAGTGATGAATTAAAAGAATGTTTAAATAAATAATTTAACTATTTTTTTATTTTTTATTGATTTAAAATTTTAATCATTGTAGCCTCGAACGGTATATGGGTTTCTATGGTAGAGCATGTCGGGTTTCGGAGGAAGGATACAGCTCGATGTTCGTCGGGGTCCTGCTATTTAATTTTATTATTCAATAATCTTTAGAGAATTAATTTACAATATAATAGCATGAATATTTTGTAATTAAATTTATCAAGTCGGGCCTAATATCCTAGGTCCTACGTGATGTTTCGGTCCTACTCGGAAGTATATTAGGATATGGCGAATTAGAGAGATTTCAGGGGATATCATTAGATATAAGAAGGTTTTTAGGTGATATTCATTCAAATCACACAGGATTATCCCCACCTGATATTAGCAAACATGTGAACATTTTTCATTGAGCTTCCCCTCCTATATTTTCACCCCTCCCACCTTCCCCAATATTTGTCCAAAAAATTGAACAACAAATGATTAAGTTCAGATATGTTCTTCAAATTTAATCCTTTATTCTAATAATTTCACATATCCTCAATTTTAATCTTCTACTATTCCATTTTTTCTAATAAACAATAAATTCATGTAATTTTTAAATTTAATAAATGGTTTTTTAATCTAATTTTTTTTATAAAATCTAAATTATTTTTCCCCTATTAGTGAACCTCATTATGAGATATTTTTCATCCTTAAGTTTATCTTAAAAATATCCCTTGTTCAATAATAGTATTTTACATTGGATATCTAAATTAAGGATTAAAATGGCAAGATTATATTTTAGAGATAGGGTGTTGTTTATTCAAAAATCTTAGTGAATAATAATTCCTATACTAGTACAGTTATGATTCCATTTTTATACCTTTATTATACTGAGTTAACTCTAGATTAAAAATAATTATTTCAGTTCTGACTTTAAGAATATGTTAAAGAATATGGACGGATTAAAGATACATGTAAAAATATAAATTCGCATTTATGAACATAAGTTAGATAGATACACTTAAAAAATTATGTTTCCATATTTAAACATTTCATTTATGATACCATTTATCTAAAAAATATGTGCAAATTTTTGTCAAAGTTTATGCGTGCATTCAAATACAAAAAAGGAATGTCTTCAAAGCCTATTAATAAAAGCAAAATATTTAATAAAATCTTGATATTTTTGTTTTTTTAAAGAAATGTTTTGGCATTAAAAACTTTTTTATATTATTTGTTTAAAAATGTTTTTTATCTTAATTAAAAAATCAAATGGCAGGAAATTCTTTAAAAATGCAAAAATAATATATTTTTACCTTTATTTTTATTTTTTAGCAAAAAAATTTTCTTTCAGAAAAAGTAGATACATTTTTATTTTAATAATTTTTATTAGCACAAGTAAACTAAGGCACTTTAGGCGTGAAATATAATTTTAGGTGAATAGAGCTTTCTATTCTCATTTATTTCATGGTACTAAAATTCGAACTACTTATCGGGAAAAAGAGGTGATTCTTCTAGGTATAATTATGAAGCTGACCCTAATCGTCTAAATTTAAATATTTTGTTAAAAATTTAACTAATTATTTAATTTTTAATATTAAATAATTTGTTCTTATTATACATAGTAATAGTCAAATAAATCATTTATCTTTTTTAATCAAAGGAAAAGGTTTTCAAAAAAAATTTAAAAATGAATGAAACTAATACAACATTAAAATTACCTGTAAATTTATTATAATTAAAAATTGAAAACAAAATTTTTTATAAGGAATATTTATGGCTTATCCATCTTCGGGCTTTCAGTTTGCGATTTTTCTTCCGGCATTTTTTCTAGGCTTAATTTCTTTATTTGGAATTTCAATGAATTCAAGTGTTTGTTATATAGTTGTGAAATATTGGTAATTTTAATAAATTTTTTGTTGTTTCGATTATCGATATCCGTATTCGAAAAATCACATGTACATTTTAGCCAAAAAATATTATTTCTTTGTTTAATATTAAATAAAATCTTAGGGGAAAATATACGGCAATGAAAAGCAAAACAAGTATTTTACTGGCTATCAACTCGTTTTGTGAAATTTTACATCAAATTGGGCATATCTTCTTTTTGATTTTTACAATAAAAGGAATTAATTTTGTACCAGCAATTGTGGCATTTAAATATCAAGCTATACCGATCTTTGGTGCTTTTGCATCCATTTTTATGTTTGGGTCATTAAGTTTGGATCGATTTTTTGCTGTAGCTTTTCCAATATTGTAATTTTTATAAATTTTGATTTATCTTAGAAGTATCATCTACATGAACACGAAACGTAACGCCAAAATTTTTGAAGCTTGGAAAAGGCTCTTAAAAGAAAAAAGGATAAAATTAAAATTTCATCCCTTTTCTCGCTGAAATTTTAATTAAAGAATTTCTAGTGAAACCTGACATCTGACCCGAACTCTATCCAAAAGTCAACCCCTATTTCGAAATCCGTCACCCCTCTCCGGCAACCCCCCAATACTTCCGACCCTGAAGGCTCGGGGAGATACCCTAGTTTGAATAACAGCTTTTACATATCCTATCCTGGCAAAGAACAAAGAACTAATACTGGAAATTCTCTCCATTTTAGCATAGAAATTTCCATTCAGAATATTTTTCAGTATCGTTTTTATAATTTCTAAATATTAACAGATACATCAACCTTAATTTTGTTCTCTATATCTCAATACATTTGTTGATAATTGTTATTTTTGGAATATTTATTGTTCATTTGGAATATACTTTTATAGAAGCATATCCAAATTGGCCTGTAGCTAATTTTATCGGAGAAATTATTGGCTTTAGTGCTCCAAATTCATTTGATTCAAGAATTATATTGTTACCATTAATGTTACCTGCTATTATATTACATATTGCAGTTGGAATTTTGGTAAAAATTAAAGGAGGTGAATATCTATCCAGTATAATCGGATTGTACTTTAAATTATTATAAACAGATTTGCCAGATGAAAAGATACGTAAATTGTTACGAACGCTTTCTTTAATAGTTTTTGTAAATATTGGTGGTTATTTTAGTATTATGCTATTAGCTCTTTTGTGGCCATTTTTTGTGGTTTCTGAAGTGGATATTTGGTTTTTAAGAGTTTATCTTGGAATCATACTTAATATATCTGCAGCTTCTAATGGCCCTATTTTATTTTTTAGCAGGTAAGAATTTTTTTTATCAAATTAGCATAATAATAGAAGACACCAAATACCACAATTCACGATTTATTTGAAATATTTGTATGTTTGCTCAGTGAATGTTGTGGTCTGTACTAGGGTTTGACCCCGACCCCGTACCCCGAACCCCGACCCCGTTCCCGAACGATTTTTTCACGATTCTCCCCGACCCGAACCCCGCCCCGAAAAAAAGTGAAAACCCCGTACCCCGACCCGAAAAGTTTCGGGGTTATCGGGGTTTTACATACCCAAAAAATGCCATTTTTGGGAGAATTTTAAGAGAAAAATTTTAAAAATTTCCTTCCAATTTACTTTGCTTTTATTATTTTTGAAAGAAAAATGAATGAAATATCAAAATTCTCTTTCCTGCTGTGCTAAGAGACTTGTGGTTGAGTGGCTTAGTTGTTGGTTTTAGCCTATATTTCCATTAATTTAGTATTGGGTTCGGATTCAAATAAGCTGAACTCGTTTGATTTTGGATTTTTCTTTACAAAATGAAGGGTTTAATTTTAATTTTAAATGTTAATCTTATTTTTAAATATTATCAACCATAAAAAACAATGCAAAGATTTTTGTTCAGTGTTAAAATTTCAAAAATTTTCATGTGCGGCGCTAAAAAAAGATTAAATTTGGCTTCGTTGCTTTCCAAATTCTCAAAATATTTGACCCAAATCCCTCACCTCAAATCCCTAACCCTCTATATCTCTCCAAATCGCTGTATCCTTAGTAACCGTCCTTAATACAAAAATCCCTTTATTTCCTCAGCTATAATGCTAGGAGTTTACCGGCGGATTTGATATTAGGCGTAGGAAATGATTAATGGGATTTGAATCGATATAGGGTGTAGATTAAGGTTGGTGGATAGTTTGATCTTAGGATATCCGGATCCGGTATCCGAACCGAAAATTTCCGGATATCCGGCCTTTTTTCGGATCCGGATATCCGGATCCGCCAACCTTAGTGTAGATTAAAGCCAAAATCACTGATATCCTATGAAACCAATTTTAATCCCTCGAAATCGCCTTTATCCTTCCCTTAATCCCTCCAAATCCCTTTATATCCTTTGTTAGACAACTTAAATCACATTTAATCCCTAAAAAACCTCTTATATTATCTCTAATTCCTCTATCTCCCCTTAATTTCTGAATAAATTAACGAAAATAGACCGAAAATGGCTTATTTTTAGAACATATTTTCCTTAAAAAATTTTTCCACTAAACCCCCGTACCCCGACCCGAACCCCGAGCATATTTTGCTCCCCCGACCCAAACCCCGCCCCGAAACAATTCGAAAACCCCGTACCCCGACATACCCGCCCCCGAGCGTTCGGGGTCAAACCCTAGTCTGTACTTACCTATAGGCAGCGTCACGGGGGGGGGGCGACTTCCCCGAAGTCGAGGACTTTGTGCACCATTCAATTTCCCCGACCTTCGTACGGGGATATGTATATACCTACTTACTAGCATAAGAAAGCAAAAAGAACTAATATTAGGGCACTATATGAAAGGAGGTCGATAATCGTTTTTTTCATAACTATTTTCATTAACCTTTTTCCTTCCTTAATTACAAATAATGTTCAGTCTTTTCTTCCTCGTTCAATTCCACTCTTTTTACCTGTGGCATATTCAAATGAGGACAGACAAAAACACACACACGGACAGAGAACACGAGTGTGTCTGTTCGTGTGCTTGTCTGATGTTTTGTCTGTCTGTGTCCGTCCGTGTTTGTCTGTACGAGTCCGTCCGTCCGGACGGACACAGACAGACAAAACTCGGACGGACTCGGACAGACAAACACGGAATGACACAGACAGACAAAACTCGGACGGACTCGGACAGACAAACACGGAATGACACAGACAGACAAAACACCAGACAAACACGAACGGACACGAACAGAAAACACTCGTGTTTTGTCTGTCCTCATTTGAATATGCCACAGGTAAAAAGAGTGGAATTGAACGAGGAAGAAAAGACTGACCATTATTTGTAATTAAGGAAGGAAAAAGGTTAATGAAAATAGTAATGAAAAAAACGATTATCGACCTCCTTTCATATAGTGCCAATATTAGCATTAGTGTGCAACAAGATCAATCAGTTATAATTAGAGCCCGGATTTTTATGCAAATGCATTTTTTTGCAAACTTTTCATGATGTGTTATGCACAAAAAACAGTGTTTCGCAAGTTTTGAAAATTTTTGAGGGGGTTTTTATTTGCATATAATGCATATTTTTGCATATTTCGGACTTTGTTGCATAATGCATATTTTACTGCATATTTTGAGGTTTTTGGGGAAAATATTGCGAAAATTGACTAAAATCCTGCCAAAAAGTGAAAATTTAGTAAAAATTTAGGAAAAAATTTGTAAAAATTACAAATTTTGTAAAAAAATTTTTGAGTTTATTGGTTTCGCCAGAAAATGGCCCACCCCCATAATGTCTCAGCCCCAAAACGTCGACCCCAAGATGTCCCACCACCAAAATGCCTCATCTCAAAATGCCCAACACCGTAAAAATGCTCAATTTGTCGAACTATACATTTAAAATAGGAGAAATCTTAATAAAAAAATGTATTTTAAATCATATTGACTAAAAATATGTAAAATTTTTAGGTATAAATGGTATTTTTCATGCATATATGCGTGTATATTTTGGTTTACTTGCATATTTTTGTGCATATTTTGGCAATTTTTTATGAATATTATAGTGCATATTTTGCATTTTTTAATGCATAAAAATCCGGGCTCTAGTTATAATAAATTTTTTATGAATTTTACATTCGTGATACACTATTTAGTTATGCTACTAATGCCATAGAGTATCTCTAGATTTAAAAATAAATATTTCAGTTCTGACTTTAAGAAGGCATATGCTAAGGAATTTGGAAAAATTAAAGAAACATTTAAGAAAATAAATTCTCAATCATGAAGGAAATTAAATACTAATAAATATTATTTCCCCATATTTAAATATTTTAATTATGCTTAATATTTATCTAACATTATTTATTTTCATGAATTGTGATTGTAATATTCGTTGAAAGTTCAATTATATTTTTGAAAAATATTAGGAATTAGTGTCCTCAAAAATATCAAAACTTCTTCAGTTAAAGAGCGTATACGAAAATTCCAAAACCAATAAATAATTGAGTGGCAACATATGCTTAACTTTAAAATAAATTTTTATTTTTAATTAAATTATGTCCGTTTTGTGCATGAGCCAAAGCTCCTGATATCCTATCACTAAAATTTTATATGGGTTTTAACGGGATTATTGGTCATACAGATAGGTATGTGTAACTAGTATGCATTTAAATACAGGATCATCCAAAATTAATCAATCACTTAACCTTTCATCATAATGCACTGGGAATGTAAGAGTATTTAGCCAAAAAGGCGTGAAATTCACTTTAGATAGGCGGGGATTGCGAAAATTCTTGATTAAATTTGTTCCTTTTTATTTCTCTATCATTTAGTTTATTTGATTTCATTTTTTATCTGAATAAAGGTATGTAATAAAGATGGATCATCTGCCCATAAAATGCATTAGTAAACAGTGATTGGAATTATGCAGTTCGTACACAGGTACGAGTACTTCGGGCATAGGTAATACGAGTACGAATTTTGATACGAGCTTCCAACCGCTGTTAGTAAATGACAGTCGGATTCTACTTTTAAAACTTACCAAAATTAAAACGTTTCCAATAACATTAATTGTAGCCCTTTCATTAATTGTTTGAACCCCATTACCATACAAAAACAAACAAAATAATGGAATTAAATGAAAACCAGAATAACGAGCTAATAAGGATAAAGACATATAAAATCCCTTAAAATTTAGAATAAAATAATTAAGATATTTTCTCAACTTGAACAAAAAAAGCTTTAGATTTAAGCATTTCATAAAGAATTTTTCTTTGATTTGATTGGATAGATTGTTGTTGTAAATGAACTCTATGTATTACACTAACGCTGATTGATGTCCTTCGAATATTTGCTGTGGTTGTGGATATTGCAGCAGATCGAGAATTTCCAGGGAATAATTTTCTAAAAGACGAGTCTTTAAATTCCAATTAGAAAACAAAAAATTTATTTCTCATTATGTAGAAAATAATGCTTTAAAGGGTTTAGAATCAATGGAAAAATAAACATGGCCATGCTTTTAGTGTGTTATCTAGCAGAGAAATAGGGTTAAGTTTCTGGTCGGATTTCAAGATTTTTCAAAAAGGGTTTCAAACTCGATAGAAGTTTGGGTTCCGGAGTTGAGTTTGAAAAAGTTCAAGGTTTCTTATAATCCGACAAATCATTCCTATCTCAATTGAACTACTAAAATCGGATTTTTTTTTGTCTTACAGATTATTTGGTTAAATTTCGCTAGGCTAACAAATATCTTATTTAATCATAAATATGTAAGACAATATTTACAAGATCTCATTAAGATTTTCTAATTAAATTATAAATTTAATTATAACTGTATCTTTCTTTCAAAATACACAGCTCCAAACAAATTAATTCCAATACACATAATCATTAAAAATCCAAGCAATATTTTTATTAAATAAGCTCCACCAAATCCATTATTATCATCATCATGACAGACACAATAAAATGAATAGCTAACAATATTAAAACGAAGAACACAACGATAAAAAGCTCCGAAGATTAGAAGTAAAACTAAATTTGTAATTAATTAATTATACTTTTTTTTAAAATTATTTAGATAAGAGATGAGTTTTAATAAAGTTTACATTACCGCAAAACCTAAATAAATACCTTTTCCTAAATAATCACTCATCTTCTATTGACTAAGGCTTATCTGCCCCTGTTGATTACCTCCATTGACCTATAATATTCCTATAATATTCGAAAAATCACATGTACATTTTAGCCAAAAATTATTATTTCCTTGTTTAATATTCAATAAAATCTTAGTGGAAAATATACGGCAATGAAAAGCAAAACAAGTATTTTACTGGCTATCAACTCGTTTTGTAAAATTTTACATCAAATTGGGCATATTTTCTTTTTGATTTTTACAATAAAAGGCATAAACTTTGTACCAGCAATTGTGGCATTTAAATATCAGGCTATACCAATCTTTGGTGCTTTTGCATCTATTTTTATGTTTGGGTCATTAAGTTTGGATAGAACTCTTGCTGTTGCTTTTCCAATAGTGTAATTTTTAATGCATGTATAGCTTATTTAATGCATGTATAGCTTATTTAATGCATGTATAGCTATTATCTGCCCCTGTTGATCACCTCCATTGAATACCCCCACCCTTATGCAAACCAATAATGACACCCCCCCCCTATCAAATGCCCTAAACAGGTTCAGATTTCAAATATCGGATAATTGCCTTTCTCGATTCATTACTCTAATGATTCATCGAAACAATTATTACTCTGAGTAATTATTCAAAAAATACAATAATATTTCTTAACTTACAAGCTAACCAAATCCAAAAGCTTGTACAAACAATAGAACCCCAATTATTTAATGCATGTATAGCTATTTCATTTTGTGAATATAACAATTGATTGTGAACATGTCCAAGTGATTGTAAAAACATAAAATGGAAAGTAGCCATGTGTGCAAGTGTTTCGCATGTTAGGACGGTTTCGACAAATCGAGAGAGAAGAAATTCTTTAATTTAAATTAATCAAAGATTTAAAATAATTTAAATTAATTAAAAATGTTTCAGGAAATAACTCAGATTATAACCTAATAACTAAATGAAGAAGAAACATATAGGACTTGCCCATAATCAAAAATTCACCAAAATTTTTTCAACTTTCTCGATGTTATTGAGGAGGATTGGTTGGAATTTTTATCAGAAAATCCTTTTAGCTTTAAAAACATTATCAGATCAACTAATTTCAACTTAGCATAAAATGGAAAAATATAAATGATTTTCTAAAAAGATCAAGTAATCAAGTAACATTTTCTTCAAATTATAGAACAATCTAAAGTCTGTACAAACTTTTTCATCACGATCAAATATACACGGAAAATTGGGGTAGAGTTGTTGAATCTTGTCGGGATCTAATCTAAATGCCACTTACAGACAAACCGAAAGCTTTAAGCTAACTCTTGTCAACACACTTCCTCAACTACTAACCTCTTCCAATCTCATATGGTAAAATAACAGTAGGGACAATTACAAAAATTTGTGTGAGTGAAGATACTATATCAGCTATTACTAAATGTCTTGAACAGATATAAACAAATTTTGTAGAAAAATATCGGTGCCCATGAATCAAAACACAAGCATATAGCAAATTAATTAATAAAGCAATTATTGAAAGTGGAATGAATAAAATGGAAGCAAATATGGAAACTGCAGCATTTAAATATTGTTCAGGAAGCATTATTTGATAAAGATTCGACTTTTGGAGGTTCACATTTCGTTAATGAGTTTCAACACAAATTGAGCCTTGCTTAAACATGTATAGATATTTTATTAGAAAATTAAAGTAGTAGAATATAATTTTCTTGAAAAATAAAGAATTTTTTTATAAAATAAATTTACCAATACATAGTTATCTTTATAAATGTCTGAGTATATTTAGGAGTACAATTAAGTAAAATAGTGCTAAATTAGTGTGCAATTGTCAGTATTTTATACTTTTATTTTTACTTTTAAATTTTACTGAGAAATTTTGTACGTTCTGAAATTAAATTTTTAATTATTTTGAAAATAAATTTAAAAAATATTTTAAAGGTAAAAAAAGAAGAGTTAAGTTAAGTAATTTATGAGAAGTTAAGTAATCCAATATAAAGAATAATATCAACTTATATGAGACTCATAAACCTTCATTTGACGCATAAATTTTGAATTAACTACAGATTTTCATTAGATTACCAAACTAAACTAGACCCGAATACTGTTTTCCGTCACATGTCCAGGTTCAATCACATATTTAAAAAATTTTTTTAGTATTTTTTGCAATAAAAATGGCAAACTATGTATGTATTATACATTTAATACATATTTATCTGCATCATTTAAATATAAATAAATCCAAAAATAATTTAAAAATGAATCATTTAATTTTTTTATAATTATTTCAGTAATAAATATGTATATGTACACATTTTTATTTTTCAGTAATAACAAAGTGTAAATTAAAATCATTAATTTACCCCTTTTATTATATTTAAATTAAATAATTTAAAAATTATTAAGATAATTCATATTCTCATTTAAATTTAATTCGAAATAATGTTTGTATTATTTATTTTAATTTTGAGTTTGCCAAATTTTATCAAAATTGAAGGTTAAAAAATTAAAAAATAAATTTCAAAAATTCTTAAAATTAAACGCACAAAATTTTAAAAAATAAAAAGTTCCATTCCTAAAATAATGTCCAACTTAATTATAGCGGAAATTTTATCTCAGAAATTTTGAATTAAAAAATCACTGAAAAATGTTAAGAGATAAGAATTAGGTTTAGAAGAAAAAGCTCCTAGATTTACCCATGTATATCTTCAAATAAAGATTTAATGTCAAAAAATTCTAGGACGACGAAACTTGATAATTTAAAAAAACCAATAATCTAATAAAAAATAATTAAGAAAATTAATAAATTAATTTAATAGCAATTAAATGCTTTTTCAACGATTTCAACGAGGGGGATAATTTAAATGATACACTTGGTTACGACAACAAAACGCAGGCCTACCGAGTTGACTGTGCCAAAATGGGAAGTAATGATTTAGGGAACTGTTTGGCTTTATTTCGCTGTAATAATGAAGAACAATGTAAATGAATTTACTTGTTTAATAAATTAATAAACTACTGAGCTACTAGCTAACAGCTTTACCTACTGAGCTACTACCTACTGAGGTAGTAGTACTGAGCTACTACTACCTACTGAGCTACTACTAGCTACTACCTACTGCGCTACTAGCTTTACCTTCTACTAAATTAAGAGCAGGCTTGTGGAAATCTTAAATCCCCCCTTAAGATTTTAAATGCTAGCCAGTTTATCTCACTTTCTTATTTCTCTAAATGCGTATATTTATAAATAAGGGTTCCTAACACACAGGGCACCTAACACGCAAGGGTTTCTAACACAAATAAGGGATTTTTCGGTTAATTCTCAGAATCAAGCGATTGACCTCATTAACAAGCCCCATCTAATATATTGCTAGTTTTGGATGGTCCTATTCAAGGTTCAAATAATATTATGTCTTATGTTAGAGGGCATTTTCAAACAAAACAAATTATCGGAGATGTAGTTCCGGTTACTTTAACAGAAAAAATTGTTGATACACTGATGCAAATTTATTTTTAGATGTACACAAATGTTTACACGAAGATGATGTTAAATTCTATTTTAATGAGACAGATAAAAATTTAAATGTTCCAAAAGTAATTAACGAATTTAATTTTTGTGAAGTTTTGAGAGAAGTAGATAATTGTCACCATTGTCTAATTTGTGGGACAGAGTATTGTAACGATAGTCCACTTGTAAATATAAGTAAAATAACTAGAACATCTGTCAATAAATTTTCGTATAAAATTGGGGAGGATTCAAGTGAAGATCCTGATAGAATCGAAGTAAAAAATCCTTATGTCAAAACTAATCCTACACCTAGTACAACAAGAAAAACTGAAAAGACAACGAATGAAATTTCTACAAATAGGCCTACTGAAGAATTTTTAAGTTCAAAATCAGATTCAGCTAAAATTAGTAAGTAAAAATATTAATACACTGCCATAATCCTAAATAATTAGGCTGTCAAGTTTTGAACCCCACCTGACTTAAGCGGCTTAAATAATTATAAGAATTAAACAAAATGTTGTCAGAGAGCAAATTACTTTTGATTATGATCCTAATAGAGTAGCCTATTTACGGGCAAAAAAGAAAATTATATAGGATTAATTTTTCAAGAAACAGAGAGGGCATATATTTTATATAATTTGGGCATATAAGACATGTAAAATTTTAATAACACTACCTAGTTAAAGAAAAAATGGGTGATGAATTAAACTGAATAGTAGGGAAAATGAACAAAATATCATATCACTAGAGATCGGAAATTTTGAAAAGCCTGGGCCTGTTCCTGGGTTCCGGGTTTGATTTATTCACCTGGGCCGGATCCTGGGCCTGTAGTACAGGAAAAATGTAGGCTCAGGAAAAACCCAGGAAGGTCAAAAAATGTCTGGGCCTGGACTCTGGATACTGGAAAAACCCAGGCCTTGGTCCAGACTCAGGCTGATCTCTAATATCGACTATAAAATAAATATAACCTAAGATAAGATCATACAATTTACTCGAGTTACATCAATAAATAAACTAGATTTTTTTACTAACGCTAAAATCGGACTATATTTCAATAAGGGCCTTATTTTGGGAAATAATTATCTAAAAATTATCAAAAAATAGATGAAATATCATCAACTAAAAAGATTGCAACAACACAATCTGTTCCGAAAAAGAAAAGGATTTGTCCTTGGAAAAATGGCAGCAAAAGAAATTTAACTAGCACAGGATTTTCAATTTATATTAAAATTATTTTATCTTTAATTTTAATTACTTTTATTTTATAATGAATATTTTTGAATAAAAATCGAATGTACTAATTTACTAGTAATATCCAATTCATGGTATTGAAGCTAGGAGGGATTGAATAATGATTATTTTGTATGTATCAAAATTTTTTCCAGATTTTTTTCAATCGGAAATTTTGCCAATCAAATAGTTAAAATCTCGGCATTTGCTTAAATAATTACCCTGGCTAATTTTCGCTCCAACCTCACACTAGAGGGTATAATTTATTCGAGAATAGGTATTATTTGATTGAGGATAATTATACGAGCATCCACTATAACTCTCCGAGCTATTGATATTAAATTTACACCAGGATCTACTATCATACATAATAAGCAAATTAATTTTAAAATTAATTTTCAAAATAATTATATTAAACTTTAAAATTATATTTTAAATAATTACAAATAAAGATGATATTTTTTAGGATGGACGAATAAATTACAAAATAATAATTCGCAACATTAACACATTTCCTCACAAATTAATAAATAATATTTAGTGGTCATTGGTGATCTGGTTATTTAAATTTTTTTATTATTATTGCACAACATCCAGACGCAAAATTATTATTATTCAAAAAAATAACCTAAATATAATTGTCAAAATAAATTAATATTAAATTTACATATTGGTGGAACATTAAAATACATATGTAACATCTGTTTGTTGCTATGTTTATAAAAAATTTAACACAAAAGTTGCAACATTTTTTAACTTGGATAGCCAGACAGATATTAATTTTTTTAATCCTTAATCTAATTTTTTACTTATATATAAATAAATTTTCCCTTCAAATCCTTTTGGACTAAATTTTTTGTTTCAATATTTGGGAATATATAAAGAAGTAAAATGGGAAGGTATTAATCAAAAATTTATTTAAATATTTAAGTTAATTTTAAACAGCGCGATTTCAAAAATGAATCTTATCATCATAAAAATATTCTCCATTAATCCGTCATTAATTTAGTAAAATTATTTATCTACAATAATCCAAAATTTTAATTTGCCACGCTTTAAACTAAGTATTAAATAAATATTAGTTCTGGGTATAAAAAATACTGGTTAGATCCGACTCCGCCATTTAAAATCCTGGCTATTACGGCTTCGGGGTTTTTAAAATAGGCCTGCTCATAATTATAACTCAACCTTAAATTAAAAATTTTTTTTAGCTATTTTAAAAATGTATAATAATTCCCATTTCACTTCTTTCAACAAATTAACAATTCTTTTAATAATATTCGTACACATTAAAAATATTTTATCCAATCCATCACCTAAATTATTAGAAAGTGAAAATCATTTTTCGTTAATGTCATTAGCTGAAAATAAACAGATGATGGAAGCATTATTAAAGAAAGAAATTAATCATAAAAATAAACATAATGAAAATAATCGATGTACAGATGACTGGTCAACTTTTAGAAATCCCAAAGATGGGCATTTGTATGGATACAGAGTTTTTGTTGAAGATATGATTAATTATTTTCAAGTTTGTAAAAAAAATTTTTAAAGTTATTATTATGTAAAGCAAAATCCTACTGCCTCGAAATTTATAAGCAAAACGAGGGAAGTACGGCGGAACCGAATCTGAAAAAAGTCAGGATCTTTAGATACGGATATCCAGTTAATTCTCAATGCCCACAAAGCATAAAGCTACATCTGATTGGGCGTGGCAAATTTTTAAGCGTCATAAGGTGTACAATCAGGTCCAATGTCGCAAGGCATTGGACAAGTTTATACGGTTGTGTTCTCCAATACGATCGGCTAACAAGTAATTGTCTTTTTCTTATCTTTTTTCATATTCCTAGCCTATTTTGGCTGAAAATCTGTGTTATCCATAGATTTTTAATGAAAATTTATTTAAAAATTTTAAAGGCTGAAGTTAGATGCCGTTCAATGGGTGCTGAACTTGTAAGCATTCACAGTGCTGAAGAAAATTCATTTGTTGCAAAGTTGGCAGCTCCTCTATTGGCAGAATGTCAAAATAATCCTTTAATTTGTGCTGAAAGGGTTCCTCATATAGATAAGGCACATGAACTTCTTGATAAGATTCTTAGAGGATTTTGGTTTGGTCTTCATCGTAGTCAATTCTATCCATTGTAATTTTAAAAAAATAAAAATAACAAAATATTTTTAGTTATAATCCCACGGTAGTACAAGTGTGGTCTGATGGCTCCGAATGTGATTATGGTTGCTATGAAGGGGAAGTTGATTGCAATATGAAAATAGAGCCATGGGGCAATTGTGACCCTTCTGGAACTAATAGTTCGCACGGACGTAAGAATTTACTTAAAAAAATATTTAAATTTACCTTAAAATCTCCAATAAAATGCCCACACCCCCCTCCAGATGAAGGATAATTGAAAAAGGATAATTAAAAAATAGAATGTCCGGGCATTTACTTAGAGCTTTTACGTATATTTTTCTGTTTTTAAGATGGCCAATCAGAGGACTGTACAGGTATATATTTAGCAACATCATCAGGTATAGCTAAATGGAATGATCTCGCTTGTAATCAAAAAATTGGAGGTTTTATATGTAAAAAGCCTTGTGATGGAGAACATAAACATGATGGTAATTTAATTATATTTTCAATTTAAAGTTTATTTTTAGTTTGTGGAAAGGATGGCTGGCCATATGTGGATGGAAAAGCTTTCCATGCTTTTCCTCTGCACAGTCCTGGAAATTATTGGCAGGTAAAAATATATACCTAAATGGATTTTGAATATATATATTAAGCCTTAGAAAGCATCGATCCTAAGACCCCTTGGCAATTAGTTCTGAGCTATTAGGGCGCTCATTCCATTATAGATATTAAGCCACCGCTTACTTAGTAAACTTATTAATTCCCAGCTAGCTGAATCTCTTTTACTTCTTACATTATATGTATTAATTAAGGAATTTTGTAGGCCCTTTCCATTTGCCATAAACACGATGCCCAAGTTGCTTCTATTCATTCAAACGAGGAAAATAAAATTACATCAGCATTGGCTATAGGTCAGGCAGGTGGAAATATTTCTGCGTGTTCTTGGATTGGACTTCATTCAGCTAAGAGAGGTTCAAAAGAAAGATTTTGGGATGATGGAAGTAGGGTAGATTTTGAAAAGCATGTGGAGGTAGAAACGAATTTATTGGTTTATATTCTTAAATTTAAACAGCCTGGAACCCTACCCTTATCAGAAGACATATCCTCCGATGATAAAGACAAAGAATCTCACCAATGCCATGAATGTACAGCTATTAATGTAAATGGACAATGGAAGGATTTAAATTGTGGTGCTAACTGTGGGGCAGTTATATGTAAAAAAGAATGTAGAAATCCAGAATAACAATGAATAATCAAGAATTAAATTATAAATACTATATACAAAAATAATTTTTATTATGATATTTTTTTTCAATTTTACTAATAAATTATTTAATTTTAATTAGAAATATTTACATAATGATTCATTCTTTTAAATTAGTTTCATTCGGCTAAAACGGAAAAATTAGCAAATCTTAAAATTTTACAAAAATAGTAATAAAATATTGGCGAATTTTAAAAAAATGACAGCATACAATAGTGCCACTATTTTCCTTCATTGCTTTACTTGTTCATCCAACAAATAAAAAATTTAGAAATTTATGGCTAAGTCGAAATCACTCCAAATCACTTTGTTCCTTTATACTTCCAAGTCGTCCGTTATCTTCCTTCGTATATTCTTTCAAGATCGATATTTCTACAAATCACTTGATATCCCCCCAACCCCGATTATATTTTAACCAGACTGGTGCATGGATACGGATAATATCCGGATATCCGCGGGTATCCGCGGATACGGACGGATATGGATAGTGCTTTTTTAAAAATCGGACGGATACGGATGGATACGGATATGATGCTCCAAATCCGTGGATATCCGTCCCTAATTCTCTAATTTCTGCGGTTAAACATCCATGATTAAATTATAAAAATACATTTTGCCAAGAGAAAATAATTATATTCCCAACGCCAGGAGATAATTGATTCTCGCACATGACCCCTAACCCGACCCAAAAGTCAACCACGACTCCGGACCACGACATGCCCTGACCGGCAAACGCTGATCCCCAACGATCCCGAACCCAAAGGCTCGGGGAGCCCTACTCAGTGCAAAAATTTTTAGAATTTTAAAAGCCAAGAAACCAGATTTTTAGAATTTTAAAAGTTAAGAAACCAGACAAAAATTTAGAGAATTTTGTAAGGCCATAAGCCGAAAAAATTCACTTTTAGCTGAGCAAACAAAAATCCCTGAATTTTGGAGGTCCAAAAACCTATACCATGCTCATAACCAGGGAGGGATGGAGGGGGAATTCCCCACCCCCCTCTCGAAATGGGGAATAGGGATAAATTTGATGAGGAGATTGGGCAAAAAAGTGGATTTTTTTGGCCTATGGCCTTCTAAAATTATCAAAATTTTCGCCTGCGGCGCTAAAAATAAAGATTTTTTGCTTCATGATCTTCCAAAATTCTCAAAATTTTGGAACTGGTCAGTTAACCGAGATTTTCATTACGGCCCGAAATCAGGAATTTAAACTTTCAAAAATTCTCAAAAATTTTCAAAATTTTATTTTTTGTCGGTATGATCCCTGATATGCAGCGTTGTTTCGGAATTCCGATCTCTGCTCTCAGATTTTCGAACCTCCGATGTTCATAAGCAAGGTTCGTTTTGCTGCATGCAGTTATTACCTTATTATCTAACCATTACTCGAATTAAAATAAATTTGACCATTTTGAAAATTTTAGCTAGGCTGCCCATTTTGAGAAAAACGGATATATCCGCGGATATCCGCGGATGGATATAGCTCAAAAGTTGGACGGATACAAACGGATACGAATATTGACCCTACGGATATATCCGGATACGGATAGCAAAATCCGTATCCATGCACCAGTCTGATTTTAACAACTTCAATGATAACATCTCAATATCTCATGAGCACTCGATATTTTAATATTTTCTGAAATACAACCAAAAAAATCAAGTAATGACACATCAGTATTTATTATTATGCTGCAATTATGCTGAAACTTTTTTGTAAAATTAATACCAATCTGATGACAATGCTTAATGTTAATAAAATATAAAAAAAATGAAAGAGGTGCTTTATCAAAAAACAGATTGAATTTTAAATTTGAAAAACAGTTAATGTGTGAGGGGTCGACACTTACATAATCCAAAGTGGAAAACATAAGATTAACTAATTTACATCTGCTAATGAAGAAGGGGAGTCACTAAAGAATTAGTGAAAATACTAAATTTCGAATAAAAATATCAATCCAAATAATTTTTGATTTGTCAAGTTTCAATTCTTTTCTTTGTTCAACCATAAATTTCTCTAAAAATAAATTTTATTAATTAGTAGTTAAATATAATTTATTGCATTAGATTTAAGGTTACAACCTTGTTCTTCCCGGAAATTTAGTTATGCTTAGTGAACCTCAAATTCGTGTATATATTTTTTAAAACATGTTCCACGGGGTTTTAGCTATATATTATGGATGTTACTGGTTTAATAAATAAGAAGACAAGTAAAATCTCAAACCGACACTAGCAATCTTCGACCAGTGACATCCCTGCTATATACCCTAGCCTTATCATTATATCATTGCTTTTTGCTCTAATTATGAATAATTAATAGAGTTGGATAATTTTTTATTAATCGGTAAGTTAACCCATTAATCTAAACATTTTATCAAATTTACCTATTGAAGATTGCGTCGAGCAGCTTCAATAGAATTTCGAGTTGCGTCAAGCTATTTATAAATTTGATTTATTTAAAATTTGATTTATTTAAAATTTGATTTATTTAAAATATAATTTAAGATGAAGTATACTTTATTACTAATTGTAAGTTATCTATAGTAATAGATAAAATGCTTTTGGTAGAAATTCTCTTAACAAAATCATTTAATTTTTTCTTAGAGCCATATAAACCAATTTATAATTATTAATAAATTTACATTTTGTCGTATCTGACCATCAGCATTCAATACTGGATTTGTTTGAACATTATGATTTATTGTTAAATATTCTTGATGAAGCTCTTCAGCCCTATCACGCTATAAATTTGTCAACAAATTTATTTGTTTATTTGTACTTTTTGAAAATTGTGGAAAAAATGCTGAACTCGAAGCATTAATAATGAAATTTTTGAACAGTTATCTTATTAATACGCCCAACATTTTTCTGATATGCAATGATTCTAGACGGTCATATTAAAAATCAATTTATTACCAAATTCTGACGAGTTCGACGTGTTTGACGAGGCAATTCCATCGCTTGAAGTAAATCAATTACGGCTTGCGAAAGACGCTGTGTCTAGAAATTTACTTTTAATTTTTATTTTCCATGAGGACAGGCTGAGGTATGTGTTCCATTTTTGTATATTCGAGTTTAGGTACATCTTTTTAGCCCAAAATTTTTAGAGAACATTTCTCTATAAAATTCTCTCATATTCTGCCTCTAAAAATCTTTTAACTTTCCCCTATATTTACTTCACAGTATCAAACTTTCTATATAATGAATCAAACCAAGCCCCAATCACTAATCTCGCTCATAGAATATTTAAAAAATTTCAAAAGTGAAAAGGTACGAAACTGTAATACCGGCAATACCCAGTATTATCGAAAATTACCGCGGTAATACCGTAACATGTCCAACACTACAGATAACTCACCTGTCGAAACGTATTATATCTTTCAATGTCATTAATAAATTGTTGAAGCTCGTACAACTTTAAAAGATTTTTTATAGTTAAGGTAATGAATATTTTTCAAGATAAGTTATTTAATAAAATGTAATAAAAATGTAAGTTCCAAACTTGGAAATGGATCGGGAAATTGGAGTAATTTACTTGGAGAGATGAAGCCAAAATTAGGTAGAATTGACTTCCATTAAGATCAAATTTAAATAGAAAAATTCCAATTATTTGGATGCAGACTTATAATAGTTCGATTATATTTCTTCGTTCCGCAAAATGGGAAAAAATTTTTTAACCAAAGCTTAGACATTTTCCAATTATTTCAGGGAGTCTTATTTGTTTTGTGATATAAGTGTTTAGATGGATAATGATTGGAGGATCATCGGGGATAAACTTGTATATAAGCTGAAGCAAAAATTTCCAGAATTTTTGAAGGCCAAGGAGCTAGTTTCCACACATTTTGGCGCCGCAGGCGAAAATTTTGAGAATTATGAAAATACCGAAAAACAACGACAAACGCAGCGCAAAGACAAAATCAACGCAAAACGATTGGAACTTTTAATTGCAATAAAAACTCTATTAAAATGGCATGCCGTTCGATTGTTCAATCATTGTATTAGACGGGTATTAAAATGGAGTTATCATTCAGAGATTTTAACGTATCCAATTTTTCTGATATTTTAGAGAAATTTTTAATTATTTATTAATAAATTTACTGTAAATGGGTTTATTCCTGGAATCGGTACATATTCATCTTGAAGTTGTTTTGTCCGATCTAACTAAAAATTTGTCAGATATTTTTTAATATTAACAACAAAATAGGGTGAATTAAATTTTTATTCAAAAATATAACTCTCAATAAGTCGGCAAATCCAAAAATAAATTTCGGGATCATGATATCTGAATGGCTTCCAAAAAATTTTCCTGATTCATTTTATTAATAATAAATTCTAACCTTAGTTTGCAACAAAACAATATCATTTTCTTGTAGAGCCTGAATATATCCGTCCCTTAAAGCATGTATTTCTCGTTGCAATGCTTCAGTGGTTCCTACCTATAATTTTACATGGAACGAATTAATGTGAAAATAAAATTATTTTCATATTTTTAATCTGAGTTTGAATTTTTTATCAAAAATATATCCATAAAATTTTAATAATATTTTTCATTTTTGACATTTCTCGTGAGTTTTAGTCTAGTGTCTGTTTATATTCTGGGTCTGCAAAATTCTGATACAATGTTAGCGCCACTAAAATCACCTGAACTCTACGTCTACCACCTCCTCCACTAGACTCGACGTCGAATTCACAAAAAATCACCAAAAGTATGGAAGCAATAAAAATAATATTGCCGTTCAAATACATTTTTGAATTTTAAAATAAATAATTTTTATCTTGAATTAAAACTTTAAGAAGAAAAATCTAACGTAGAAGCGGTTTCTTAAAAAACCGCTTCGAACCCGGACCGGACCCGGATTTTCTGATACTGTAGGCCGGATCCGGGTCGAAAAATCCGGATTTTCCATATTTCGATTCGGAAAATCCGGTCCGTATAGAAAAAATGGGAAACCGGATCCGGCATTTTACAAATGTCAAACTCTAATAATAAATTAAGAAAATAAAAGTTCTAAGATTCTAACTAATTTTGGGTTTTGAGTTTTTTATTGGAATACCTTCTTGGCAATTAAATAAGTGAAGAAATTTTAAGAAATTTATTTTAATTATTAATTAATTCAATAGCTTTTCCTCAACCGACAACTAGAACTAAACAAGTATCTACAACACTAATTAATCCAGAAGCTAAAAGCACACAAAAAATAAATAGCATTGGCAATGGTGGAATTTCTAAATTTAAATCTTTTGGAAATTTTGTTTTTATTTTATTAATTTATATAATAAGTGCTGGAATTTTATTATAATAAATAAATTCACTAATATAAATATTAAAATTTAAAATATAAATGAAAATATAAATTATTTTTAATAGTATAAGCATGGGTTCCATAACAGAAATTCAAGTTAAATTTAGAGACTGAAAAGAATTTTTGTATTCATCAGAATTGTTGTATTCCCTCCTCACCAGTTAATAGTTTTTTCAACTTTTGCGCGAGAGTCGAGATTGATATTTCGAAAAATTATTCATCTCGAGTGCCGAGGTTTTAATTCGAGATATGGGTCTGTTACAAGTTTCTCTATTAGATTCATGTTATTATCGACAATCGTTCCTCAATTTTCTATTATCAATTTCTTATTTAAAACTTTAAATTTAAAAGTCAACCGAAAAATTGCTAAATGTTTTTTACTAAAATAGCTTAAAAAATCACAATGTTTGTCAAGAAAAGTGTAAGGAAAACTAATATTTACATAAAGAATAATATGCACATAACTAATAAAGGATTCTAATGACCGGCTCTTCTAGTTTCTTGTTTATTTTTTAAAAAGTCTGAAAATTTTCAGAAATCTCTGATCTGAAATAATTTGAAGGTTCCCAAATAACATTTTCAACTTTATTTGAACTCAATATAAACAAGAGAATTAGTGAGCATCTGGTCGTACTACATCTAAATTACCGTGTTTTTCCAAATAAAGCCCCATTCTCTAATAGAGCTCCAGTCTTTTTTCTATACTAATAAAGAATAAATAACAAAGATGAGAGTCAGAAGCCGGTTTTCTAAAGCGTTCCAGACAAAACTCGTTCAAACAAAAAATCTTTATTTTAGATTGGTTTGGGGTTTGTCTTTTGTGATTAGTTAGTTGTTTAATGGTCAAGTTTTGCTGGACAAGTTTGAATTTTAACTATGAAAAATACATAGTGATTGTAAAGAAGAGCATGACACTTGCACAATTCCAAATTAAAAGAAGTAAATTTTAAAATAGTTGCTATTGTTGATATACTTTATTTGATAAACTACCCTTCGATCCCCCGTACGATAAAGAATTTTAGCAAATGTCTAACAGTTTGTCCCTGGGTGTAAGACTTTCAAAATTTTTTATAGAGAGAACAGAAAAGGAGGATTACTTTACAAATACCGAATAAAAATCCACTCCAATAAGTGGAGGGACCAGAAAAAACTACGAATAAAAATCAATCCAAATCACTTTTGATCAGTAAACCAAGGATCCTTTTTTCATCCAATCATCAAAGTTTAGTTACTAGGTGGCTGCTGAGGTGGCTGTTGAGCCTTAAAATAGATTTTTAAATTTAATAAATATTTCTATATTTAAATTTGAGTATAGGAATGTTAAAATTTAGTTTTTTAAGTATATTTACTAATTTTAAGAGAAGTTCGAATTAGTATAGAAGAAGTTCAAATACAATTTATACAGGATTTTGGGCAATTTTTGTGTTATTTTCCCCAAAAACATAAAAATATTTATTATGCAGCAAAATCCTGAATATAAAATTATGCATTATAAAGATTATCAAGTGACTTTGGATCTCTTTGAGTTTTCAAAACAAGAGGAAACTGTAATTTTTATGCATAATAAAGCCAGGTTACATATATGGATCAGACTTAGAGACCCGCCAACTGGGGACGCTTTTGGTGCCGTCTTTTTTTAATTTTTAAATTTAATTATCTCTGGAAGATATTTAACACACTGAAGTTTATGTTTCTGGTAAATCCATTTATATTTTTTAAATTTTATGTTAAATTTTAAATATAACCTGTTCCAGTACAGCTAGGGCATTTTCAATCGAATTTTTAATTCCATTAAGCTATTAATGAATTTGATTAATTTATAAAAATTTATGATAAGTTCTTATTGAAATAAAATGTCTCAATTTGAATTCAATATGGAATATTATTTCAACTTAAAAATTTAGGGGATTGAAGGATAATTAATGAATTCTACGTGGAAAATTGGTTCTGCTTGACTTTATGAGTCCAATCGAACTTTAAGAGTCCAATGAAAAGTTTATGAGTCTATAGGAATTTATGAGTCCAATCAAATTTTATTAGATTTTATTAAGTAATGCATTTATTAAATAATACATTAAGAATGAATAGGATTTGCTAAAACAAAGGAGCGTAGGCGAGGCGCTTGTGCAAAACCAGCGGTTCACGCAGGGTTTGACGACACGCGCCTCGCGGAGTCAACGGTTGATTCTTGAATTTTTGTATTAATTAGAATAAAGAAACATTCTAGGCAATTAAATATGAAAAAATTTTAAGAAAATTATTTTAATTAAAAATTAATTCAATAGCTTTTCCTCAACCGACAACTAGAACTAAACAAGTATCTACAACATTAATTAATCCAGAAGCTAAAAGCACACAAAAAAATAAATAGCATTGGCAATGGTGGAATTTCTAAATTTAAATCTTTTGGAAATTTTGTTTTTATTTTATTAATTTATATGATAATTGCTGGAATTTTTTATAATGAATAAATTCACTAATATTTATTCATTAAAATTTAAATATAAATAAAAATATAATTTATTTTTGAAGTAAAAGTTTTGGATCCCATAACAGAAATTCAAGTTTAATTTAGAAACTAAAAGAATTATTTATTCATCAGAATTGTTGTATTCCCTCCTCAACTGTTAATAGCTTTATCAACTTTTGTGCGAGAGTCGAGATTATATTTCGAAAAATTATTCATCTCGACTGCCAAGGTTTTTATTAGAGATCTCGTATGTGTCGGTTACATGTTTCGATATTAGATTCATGTTATTATCGACAATCGTTCCTCAATTTTCTATTATCAATTTCTTATTTAAAACTTTAAATTTAAAAGTCAACCGAAAAATTGCTAAATGTTTTATACTAAAATAGCGTAAAAATCACAATGAATTGTCAGGAAAAGAGTAAGGAAAAATAAATAATATTTACATAAAGAATAATATGTACATAACTAATAAAGTATTCTAATGACCGGCTCTTCTAGTTTCTTGTTTATTTTAAAAATTCTGAAAATTATCAGACATCTGTGATCTTTAATGATTTGAAGGATCCCAAATAACATTTTTAACTAAATACAACTCAATATAAACAAGAGAATTAGTGAGCATCTGGTCATACTACATCTAAATTACCGTGTTTTTCCAAATAAAGCCCCATTCTCTAATAGAGCTCCAGTCTTTTTTCTATACTAATAAAGAATAAATAACAAAGATGTGGGTCAAAAACCGGTTTTCCAAAAGCGGTCCAGGCAAACTCGTTCAAACAAAAATCTGTATTTTAGATTGGTTTTGGGTTTGTCTTTTGTGATTTGTTAGTCGTTAGTATGTTCGAGTTCTGCCAGGACAGGGTTTGAATTTTAACTATGAAAAATACATAGTGATTGTAAAGAAGAGCATGACACTTGCACAATTCCAAATTAAAAGAATTAAATTTTAAAATAGTCGCTATTGTTGACTACCCTTCGATCACCCGTACGATAAAGGATTCTAGCAAGTGTCGTACAGTTTAGCCCCGGGATGAAGACTTTGAAATTTTTTATAGAGAGAACAGAAAAGGAGATTTGCGTTACAAATACCGAATAAAAATCCACTCCAATAAGTGGAGGGACCTGAAAAAACTACGAATAAAAATCAATCCAAATCACTTTTGATCAGTAAACCAAGGATCCTTTTTTCATCCAATCATCAAAGTTTAGTTACTAGGTGGCTGCTGAGGTGGCTGTAGAGCCTTAAAACAGATTTTAAAAGTTAATAAATATTTCTATATTTAAATTTGAGTATAGGAATGTTAAAATTTAGTTTTTTAAGTATATTTACTAATTTTAAGAGAAGTTCGAATTAGTATAGAAGAAGTTCAAATACAATTTATACAGGATTTTGGGCAATTTTTGTGTTATTTTCCCCAAAAACATAAAAATATTTATTATGCAGCAAAATCCTGAATATAAAATTATGCATTATAAAGATTATCAAGTGACTTTGGTCCTCCATAAGGTTTTCAAAACAAGAGGAAACTGTAATTTTTATGCGTAATCAAGCCAGTTTATGGATCTGACTTTTAGTGACCCGTCAACAATTGGGGACGCTTTTTGGGTCGTCTTTTTTTAATTTTTAAATTCAATTATCTCTGGAAGATATTTAACACACTGAAGTTTATGTTTCTGGTAAATCCATTTATATTTTTTAAATTTTATGCTAAATTTTAAATATAACCTGTTCCAGTACAGCTAGGGCATGTTCAATCGAATTTTTAATTCCATTAAGCTATTAATAAATTTGATTAATTTATAAAAATTTATGATAAGTTCTTATTGAAATAAAATGTCTCAATTTGTATTCAATATGGAATATTATTTCAACTTAAAAATTTTGGGGATTGAAGGATAATTAATGAATTCTACGTGGAAAATTCGTTCTACTTGACTTTATGAGTCCAATCGAACTTTAAGAGTCCAATGAAAAGTTTATAAGTCCATAGGAATTTATGAGTCCAATCAAATTTTATTAGATTTTATTAAGTAATGCATTTATTAAATAATACATTAAGAATGAATAGGATTTGCTAAACCAAAGGAGCGTAGGCGAGGCGCTTGTGCAAAACCAGCGGTTCACGCAGGGTTTTACGACACGCGCCTCGCGGAGTCAACGGTCGCTGGGTTCTACAACAGCAACATAAACCTATCCATTTTCCATTTTCAGCCTCGATCTGACGACCTACCCCTGTTACAAAAATTTGATTGGACTCATAAACTGTGATTCGAATCATAAACTGCAGTAGAGCCAAAATTTTTACTTAGAATAATAAAACATGTTCTGATTTATAAAATTTGTTTGAACTCATAAATTTTGATTAGACTCATAAAGTTCAATTTGACTCATAAAGTGAAGTAGAACCAGAAAATTAAGCAATCGGATCATTTTTGTTGCAAATTCCCTTGACAAACTTATTCAACTTTTACCAAATAAACATTTTTAGTTACTACTGAATTTACATTGTGATGAATTTCAGCATCATTAGGCATTCCAGGAACAGATGCAATATATTCATTTAATGTTTGATATTGGATATGAAGTGCTTGAAGGTCTTGGATCTATAAATTGCGTGACATTTATATATCAAAGCTTCATAGTTTAATTCAGTTTTTATTTGAAGGGGTATAAAACATTTTTTAGAATTTTGGGCAGATCCTTTTTGGGATGAATTTAAGAAGTCATTTTTAATTAAAAAATAAAGCTAGGCTCATTTAAAATAAAAAAACAGTTCTGGTTATTAATTTATTTTTTTATTTTTTTTATTTTTTTATTTATTTATTTAAAATAAAATAAGCAACAAAACGGGGTGAGCCATTTACATTGTTGCACTATATATTAATCTGTATTAATTACCCTATTTATTCTACGAAATTTTATTTTTATTTTTATTTTCTATAAGTTGTTTATAAAAAATTAATGCAAATATCTTAGCCATTTCTAATATGCTTTGTTAGAGGGAAAATGCAATTGATCTTAAGTCATTTTTGAGCCAATAGGGGAGAGATTGGCACCCAAGAAGTCACGTTTGTGTGCGATAGGCATCTGATTTTTAAGAGAAATATACAAAACGCAAAAAATAAAATTAACCTGATTTTTAAGAGAAATATACAAAACGCAAAAAATAAAATTGTCTTTTTACTTTCTCTGAAAAAAAATGATTTTGTAGGTTAAAATGTAAAAACAATAGGGAAATGGAAATTTATCAGAAATTGATATAAATGTATAAAAAACACAACAAAAAAAGAGAGAAAGATTTTTCCATTTTGAAAAAATTTTTAAAAGAAAATTTTCATTTTGAAAGGTAGATTACATTATGTAAATTACATAATGTAAAATCAAAGTTAGTAAGTTTTGTGGAATTTTAAATCAAAACCAAAATGTCAGGAGTACGAAATGGTAATTAATTAGAGTATCTTAATACAAGATTTGATTTAATAGAGGTAAGAAGAGGAGGATTTGAGAGGTAAATTAAGCTTTAATAAAAGAACAGAAAACATGTAGATAGTATTATGTAGAATCGGTAATTGAAAAAAAGGCAGAAATCTATAAGGGGATTTTAGATTATAGTTAGTATTGAATAAATAAATTTTGAAGTATATATGTTAGATTTAATTAGTAGATGACCCCTTATAGATTTTGCGCAAATAGACATGTCTTAATTTCTTTTTTAAAAATGGCAAGTGAGCCATATTTTGAGATAGAACTATCTAGCTGATTCCATAGGTAAGATGACCTAAAGGAAAAGGATTTTTTATGTTGTAGTTTTGATCGTAGGGAGTTCGGAAATGTAAATCTTTTGCTTCTATATGGTACATAATATGATGATGACTTTAGACAAGTAAGATTATTGATAATCTTAAATGCCGTAGTAAGTTCGATAAATTTTCTGCGGGCTTCAAGTGTTGGAATTTGTAGGAATGACAATCTTTCTTCGTATGGTATGTGTGGTAATCTACATTTTTTTAAAACAATCCTGGTGTAATATTTTTGACATTTCTCTATTTTGTTTATGTCAGACACAAGATTAGGATTCCAAACCTCAGGAGAATATTCTAGGAGTGGTCTAATGTAACTTTTATATATATTTATCCAAGCTATTATACGTCTGGAGTTGATGTATTTAAAAAGCTGATGCATCCTAAAATAGGCATTCTTAGTGATTTTGTTGATATGATCGTTAAATTTTAATTTATTATCAATTAGTATTCCAAGATCTGAGATTGATTCAGTTTCATTTATTGTTTTATTTCCCAGTTTATATTGTTCTTTAGAGTTATTTTTACCAATATAAACAATAAATGTTTTTTCTAGGGATATTTCTAAACCCCATAAGCCGGTCCATTCTTCTATCTGTTTAATAGCATTTCGTAAATCAATTTTATCTGGTGTAGTCTTGTGAAAACAGTATATTTTCAAATCATCAGCAAATAATTTGATTTTGATCGTTTGAGGAATTTTATCTGGAAGATCATTTATATATATTAAAAAGAGCAGTGGTCCTAAAACCGATCCTTGTGGAACACCAGATAGAACTGGCCTTTCATCGGAATATGTTTCTTTAATTTTAACTTTGAATGTTCTTCCCTTGAGGAAGTTAGATATCCATTTAAGAAGTTTGCCTCGGATTCCGATTCGTTCTATTTTATACAGGAGGAGATTATGTGGAACCATATCAAAGGCTTTTTTAAAATCTATGTAAATACAATCAATATTTTTATTTTGATTGATAGCTTCAAACCAGTCATCAATGGTTGATATTAACTGGGTGGTTGTAGATCTTCCCTTGATGAACCCAAACTGGTGTTCAGAAAAAAGGGAATTAACTATCAAAAAATCTATGATTCTTTGATTAATAATTTTCTCCATAACTCTGCAGAGACAACAAGTAAGGGAAATAGGTCGATAGTTATCGGTAAAAATCTTTTCACCTTTTTTAAATATAGGTATGACAATAGATTGTTTCCAGATATTAGGTATTTCTCCAGAATCCATTGATATTCGAAATAATTCTGTGATAGTGGGTGCTATTGAAAAGTGACATTGTTTAAGAAACTTATAACTCAATTCATCAGGCGATGTGCTTTCCTTATTCGGTAAACGTTTAAGGATGTTTCTGATGTGGATGACATCAAAATCAATGTCTTCAATTATTGGAACATTTATGTTTAAATTAGGAGATATCGTATCAGTAATTGGAATGTCGTAATTATTTTTATTAAAGCATATTGAAAAATGTTCAGCAAAAATATTACTTATATTAAAATCATCATAGATATATTTCCCATTAACCATAATGATAGTAATATCATGATGGTTATCTGGGGAGAGTTTTCGTATATGTTTAAAAATATATTTTTTGTCGTTAATTAGCATTTTGTTTTCTCTACTTTCAAGTAGTTGCCTTGTTTTAGTTTTTATATGTAAAGATATGCTTTGATATGATTGTCTATATTGATCAGGACGAGATTTCATAAGCTTCCAGAGTTTTTTCCTTTCTTTTATAGATGCAATAAGAGCGGGAGGATATTGCATTTTGATCTGTTTTTGGGCTGTATGTTCAATTTTAGGTATAAGGACATCAAGATAACTTAATGTTTCGAAAATAAACTTATTATATTTTTGATCTATTGTATAAATGTTATTTAATATTTGTGGGAAGTTAGTAATAAATTTGTGATTAAAGAAGTTAACATTCTTTGGAGTATATTTTCTAATATAGTATTTCTTCTTAGTAGATTTACTAAAAGGAATGTTAAGTGAAAAAAGAATAGAACTGTGATCAGATGTAAATAGATTTTCATCAATTAAAATGTCGGAAATTAAATTTGATTTTCTACAAAATATAAGATCTAGATGGGCATTATCTCGAGTAGGACCTGGTACAAGATTAAAGAGACAGTTTTGATTAATAAACTGAACGAAAATTTCTGCAATTGAACTTTTGGGGTATGGTATATTTGAAATCCAATTTAGATCTTTTATGCCAAAATTAAAATCGCCAAGAAGGATAGAATTTTCACCTAATTTGTCATTGAGAAATTTAAATAGATTTTTTGTGTTTTGCATAGAACATTTCGGAGGTCTATAAATTAGAATAAAAGTAGTATTTTTAGCGTTTTGTACTTGGACCATTAAAATTTCGCAGCTAAATTTGGATTCACTTAATCTTATAAATGCTTTATGTTTTTTATTTAAAAGAATTAAACATCCCCCACCTCTAGTTGGTCTATTGCAAAAAAAGGAATTAAAATTTTTATTCAAAATTTCATTTGGAATAGTGTCACCCTTAAACCACGATTCTGTAATAAATATAAGATCAATTTGTTTAATTTGGGATATCAAAGCTATTTCATCTAATTTGTTATAAATGGACCTGATGTTTATAAGGACTCCCGATATTTTATTGGTATTTGATACGGGGTAAGCTTTAGAAGGATCAATCGTAGGTAATAGTGTTCCAAGTGACCCAATGTTACCATTATTATCATTAATTACTGCTAAACAACTTATAGACATTAAATAAAATTTAAGACTCTGGGTGAAGTGATCACGACTTTTTATAGTGCTAGTAATGTAAGTGCTCTCCCCGGAATAACAGTCAAAAATAAAATATGTAAAAAACAACGAATTTAAATTATCATAAAAATTCAAAAAATTTGGGTCAAAAAAGTCTAAATTTTGCGAAAATTTGGGATTTCATCCCGTTTAATAACTTTCCCAGCATAAATTATATAATCGAGACCTGTTCTCGTTCTTTCAGCTTTGCATTCTTCTTCCAGTTCTTTTTTCGCTTTAAGGCCAGCAGAGGATAAGGATTCGCGGAGTCGGACGTTTTTGAATTGCGCATGTTCTCGGAGGCGGCCACGGTTACGAATGAGCATTTGTGCGCCAATCTTCGTTGGCATTTCAATTTTCAGAAGACGTGGATAATTTGCTGATGGTCGACCCATGCGGTAAACCGCAATGGGGAGTTGTTCAACGCCAGCCTCATTCAAAATTTTAATAACGTTGTCGAGGTCATCCTTGGCTTTTGCTGTTGGTGTTGTTGCTTTGCTTTCAGGCTGACTTGCAGCAACAACGGAATGCTGCCTGCGCTCTTCATCCATTACTTCTTTAATAACCTGCTTGTGCTGATCAGCAGCGAGAATAATTCCTGCTGTTTGAATCAAGGTCCCCATTGTTGTTATAAGTTGCTTCGCCCAGTCAGGAATTGCGTTGTCGGAATTAATTTTGTTGTTGTCAAAATTAAGTTCGTTGATTGTAACCAAGAATTTTTGACGAGCTGAAGCAAGTTGATCTTCCGTCATTTTTGAGCCAATAGGGGAGAGATTGGCACCCAAGAAGTCACGTTTGTGTGCGATAGGCATCCGATTTTTAAGAGAAATATACAAAACGCAAAAAATAAAATTAACCTGATTTTTAAGAGAAATATACAAAACGCAAAAATGAGTCCAATCAATTATTATGAGTCCAATCAAATTTATTTATGAGTCCAATCAAATTTTATTAGATTTTATTAAGTAATGCATTTATTAAATAATACATTAAGAATGAATAGGATTTGCTAAACCAAAGGAGCGTAGGCGAGGCGCTTGTGCAAAACCAGCGGTTCACGCAGGGTTTTACGACACGCGCCTCGCGGAGTCAACGGTCGCTGGGTTCTACAACAGCAACATAAACCTATCCATTTTCCATTTTCAGCCTCGATCTGACGACCTACCCCTGTTACAAAAATTTGATTGGACTCATAAACTGTGATTCGAATCATAAACTGCAGTAGAGCCAAAATTTTTACTTAGAATAATAAAACATGTTCTGATTTATAAAATTTGTTTGAACTCATAAATTTTGATTAGACTCATAAAGTTCAATTTGACTCATAAAGTGAAGTAGAACCAGAAAATTAAGCAATCGGATCATTTTTGTTGCAAATTCCCTTGACAAACTTATTCAACTTTTACCAAATAAACATTTTTAGTTACTACTGAATTTACATTGTGATGAATTTCAGCATCATTAGGCATTCCAGGAACAGATGCAATATATTCATTTAATGTTTGATATTGGATATGAAGTGCTTGAAGGTCTTGGATCTATAAATTGCGTGACATTTATATATCAAAGCTTCATAGTTTAATTCAGTTTTTATTTGAAGGGGTATAAAACATTTTTTAGAATTTTGGGCAGATCCTTTTTGGGATGAATTTAAGAAGTCATTTTTAATTAAAAAATAAAGCTAGGCTCATTTAAAATAAAAAAACAGTTCTGGTTATTAATATGTTTACGGCCAAAATTTTTCGGTCTTAAGCCATAACTTTGTAATAATTTTGTTCAAAATTTATTTAATTTTTGAGATAATTAATAGCATTAATAATGATAAATTAAACCAGATCTTGATATTCTTGACGTGTTCCTCCGAAATGCTCATTTCGAAGCTTCCCGATTATATGACCAAATTGTAAATTGATCTGTAATTAAATTTTTGTATAATCGAAATTGATATGCAATGTCTTGTTAAATTGCGTAAAAATATTTTACTATGACTAATTTTCCATAAATGAAATTTGAGAATTTTAAAGCCAAACACCGGATTCTCTCATTTTGAAAGATTCAATAGAATATTTTCGGTGTCGCTTCGTGAATGTGAGAATTTTTATTTTCTGGATTTTTATTGCAAATCCAGGTTTAGGGTAATCCGACCTTTCCCTGCTACCCATTACCGTAGATAACGCATTCGACAATAAATGTTGTTCACTAAACAATAAATACCTGATGTATAATGTTAATAGCAATCAATCCTTCGAGTTCTGCAATGCTGCGTCGATTTCTTTCAGTCTATTTAAAAATTTTTATTGAAAATACTTTAAGATTTTGTTCCGAGTTATATATTCCGAGTTATTTTATTCCGATTTATTTAGTAGACTAACTCGGAATATTTTTTTACCCCAAACCCAAACTCCAAATTCAATATTATTTTACTCCAAACCCAAAATGCTTACTCCCACATATGGTTTTCCAATTTTCAGGCTTGTATCTATTCGAGCTTTTCTCTTAAAAAATGGTTAAATATTCATCTCGATATGAGGAATCGATTGGTATATATGTCGAATATAAATCTCCGGTCCCACTTACATGTCTCATGTTAGGAAAAAATGACAAATAGTCGCGTGAGGATCTATGGAAGAACCACTGGGATTTAGGTAAATTATTAAACTTTTCTCTCTGAGGATGCATAATAGTGGACACATTTATAAATTGTTTTAATAAACATACTGCAGCTTCCGTCATTGCTGGATGAGTTGAAAATTGGTTTTCAAGATTTCGAAATTCTTGTGCCTAAAAATTTTTCAGCAAACTTTTTTTAATGGAAACTAAAAAAAGATCTAGCAAAATCTTTTAATATCCGAAACCGTACCGAGAAAATCTTTGGTTAGGTTCCTAGCCAAAGTTTCTCATTCAGAACATACGTGATCGAGATATCCGAATTTTATGAATGCTATTTAAAGATTTTCCGTTACCAATTTATAAAGTATTTATAATAACAAATTTCACCAATTCTTGCCAGTCATTTATAGTATGATTCCCTTGTATAAACTCATTAAATCGAGCCGCTAAATTTTGTAGCTCTTGTTCAAGTTGATGAATTGATGGTGGCTAGAAATTTATTTGGAAATTTTTAATGTGAAAATAAAATTATTTTCACAATAAATAATAAAACCTACTGAGCTGCCGGGACGCTGATTTCACCGACTCTTTTAATAGATCTTAAACCCTCGCCTAGTGAGCGTTTTAAATGCTAGCAGCTGGGTCTTTCTCCTCCTTACAATATCTTAAATTCCAAAAAATATAGAATTTTTTAAAATGCCAGGCTTTCGATTAAAGCAAGGGTTTTTTATTTCTAGTCTGCAACTCTCTATCTGTTATGAAAGTAACCTCCACTCGTCTTCGTCTATTCCGTGTACTATTCACAACATCGAATTCATAAAAAACCACCAAAATAATTGACGCGAAAATGATTTTAATTCCAATCGAGCACATTTATGTTTTTTAATAAAGAATTTTAAAATCTGAAGAAAATTTTATCAAAACCAGCCTCAGAACGATTCGTTACTCCCTCAGTACTCAAGAAAGTACCAAATAGTTAATAGCGGAACTGCTAACAAGAATCGGTATCCTAATATAAAAAGTAAAAAACTGGTATCCTAATTAAACATTAACATTCATGTAGTTTTATTATTAAATTTGAAGCGGTTTTATTTAAAAACAAGAATGACATTTGAGAAATAAGTCTATTTAATTGACTTTTTTATTAAATAATTAATTAATTTAAGTTTATTAAATGAAGTTAAAATCGGGGAATTGCGAAAAATATAAATAAAAAAATTTTAAGGGGGGGGGGGGCGGGGGATGAAGTAAAATAGTTTATTTAAATGGTGATTGGCTGAGGGAAATGACACATGTAATAAAAGGTAAACAATTTTAAAATTTAGAGTGTCTAGTAAGAATTTAAAGAGGAGAAAGCTAAATTTAGTTGAGAAAAAATTTTTTATTGACTGATAGTGATCGGACGATTCGAATATTCGAATTTTAATATTTTTTACGAATAGCTCAATTTCGGAATTAACAGTTGTTCCTCAGCCAAAAGCTAATCATTCTAACTAATTTAAATAAAGAATTTCCTTTCCGTAGCACAACAAATTAAAACTTTTTTGCTTGGAAGACATAAAGCCCTATTAATTCAAGCCATAATTAAATAAAAGGATAAGCGTCAAAATAAAAAATAAAAACGTCAAAATATCCTTTTTTGTCACAAGGAAAATTATGAATTTCAGAAAGCTAAGACTACTAGGAATTCCTACTTTTAGCGTCACAGAGTCAAATGTTTGAAAATTTCTAAATATAAATGACACCAAAAATGTCTAAACGAAAATCGAAAGAACCGATTCTTTAAAATCGAAATTTCGAAACTGCTCTTAAAAAGCAATGATAGGATAGCTTGCAATATTATTTAGGAGAGAGGGCATGAGAGGTGAGAGATGCCAAGAGAGGAGAGGAGATGGGAAAGCCAAGAGGCCTTGGCTTACCTTAATAAATTATTTCAAAAATTTTTATAGAGAAAAATAAAAGTTAATACATAATAATAGAAAAGAATTAAATAACACTTTCAGGAGACTTGTGTTTTTCCGTTAAATATTTAATTTTTTAGATTTTTATTTCAAATTTTAACAGATAACAATTCAGCCATCTAACAATTCAGCCATCTAACAAAAACAATTCAGCCAATCAATGTTTTACGGTGATACTGATATTTTATAATTATTCGTTTAAAGAATAAATAATTTAATAAATAATTAATTTTAGGTAAAAATAATTTGCTTCACAGAATTTAAAAAATTAAAATTAATTTAACATGTGAATCTCAAACAATATTCAAACTTGTCCAAATCACATTGTTACTGATGCTTCAAAAAATAAGTTTACTCGAATACTTTATATCAAAAATTCAAGGAGAATATCTGAGATTTAGCCTTATTTTAGCTCGAACATTTATTTACATATATTCCAGTGATCTTACGACAAAGGAAATAATTACCGTAACAATAAACTTAATGTATTCCTGATTTTCAGTCAATCAAGAATGATCCCTCTTACAGATTTTCTACTATCTTTATTTCTTCGAACCTACAAAACATATGTTTCAAGAATATTATACTCGAAGGATGTTTTTATTGAAAAATTTTCTTTAAAATAAATGCTAATAGGTTTTACTAAAAGCTTAGTGTTAATTAATAAAATAAAAACTAAGAGGAAAGAATAAAGCATACTAAGAGGAAAGAAGTAGAAACTAAGAGGAAAGAATTTTATCAGAAAACAGGTTGAATGTTAACTTGTATAAATAATGATTAATGAAGAGTGTTAAGACACTTGTGTCTCTTCGAACCTAAAAACGTATGTTTCAAGTTTATTATACTTGAATGCTTTTTAGTGTAATAATTTTCTTTAAAATGAATTTTAATAGGTTTTACTAAAGCTTAGTGTTAATTACATATTAACTTGAATTGTCTTTTCATTGACTTGTCGTTCCTTGATTTGTCTTTCCTTGTATTAACTCGACACGCTCCTTTTTGCGCGGTAAGTGAAAGTTTTTAGAATTTCAGATGACCAAGACTATCAATCCCTTCTATTAACGCGGCAAAAACAAATGTTTAAAAAATTTCTAAATCGAAATAACACCAACAAATGTCTAAACGAAAATTGAAAGAAACAATTCTTCAAAATCGAAATTTCGAAACTGCTCTTAAGAAGGAATGATAGGATAGTTGGCAATATTATATAGGAGAGAGGACATGAGAGGTGAGAGATGCCAAGTGAGGAGAGGAGATGGAAATGCCAATATAGGCCTTGTAATTCCTTAACAAATTGTTAAAAAAATTTTTAAGTGAAAAATAATAGTTATACTTAATAATCAAAAAATGATTAAATAAAACTTTCAGGAGACTTGTTTTCCCGTTAAACTTTTATTTTTTTAGATAACAATTAAAATTTATAGTGTTTAGTAAAAATTTTAAAGAGGAGAGAGCTAAATTTAGTTGAGAATAAAATTTTTATTGACTGATAGTGATCGGACGATTCGAATATTTGAATTTTAATATTTCAACATTGTTCCTCAGAACAATGTTGAAAAATTCGTTTAAATTCGAAATTCAACATTGTTCCTCAGCCAACATCTAATTAGTCTAACGAATCCGAATAAAGAATTTTCTCTCCGTAACACTATAGTAGATAATAAAACATTTTTGCTTGGAAGACATAAAGCATATTAATTCAAGCCATAATTAAATAAAAGGATAAGAAACAAAAACGTAAAATATCCCTTTTCGTATCAAGGGAAAGTTTTATGAATTTCAGAAAGCCAAGACTACTAGGAATTCCTCCTTTTAGCGTCACAAAGGAAATGTTTAAAAATTTCTAAATCGAAAAATCACCAAAAAGTCTAAACAAAATTCGAAAGAAACAATTCTTCAAAATTGAAATTTCGAATCTGCCCTTGAGAAGAAATGATAGGATAGTTGGCAATATTATATAGGAGAGAGGACATGAGAGGTGAGAGATGCCAAAAGAGGAGAGGAGATGGGAGAGCCAAGAGGCCTTGGCTTACCTTAATAAATTATTTCAAAAATTTTTATAGAGAAAAATAAAAGTTAATACATAATAATAGAAAAGAATTAAATAACACTTTCAGGAGACTTGTGTTTTTCTGTTAAATATTTAATTTTTTAGATTTTTATTTCAAATTTTAGCAGATAACAATTAAGCCACTTAACAATAATCAAGCACAACCGAGTGTTTATAGAGGAATAAATAAAAGTTTTACGGTGATACTGATATTTTTTAAAATTTTTCTTTTATAGAATTTGGAGCAACACATGTAAAAATAATTCGCTTGACAGAATTTAAAAAATTAAAATTAATTTTTTTTAACATGTGAATTTCAAACAATATTTAAACTTGTCCAAATCACATTATTGTTGTTGCTTCAAGAAATAAGTTTACTCGAATAATTTATATCAAAAATTTACGGAGAATAACTGAGATTTGGTCATAACTAGATAGGATTTTAGCTTATGTTAGCCCGATCATTCATTTAAGTACATATATTCCAAGAATCTTAAAAACAAAGGAAATAATTCCCGTAACAATTTTCAGGCAATCAAGAGGAATGATCCCTGGTTTTTTTAAATTCCTGCAATCTATTCTAATGTTATAAACAAAATGTCTCAAAAAAAGGTGCGAACAGTAGCAATAATTTTTCTCACTTTCCTTGAACCTTATCTCAAAGTAGAATAGGGAAAATTCTAAAAGATTTTTATATTTTGTTCTCCATTTAGTTCTCTATAATTTCATCCTTATTTGATCTCATTATTTTCAATTTGAATAAAGTTATGCCAAAAATAAAGTGCCCGGTTACTTTTTTGTCACCCTGTACATTAGTGATGGTCGGGAGTTAAAAAAACCCGAGAGTCGAGACCGAGACCGGGAATCGACCCCGAGACCGAGTCCCGGGTCGAGACCGAGAGTCGAGACCAAGAGTCGAGACCAAAAGATTAGGAGGAATATCACTTGATATACTCCTAATCCCCAAAAATCCCATATCCTTCATAATCCTCCAAACACTTGAATCCCCAAATCCACAATATAATTTTACTCCTTCTAAATCTACCGATATCCACCTTAATCCACTGATATTCACATTAAATCCTCCTATTTCATCCATTTCCTGCGCCGCAGGCGAAAATTTTGAGAATTTTGGAGGTCCTTAAGTCAGATTTCTTCCATTTTTTGTGCCGCAGGCGAAAATTTTGAAAAATTTGGGAGGCCAATAGCCAGATTTCTTTCTGCGCCGCAGGAGGAAATTTTGAAAATTTCATTATTAAATTAAAATTTTTAATGTTTTTTTCAAGTTTAAAATATTTAGAAAAAATAAATTTAAAATTTTAAAATCAAAATCAAAGTTTAAAAACGTTTATTTCCGAAAAGAAAAATTTTCACAACCTCATTTCCACCTTAGGATTCGAACCCAGCACTTACGAAATATTTAAGTGAGTGAAGTCAGTCAACTTAACCACTTAACCATCAACCATCAAAAGCAAATGGGAGAAATTATAAATATATTCCTTTCCCCTTTCCTTTAAAAAGTTCAAAAAATTTCCGTCATTAGGGGTGTAAATTTAGTCTCGTTTTCCGAGACTAAAACACCGAGACCGAGAGCTCAAAAAACCCGGGAAATTTCCCGACTCGGGAACCGAGACCGGGAATCCCGACCATCACTACTGTACATATATTCCAAGGATCTTACCGACAAATGAAATAATTCCCATACAAATAAACTTGATGAATTCCAGATTTTCAGACAATCAAGAGGAATTATCCCTGGTACATATTTACTACTATCTTTATTTCTTCGAACTTAAAAAATAATATTATACATGAATGATGCTTTTTAGTGTAATAATTTTCTGTAAATGAATGCTAATAGGTAAAAAACCGAAAAACGAGTTGGGGGTTAGTAAATATTTTGAATAAATTATCAGCCCAAATCACTCTTGGTCAGTCAAATATGAATTATTTATTTCTTTTAATCATCAGAATTTTCAGTTACTAAGTGCTGCTGATTCTTTAATAAAATTTTACTTAATATTTAAAATTAGTCCACGGAGTCAGACTTCCGGACTGAATTAATTCAGAAAATGTTACTGGACCATTTTGGCTTTTGTAATTGGTAGACTATAAAAAATTTTATTACATTTAAATAAAGAATTTACTTTTCGTAGCTAATAGTATGTAGATCCTAAAACTTTTTTGCTTGGAAGACAAAAATCCATTTTAATAATTAAATAAAATGATAAGCGTCAAAATAATAAACAAAAACGTCAAAATACTCTTTTTCGTAAAAACGAAAGTTTTTTGAATTTCAGAAAACCAAGAAACCAGAATTTAAACAAAAACAAATGTTTTAAAAATTTCAAATAGAGAAAACACCAAAAAAGTTCTAAACGTAAATCGAAAGAAACAATTTACAAAATCGAAATTTTGAAACTGCTATTGAGAAGAGTTGGCAATATTATATAGGAGAGAGGCATATAATTGCCCTTTAATAAATTATTAAAAAATCTTTAAGTGAAAAATAAGTTACTACTTAATTATAAAAAAGAATTAAATGAAACTTTCAGGGGACTTGTACACCAAAATTTTACCTTCTAAAGCTTAGCAGACCAAAAATCAACTCCTAGAAATATAAATCAACCAAAACTGAGTGTCTAGAACAGTCCAGGGTAGCCGGTAAGATCTTTCCTACTAGTATAAAGTAAAATCTTAAAGTAAGTGTCGAATAAATAGTTTTCGATGTTGAACGAGTTGGGCAAAATTTTGTTATGAAGTGGCAATCTGGAATGCTTTAAAGAATTGAATAAATAAGAAATACACGGTTGGTTACGACTTAGTTTCTATTCAATAAAAGTTGGAAGCCGTTTATCCTCTTGCACTAAAGGAGAGCAATAGCTACAGACCAGCTCTGCTTTACAAACTTAATGTTAATTAATAAAGCAAACTAAAAGAAAGAATAATTTATCATAAAAACAAGGTGAATTTTTACTGGAAAAAGTGTTATAGCCTGTACCTGCCTATTGTCGAACTTTAGCTTTAATATTGAAAAAAATTAAGGAGTAATTCAAAAATTATTCATGAGTGGGCAAATAATAAATTTAAATTTAAAAAATAATAAAATCTGGGGAATAACAACGAATATAAATAGGAAGAAATTTAAATGGGAGGGAGCTAGCAGGGGCGGGCTAAGGGGAAGGAAGGATTGGAGTGATAACGAAATTTTTAATTGTGATTGGCTACACCTTATAAGTCACATTAGGCAGAATGTAATTAATTTTAAAATTTCCATTATTCTTTAAAAATTTTTAAAATAAAATTTTAAAATGATTTTATATAAACTTATTTATAAAAATATATATGTACAAAATGTACGATTTACTAAATTTAAATTTAGAGGAAAATTTTCAATGTCATGATGGTAAGTGCTAAGGCATGATTTAATTATTATATTTTATATTTAATAAATTTTATAAAAATCATAATTAATAAACTTTCTATAAATCAGAATTTAATTTAAAAAAACAAAAACGGTAAAAGACATAATTATCAGTCAAGAACCGGTTCTGGTTCTTCAACCACTTATTTAACTTTGGCGTTCCCGGTTTTGGAACCGCTTTTTTAATTTTGGCTGGAAAATTTTGACAAAATTTTTTTCCAGTGACAAAATTTTTTTTAGCTATTTTAATGATGAAAATTTATTTTTGTCATAAATAAGAGTGAATTATCAATATTAATAATGTAATTAACTGTATAAATGTATCACTAACTTTGCATTTAGTAATTTCTCTATCCCGATTAAAAGCCTTCTGAATTGATTAAGGAGTGACATAAGGAATGATAAAAAGATTCGTGACTATAAAGCAGGTTCGAGAGATTAAGAGAGATAAAGTGATAAATTTCCCGTTTCGGCATTTTGTTTTTTCAAGCTCCAATACTAATCTAATTTTAGTTGCAGATCCGGAGCCAAAGAAGGATATTGTATTTAGAACAGGAATTATTTAATTAGCGCCGCAGACGAAAATTTTGAAAATTTTGTAAGGCCAGAAGCTAGATTTTTTCCAATTTTCATCACCACAGGCGAAAATTTAAATAAATATTTATTTTTTCCAAAAATCTTCTTTTTTTGCGCACCAGGCGAAAAAATTTCTAATCCGTTTTAATTTTCTCTTCCTTTTGCTCTCACGCTTTCGCTTTTTTGCTCACTTCTTTATTTCACCATCATTAGGGGTTTATATTTGGAACCGGTTCTTCAACCGGTTCCTTTACCGGTTCCATGGTTTGGTTCCAGATCTTTGTCGGTTCCACTTCCGGAACCGGTTTCGGAGCCGAACTGTTCCGGAACCGGAACTGGAACCTTTCCATCACTGATCATTATACATAGATAAATATGGCTGAGAGTGAGTTGAAAACCTCCCAGCTATTTCTTTATTTTTCAACCAGAATATCGACACCCAAAATATCGCCATTAAATATCGTGACCCAAAATATCGCACCCAAAAATGACGTATTACCCAAAATATCGAAATTTTTTTAGTTCATAATTATGATGATGTTTCAACATCGGGGACTGACCATAGCGACCGATCTGACCATAACGATCAATAGCGACCGATCAAGATTCTCCTTGGAGATAGATCATCTCCCTTTGATTGGACATATTTATCAGATTGATGTTTGTTCTATTGTTGGAACAATTTCCCTATGTTGAAACGACTTCCCCGTCCTTGAAATACATAATTATGAAGTTTAAAAATCGATATTTTGGGTAATCGTCATTTTAGGTGACGATATTTAGAGTCATCGATATTTTTGGCGCAATATTTAGAGAGCTATATTTTGGGTGTGATATTCTGGGTCAGAGTCATTAGTCTGAGTGTAATTAATTTTAAAATTCCCATTGTTCCTCAAAAATTTTTAAAATAAAATTTTAAAATAATTTTATATAAACTTTTTTATAAAAATATATACAAAATTTACGATTTACTAAATTTAAATTAGAATGCAAATTATGGTAAGTGCTGAATAATAATGATTGTAAGTGGGGAAAGTCACAATGTGACACGTAAAAAGTCACATTAGACAGAGTGTAATTAATTTTAAAATTCCCATTGTTTATTTAAAAAATTTTAAAATGATTTTATATAAACTAAATTATAAAAATATATACAAATTGTACGATCTTCAAAAATCTAAATTAAAAGGAAAAATTATCAATGTCATGATGCTAAGTGGAAATCATAATTAAATTATTATATTTTATTAAATTTTAATTAAATTTATATTCATTAAAATTTATAAAAATTCGAAATAAATAAAGCTTTTTCTAAAAATAAATCAAAATTTAATTTAAAAACAAAAACCTAAAAAACTTATCGGAGATAGATAAATCATGGCTAGGAGTGAGTTGAAAAACGACCAGATTTTTCCTGATTTTTCAAAAAAAAATTTTGGCAATATTTTGTGGTTAAATTGTAAAACTTTGCGGATTCAAGTAATTTTTGCTTTACTATTTTCTGTAATTTAAATGGCGGTAATTTATGGAAAGTTTCATTTTCATGTTTTTTGATCTTTACTCAAAAAATTTCCTTGTCCTCCTTATTTATGTTTATTTTCATCCCATTTTCGATATTGTGATCTCAAGTCTATTTCACAGTATTCAAGAAATTGATAGGGTTGAGAAAAAGTCTAATTATTTTAGCTAGTCTGCATCCAAGTTAAACTAGTTTCATCTAGCTGATATGTTTTCCTAGCTATTATAGCGTTTTTCTCTAGTTATTTGTTTTCACTAGCTATTTTATATTTCCTAGTTAACTGGGACTTATTGTCACTTGAAACTATTTTAAGACTGTTACAACTAGGGGTGTTGGCGGTTGGTTAATCGAAACGAAACCGAAACCGGGGGTAATTAATTTAGCAATAAATTGTTACACAAATCCAAAAATTTATGATGACAATTTGGTGGGTGTAACTATCGACTGGGATGTAGGTCTTCAAAAAGTCAACTGTAATGAAATACTGGCAATTGTATGTTGGCATTTGATTGTAAAGAGTGAACCGAAACAAATTTTTGTAAAATGATTAAAAGCGAATTTGAATGTACAAAATGTTGTATTTGTTATAAAAATGATTGTAATAAAGACTTTAAAAAATGTGAAGGTCATGGGAAAACAGCTCAACAAGGATTCAAAATAAAGCCTAATCAAAGCCCAAATATAAAACCTATTTTAAAAACAAAATATCCAATTACAACAACCACAACTGCAATTACTACAACCTCAACTACAACGAAGGCTATTACAATTAAACAGACTAAGACAACAAAGGGTAATAAATTAGTTTTAAACTTTTTATAAATAACTGAACTACGACCAGGCCAGATTTCATCTCAATAAATCTCTAAATTTAAAATTTATCTTAGATAGATGACCCTAATAAATACCTTGTGTAATTATTGTTTCATGCGTTTATTAAAATGCTTAAGTAACTTTGATATGGCGATTATTTGAGACAGGGTCAAAATATATTTTAATTGTTAAGAAGAATGTAATTAATTGATATAGGATAATAATAAATAGAGTTAGAACCCGGATCGGACTCGGATTTTTTGATACTGTAGGCCGGATCCGGGTCGAAAAATCCGGATTTTCCTGATTTCGATTCGGAAAATCCGGTCCGTATAGAAAAAATGGAAAACCGGATCCGGCATTTTACGAATGTCAAACTCTAATAATAAATTAAGGAAATAAAAGTTCTAAGATTCTAATGGATTTTATTTCTTGAGTTTTTTTTAATAAAATACTTAAAGAACCTTCTAGGCAACTAAATAAGAAAAAAATTTTCAGAAAATTATTTTAATTAATAATTCAATAGCTTTTCCTCAATCGACAACTAGAACTAAACATGTATCTACAACACTGATTAATAATGAAATTAAAAGTACACAAAAAATAGATAGCATTGGCAATGGTGGAATTTCTAAATTTAAATCTTTTGGAAATTTTGTTTTTATTTTAATTTATACATTAATTGCTGGAATTTTATTATGATAAATAAATTCACTAATATAAATATTAAAATTTAAAATATAAATGAAAATATAAATTATTTTTAATAGTAGAAAGCTTTGGTAGCATAACAGAAATTCAAGTTTAATTTAGAAATAAAAAAGAATTATCGTATTTATCATAATTGTTGTATTCCCTCCTCACCTGTTAATTGTTTTTTCAACTTTTGTGCGAGAGTCGAGATTGATATTTTGAAAAATTATTCATCTCGAGTGACGAGATTTTTATTCGAGATTTCGTATGGGTCGGTTACATGTTTAGCTATTAGATTCATGTTATTATCGACAATCGTTCCTCAATTTTCTATTATGTTCTTATTTAAAACTTTAAATTTAAAAATCAACCAAAAAATTTCTAAATGTTTTATACTAAAATAGCGTAAAAATCACAATGAATTGTCAGGAAAAGAGTAAGGAAAAATAAATAATATTTACATAAAGAATAATATGCACATAACTAATAAAGTATTCTAATGACCGGCTCTTCTAGTTTCTTGCTTATATTTATAAAATTCTGAAAATTTTCAGACATCTGTAATCTATAATAATTTGAAGGATCCCAAATAACATTTTTAACTAAATATCAACTCAATATAAACAAGAGAATTAGTGAGCATTTGGTCGTACTACATCTAAATTAACGTGTTTTTCCAAATAAAGCCCCATTCTCTAATAGAGCTCCAGTCTTTTTTCTATACTAATAAAGAATAAATAACAAAGATGTGGGTCAAAAACCGGTTTTCCAAAAGCGGTCCAGACAAACTCGTTCAAACAAAAATCTGTATTTTAGATTGGTTTGGGGTTTGTCTTTTGTGATTTGTTAGTCGTTAGTATGTTCGAGTTCTGCCAGGACAGGGTTTGAATTTTAACTAAGAAAAATACATAGTGATTGTAAAGAAGAGCATGACACTTGCACAATTCCAAATTAAAAGAAGTAAATTTTAAAATAGTCGCTAATGTTGATATACTTTATTTGATAAACTACCCTTCGATCCCCCGTACGATAAAGGATTTTAGCAAGTGTCGAGCAGTTTGGCTCCGGGAAGAAGACTCAAAATTTTTTATAGAGAGAACAGAGAAGGAGGATTGCTTTACAAATACCGAATAAAAATCCACTCCAATAAGTGGAGGGACCAGAAAAAACTACGAATAAATAATCAATCCAAATCACTTTTGATCAGTAAATCAAGGATCCTTTTTTCATCCAATCATCAAAGTTTAGTTACTAGGTGGCTGCTGAGGTGGCTGTTGAGCCTTAAAACAGATTTATAAATTTAATAAATATTTCTATATTTAAATTTGAGGATAGGAATGTTAAAATTTAGTTTTTTTCAAGAATATTTAGTTATTTTAAGAGAAGTTCGAATTAGTAAAAAAGTTCAAATACAATTTATACATGTAGGATTTTGGGCATTTTTTGCGTTATTTTCCCCAAAAACATAAAAATATTAATTATGCAACAAAATCCTGAATGTAAAAATATGCATTATAAAGATTATCAACTGACTTATGCACGCTTTAAGGTTTTCAAGACAAGAGGAAACTGTAATTTTTATGCATAATCAAGCCAGGTTACATTTATGGTTCAGACCTAGGGACCCGCCAATTGAAGCGGGTCCCTAGGTCTGATCCCTTTATTTAATTTTAAAATACAATTATCCCTGGAAGATATTTAACACACTGGAGTTTATGTAACAGACAATTCCATTCTTAATTCCTTAAATTTTATGATAAAGTTTAAATATAACCTGTTCCAGTACAGCCAGGGCACCTTCGATCGAATTTTTAATTGCATTAAGCTATTAATGAATTTGATTAATTTATAAAAATTTATGATAAGTTCTTATTCAAATAAAATGTCTATCAATTTTGGTTTCAATATGGAATATTATTTTGGCTTAAAAATTTTGTGGAGTGAAGGAAAATGAATGAATTCTATATGGAAAATTATGGAATTGGATCATTTTTTATTGCAAATTCCCTTGATAAACTTATTCAACTTTTTCCACTGGATCTATAAACAATTCATCATTATTAATAAATTTACATTGTGTTGAATTGCAGCATCATTATGCATTCCAGGAACCGATGCAACATAATCCTTTAATGTTTGATATTGATTATGAAGAGTCTGAAGATCTTGCATCTATAAATTGTTGTTACATTTATATATCAAAGCTTCATAGATTAATTCAGTTTTTATTCGAAGGGTTATACAAAGTTTTAGAATATTGGGCGGATACTTTCTGGTATGAATTTAAGAAGTCATTTTAATTAAAAATTAAAGCTAGGCTCATTAAAATTAAGAAATACTTATGGTTATTAATATGTTTACGGCCAAGATTTTTAGATTTTAAGCCATAATTTTAATTTTTTGCAATAATTTTGTCAAAATTTATATAGTTTTTGAGATTATTAATAGCATTTATAATGATAAATTAAACCAAATCTTGATATTCTTGATGTGTTCCTGCAAACTGCTCATTTTGAAGCTTTCCGATTATATGACCAAATTGTAAATTGATCTGTAATTAAATTTTTGTACAATCGAAATTGATATGAAAAGTGTTGTTAAATTGGGTAAATATTTTTTGCATATGACTTAATTTTCCTCAAATTAAACTTGAGAAAAATCTGTAAGGTCTTTAAGTTAATTATTTGATTATTTTCATTTTTTGTATTGCCTTTCCCTACCCACAGGGAAAAACCCTGCGAAAAATCCTCGATGTGCCATTGCTTTAGATAACGCATTCGACATTGAATGTCGAGCACTAAACAATAAATGACCTGATCTATAATGTTATCAGCAATCCATTTTTCAAGTTGTGCAATGCTTCTTCGATGTTGTCCACGCTATTTAAAAATTTTTTATGAAAATATTTTAAAATCATATATTTTATTTCGAGTTATTTAGTAGACAAACTCGAAATATTATTTTAGTCCAAATCCAAAATGGGCTAATCCACCCAGGTCAGGAAAAAATGACAAATAGTCGCGTGGGGATCTATGGAATAACCACTAATATATAAATTATTAAACTTTTCTCTCTGAGGATGCATAATAGTGGACACATTTATAAATTATGTTTTAATAAACTTACTGCAGCTTCCGTAATTCTTGGATGAGTTGAAAATTGGTTTTCAAGATTTCGAAATTCTTGTGCCTAAAAATTTTTCAGCAAAATTTTTTAATGGAAACTAAAAGAAGATCTAGGTAAATTTTTTATACCGGAACCGAACCGAAAAAATCTTCGTTTCTTTTGTTAGATTCCTAGCCAAAGTTTCTCATTCAGAACCTCGTGATCAAGATATTCGTTTCTGTATGCTATTTACAGATTTCTGTTACCAATTTATAAAAATATAGGTACTTATATATAATAACAAATTTAACCATTTCTTGCAATTCATTTATAGTAGGATTCCCGTGTCTAAACTCATTAAATCGAGCAGCTAAATTTTGTAGCTCTTGTCGAAGTTGATCAATTGATGGTGGCTAGAAATTTATTTGGAAATTTTTAATGAGAAAATTCAAATTATTGTAAATTGACTATAAAGTTTTTTATGTATATTTACATATAATAAATTAACAATTAACTGGACATAACGTCTTGAACTTACTGAACTTTGCGGACAAATAATCGAGTAAAAACTAAAACTTAATAAGTGAAAATATTCAGTAAGTTAAAACAATATTCCTATCAACAAGTTTTTTTAATTGATTAAGACCTGGGCACACTAAAAATTAATACCCATAATATCTTAAATTCCAAAAATCTAGAATTTTTTGAAAAGTCAGTTATTCGGTTCAATTGTGTTTTTAATTTCTTTTATTTTTACATTTACTCGTCTTCCTCTATTCCCTCCACAAGACACAACATCGAATTCACAAATGACCATCAAAAGAACGGTAGCAAAAATAATTTTGTTTACAATCGAGCACATTTTTGTTTTTTTAAATAAATATTTTTTAAAATTTAAACTCTAAATAAAATTTTAAAAAATAATTATTAAGGCAAATTATCATTTATGAAAGCCGCTTAAAACTAAAGCGGCTCTAAGGATAGCATTATGAAAATTATTTTAAAATATTGCTTTTACTGGATAATTAAAGAGTTTGAATGTGTTTGTTAAATGAGATAAAGACAGAATATCTGGGAATTTAAATAAGACAAAAATTTTTAAGGGGGAGGGATTTAAATTGGCTGGCTATGAATATGACTTGATATCCGCGAGAAGGTCATAAGGAATTTATTTTAAAATATTCTTTGTCTGTATATGAAAAATTTTAAGAGGAAATAGACTATAAAGAATGCTAAAGTGAGATAAAGAGATAAAATCTTCTTTTGGCTTAGGGCATACGTCCCATGAGCTTTCATGGATCAGATGCACTTTTATGCGTCCCAAAATAGTATCAATTATTAAATAGTATAGAGTCTAACATAACTATAAGCCCAACTAAATTTTTTAATTTCATAAGGTTCTAGTGAATAAATAAATTTTAAATTTTTACCTAATATTACAAATGTAAATTATAGCAAAAATTTAAATTAAAATTTTTGAATTAACTATTATTAAAATTATTTCGAACTTTTTATAAAATATAGGTGTATTTTATAAAAAATACACCTATAAAAAACACCTATATTTTATAAAAAATACACCTGTTGATTTTCGAGATTTTGGATCTCGAAGAATTTCGAGATTTGGATCTCTTAATACTCAAATCACCTTATAATACCAAAAATTGCGGATTTACAGCAATCGTAGATTGCGGATTGCTGTAAATTGCGTGTTTTTTACATGTGGGTTGCGGATTGTGTTTGCGGATTTTAAAATTCAAATTGCGGATTACTTTTAAACTTTTAAATATTACGCCCAGCCCTCCCTCAATATCAGACAAAATTGTTCTAATTATTATGAAATCCGGTGCTTCCGATGCCCAAATCCGTTTGCTCAAAATTTGACTGACCCGGATCCAAATTTGCATCTAGAGCTGGACCGGATCCAGCCGGATTTGTCTGGATTAATCCGGTCCGCTTTTACTCAGGAAATTGCGAAAAAATTCGGATTTGGAACCCGGACTTTGGAAAAATCCGGCCGGATCCGGTCCGGCCCGGTCACTAATTTCAGTAATTATAACCCTATAAAAATACAACACTATAAAATGTTCAGAAAGAAGAAAACCTTAAATACATTAAAAAAGTAGGCGGGCAAAGGCGTATACACATGCCAAATTTCACATGAATTCACATAAATGATGTTTGTGTGCTAATCACATTTTTTTATTATTTTTTAAAAAATATTAAGAAAATCAAATCAATAAATATTGTACTCGTTACTCATAGAAATCGGCAATCCGTTAACAATTTTAACAGATTGATAGAGAACTTTGGCATGTTTAGTAACAACCGTTTTGTTTGCCTATATTTTTTTATCATTCCATTCCGAATTGTTTTCACTGACCGAATTGTTTTACCCGGATTTTATTAAAACAGTGATTATTCAATGTGCTTTATCACAAGAATAATGATGCTGAAGACCAAGAATAAGTATATGTTGCTGGAGATCAAGCATTTAGAGTAGCTGCAAATACGCTTGGAATTAAACTTTTTATTGAAGGAATTTATCCTTTTACCTTATACCTATATTGTTTACATTCTCATTGTTGACATTTATGTGAAAAAAAAAATACATAAAAAAGAGGCCGGCAAAATCGTTCACAATTTTCCAAATCTTCACAAAAATCACTCACAATAATTCACATGAATGGAATTTGTGTGGCAAATCACATTTTTATTTATTAATTTACACAAAATTATTATGAAAATTAAATCAATAAATATTGTACTTTATACAGAATTAGACAAATCTTTTTAATATATACCGGATATTGATGCCCTTTAACGTTATGGCAAAATTTTTTTATTTTTCCAAAGGACACAAATATGGAAGTTTAAATTTATTTTCTGAATTTATTTTTGTTTTATATTATTTTTATGAAAATTTTCTAGAGTTTAAAATCGGTTGTGCGCAACAAAAAGTTTAAATGCATCTTTTTGAAGCAGTTGAGGGCGTGCGTATTAAATAATTTATTTAGAAGAAGCTTATATAAAAATTGTGTTTTTGCATTTTCTATTAGAACATTCAAACTAAGGTGGGACGAAACCGTTTAATTTTGAAAAAACCGTATACCGTTTAAGCCGTTTACTGAGACCCGTATACGTTTCGTTTAATTCTACCAAAAACCCCTTTTACCGTATACCGTTTAGTTAAACGGTTTTGTCCCACCCTAATTCAAACTATTGCTTTTTTAAATTAGTTAACTAATATTATTTACTCTGTTTCAAAATTATATAAATTATTAAAAATAAAGTAAAGCAATGACGGACAGTTCGGATTTTTTGATTAACAGTTTCGGTTTTACTGCGATAAAGATAATTTCCTAACTTAGGCAGAATTTAGAGTATTTTAACACAAAATTCGTGATTCTCAAAAAAAATTAAAAATTTTTTAATATTTTCAAAAATTTAAAAAATTGGCTGGCAAATATTGCAAAAACTTTTTGAAAATAAATGCTTGCTAATTGGATTAACAGAAGCTTAATTTTAATTATTAAATTAATGTTAAAAAAGCAGAATTTTATCACAAAAAAACATTGAGAATTTCAACTTTAAAAAATAATGTTATAAATTGGGGCACGACACTTGCCTAATATCAGATAACAAACTAAATTTAAAATAAAAATTCATTTGATGTTAACAACAGTTTCGTCTTTGAACAGGAGTCACTTACAAATTTTTAAATTCTATTTAATTTATACAAATGTAGGTCCAAAAATTTCTTGTCCGCAGAGCACAAACCAATATTAGTCTATTTTTTGTAAACTTATGTGCTGAGGTCTTAAATTCTGATTTATTTTTACGGAAAGTTTATTTAATTTAGTTTTAATAAATTTTATTAAGCTAAATAATGTTTAATTTTACCAACTAAAATAAAATAATAAAAATTAAATATAATAAAAAACAATTCGCAAAATGTTGAAAAAGCAAAAATTTTGGCTTCTTGGTTTTCTAAAAAATCTAGACATTGATTTTTTAAATTTTATATAATATTGTCAGATAATAATGTATAATGAATTTTGCTCGGTCTTTCGATTACTTGTATGCCAAAAGCTTAATTTAACAATAACAGAATACCCAATATTTACACATGTGGAAAAAAAATTAAAAAAATTGTTTAATTTTACCAACTAAAATAAAATAATAAAATGAAATATAAATATCAGTGTTAAAAATGTTATGGTTTGTTTCTAAACATTTTTTAGTATAAAATTTCAAAAAAGAATAATATCGACTTTAGTTTTTTCCTTTTTCTCTCAAATTTCTTTAAAATTTACAAATTTTTTATTTACATTGTTGTCAAGATTATTCTTACAACATATAATTTTGACGTATATATTTTTTCTCAAAATTTTCTTTCGTCTTTGTTAATATTTTACCCAGCATTTCTGATAAATTAGTCTCTTTGCTACTTTTATTGTACACTTTGATCTCGGAAACGGCATTTTCAACTGCTAGTCGTGCTAAAAAGGGAATCTTTAGCTTTTAGTTTTAATAAAGCAAAAAAATTATATGAAGAAAAAACAAGCCTGTGCTTAAACCAATAGCGGGCAGAAAGCGAGCATTTTGATTTAAATCACTTATATCCGCAATAATTGCCGAGCCTTTCTTTGCTTTAATTTCTCTTACTGGATTAATTGTTTGTTTAGTTTCCATCTCAAATGTACTGAAATGATCCAAATAAATAATTTGTTCTGTATCATTTTCATTTGTTTCTTCAACATTATAGCTAGTACTTGCTTCTCCTTTTGCTTCTTTTTCATCTCTTGATTTAATTATAACTTTAACTTTATCATTAGTTTTGTATATCTCATTATATACAAAATTAAAAAGAGCCTTGAACTATCTTTTTTCTAGTTCAACAATAAAATCATCAAATTTTTTCAATTCTTCATTATGTGTTTTGTCAGCCTTATTTAAAGGTATTTATCTCGTTTGTGACCCTGCTTATCACCAAAACTTTTCGGAAACGTAGGATTTTTCGGAAAGGTTAGAATATTAAGAATATTTCAATTATTTAACCAAATAATAAACTCAGATGTGAAACACATTTCAAAGATAATTCCGGTAAATGGTTAGCTTGTAACCGCAAAAGGCGTAAAAGGCGTTCTGCAAAAGGCATATAGGTATTCTGCTTTTAACTTCTTTATTTTAGTTTCCATCAGTCATCAAAGGTTTGGTTGATAGATTGGCGCGGGTAGTAAAGGAGGCAAACTTAAAGATCGTTATGGAAACGGGTGCTAAAAAAGTACTGGATAGTGTGCCCGATGCAGAAAGTTAGGAATTAAATCAATATGTATGTGGATTGAAACCAATTTCAATTATTTAACCAAAATTTAGACATCAATAGGTCTCTTCAGATTCCCAAAAGTAAAGGAGAAATAGTTATTATCATTTTATCGAGTATAATCTAGCACTAGTAGTATGTTGTGGACAAAAAGTTTGATTCCGGTTAAAATTTAAACATCGATAGGCAATTCTACGTTTTTCACAATTTTTAATAAAAGGACACGAGATAAATACTGTTGTGTATGGGCGTCAGCCCTTAAAGTGTTAGTATAAAAGCCCAGCCAATAGTTAGTTCGTGGTCTCAGTTTTAGTTCTTCTTCCTACCCCAACCTTCGCCTGCTTTGTATTTCTTTGTGCAATAAACGTTTCTGTTAGCTTCCTCTACGTAACCGGGGTCGTAACAGATTTGGCGCGGTCGTGTTCAAAAAGAACCTGGTCTCGACAACAGTCTCGTCAACTTCAGTGAGTGCTCGTCAACGTAAGCTGTGTGCAGTTCAGAAAAAGAAAAATCTGTGTGGACAATTGTAGTGTAGTAAAACCAAAAAGGTTAGTGAAATTGTAGTGTAAAGTGTAGTGATAAAAAGTTTATTTTTTAGTGAGTGCAAAATGGATGCAAAAACAGTGGAGAAATTGTTGAAGGCTCAGCAAGAGCACTTTGAGAAAATGTTAGTGAGGCTCTTGAAGCCGAGTGAGTGGAACGACACCGAATTGTACAGCAAATTAGTTGGGATGATTGGTGAGTTCGTTTTTGATTTGACGAGTGGTATGACCTTTGAGTCATGGTTGGGCAGGCATCGGTCCTATTTTGAGGTGGAGGGTAAAACCCTGCCAGAATCCTCTAAAGTGAGATTGTTGTTGAGTAAATTGGGGCCAGAAGAGTATGCCCAAATTGAAAGGAAAATGCTGCCAACCAAGTTGAGTGAAATGAAGTTTGACGAACTCTGTAGTGAGTTAGTGAAAGAGTTTAGTGATCATAGGTCCAAATTGTTGAAAAGGTTCGAGGCTTTAAATGTTAAGTGTAGTGACCTCCAAGATATTGTTGAGTTTGGGAATGTAGTGAATGCTCAATGTGAGCGTGCAGAAATGGCTTTGTCGATTGAAGAATTGAAAATTCTTATTTTTATTTCAGGTTTGCCTAGTGATGCTACCTCAGTTCGACAAGTCGCAATGAAAAGTGTTGAAAGTAAAAGTGAAAGAGGACAGGCAGTAACCTTGAAAGAAATAATTGAAGAGTGTCGGGCATATTTGGCAAATAAAAGTGAAGTCATGTATATTGTCAAGGAGAAAAATAGTGAAGTAAAAAAAGAAGTGCCGACAGTCAACACAGTGGAAAAAGTGAAATGTTGTGAAAAGAGTAAAAGTGAAATTGGAAGTGAGTGCAAAAAACAGTGGTCCAAACCAAACGTCAAGTATCAGCAAAATGTTATTGAGAAAAAGTGTAGTCATTGTGGACGTTTTGGTCACTGGCGTATGCATTGTAAGTTCTTGAAAAATAATCAGTATCAGCCAAAAAGGCAGTGGAGTAATGATAATAATCATTCAGATTCTCCATATTGTGCAATTCTGGACATCTTCGATCCAATGCAAAGTGTGGAAAAAGAAGAGTGGATAAAGCAAAAAGTGAAGTTTGGAGAACTTAGTGTAGAAATGATTGTAGACACTGCATCGCAGATCAATGTTGTCACCAGTGAAGTGTGGAAAAGTATTGGACAGCCAACAATTGAAAAAGTGAATTACAGTGGTATTGGGCTGGGTGACAACAAAGTTGAAATTGAAGGAAAATTCAGAAGCAAAGTGAGAGTGAAAGACAAAGACGTCTTTATGGAGTTTCATCTAGTGAATAGTGAAGTGTGTATCTTAGGGTTGCCTGGATTGAAAGAAGTGTCAAGTCGGAACCAAAAGCCCAAGTACCAAAAGTGGAATAAAAAGAAGGCACCATTCAAGATACAAAAAAATGCTTTTCCGAACGGCACAAAAGTGAAAGTGAAGAATACCAATAAAAGAAGTGGTAAAATCGAGTGGCTTCATGGAGAAGTAGTGAGAAAGACGGAAAATGCATGGAAAATCAAAGTGTCAGTGTTGAAGAGTATTGTGACCCGGACATTTAAAGAGATCCGTCGAGATGAGTGGAACAATAAAAAGAAATTGTTGAGTGAAGATATTCGGAATATGAATATTAGTGAAGAAAAAGTGTCCAGTGAAAGCAGTGTAACTTCATCGAGTGATAGCAGTGTGGACAACTCCAAGAGGATCAAGTCAAAGATGAAGGACAAAAGCGGGAACAATCCAAATATGAAAGATGTTGAAGACGATAATAATATGGAGACATAGATGAGCCATATATATAAATTTTGTGATAATATTGTTGTTATATATTTTTTTTGTAATGTTGTATGTATTTTTTGTTCCCATTGTCCTTATTCCCCCAAAATTATTGTATGTATTTTTTGTTTGTTGTTTGGCTGGAAAGTGTTAGTATATTGTAAAGCTTCGGCTTTAAGTGAAGCCGAACGTTTTTTTTAAGGGGGGAGGTGTTGTGTATGGGCGTCAGCCCTTAAAGTGTTAGTATAAAAGCCCAGCCAATAGTTAGTTCGTGGTCTCAGTTTTAGTTCTTCTTCCTACCCCAACCTTCGCCTGCTTTGTATTTCTTTGTGCAATAAACGTTTCTGTTAGCTTCCTCTACGTAACCGGGGTCGTAACAAATACCTTTTTTAATTCTTCTTTACGAGAAATCAATTTGTTTTTAGATTTTTTAAATTCCTTATCACGTAATTTTCTCTCAATTTTAACTTCTTCAATTAATGTCACAATTGCCATGGGTGTTTTTGATTCAATTTGTATTTTCGATTTTATCTCAAATATTCGTACAAAAGTAAATGAGTGGAAATTTGAATAGTATATAATACTTCCATTTGCATCTTCATCATATCCACGATACACTTCACAAGTGTATCTATTAACCAGTGTATCTATATTTTCATCACGTATATAGCCAACGCTATTTTCAAGTACACCATTGTAGAAAAAGATTCCTTCTTTAAATACATTTATGTTATCAAATTTTTTGTTTAATATAGCAAAACCATAGTTTTCAGTTGTTGTTTTTAATTCTAAATTTTTTAAATTTTATTTTAGGTACAATTTTCAAAATTGTTTTAGGAATGATTCTTTTATATTTTTGTTTAGCAAAGTTACAAAGCAGGGATCGCACCGAAAAAATTCCCGATTCCCGAAAATCGGGAATTCCCGACGTTTTTTGGCTCGTGAATTCCCGATTCACGAAAATCGGGAATTCGAAATTTTCGTGAATTCACGATTCCCGAAAATCGGGAATTCGAAATTTTCGTGAATTCACGTTCCCGATTCACGACATTTTTTTGTAAAATCGGGAAAAAATCGGGAATTTTTATTAATTATTGGAGCTAAAAAAGGAAGAAATCTGATGGCTTGGTCTTCAAAAATTCTCAAAATTTTCGCCTGCGGCGCTAAAAAAAGAAGAAATATGGTGACCTGATCTTCAAAAATTCACAAATTTTTCGCCTGCGGTGTTATAAAAGGAAGACTTATGTCTTCTTTGCCTACGAAATTCTTAAAATTTTTGTCTGCGGTGCAGAAAATTAAAGAAATCTGGCTGCTTGAGCTCAAAATTTCAAAAAATTTTCGCCTGCGGCGCTGAAAATGGAATAATTATGAGAAGATCGAAAGATTTTTAGAGATGCCTTCAAATCCTCCTTAATCCCACGGTATCATTCGATATCCCTTTTATCGCGTTACATATTTCTAATTTCGTTATCTTTCTAGACTGGGAGGTTCACATCATGGATAAGGAGGCTAATAAGAGGTAAAAGAGATTTAGGCAGATAAGGAGGGATCCAATTTATCTCTTGATCACTCTTAATCCTCCAAATGTCCTAATATTCCTCAATCCATCTTTATTAACTCAAATCCCTTTATTCTTGAACACTTATACCGCTTAAATGTCCATTAATCAATTACCTCTAGTACATTTAACTCCGAGTAATTACCTATACTCCCCAAAAAAGGCAAAATTCCCGAATTAACGAAAATTCCCGAAAATCGTGAATTCCCGACGCTTTTTGGCTCGTGAATTCCCGATTCACGAAAATCGGGAATTCGAAATTTTCGTGAATTCCCGATTCCCGAAAATCGGGAATTCGAAATTTTCGGGAATTCACGATTCCCGAAATCGGGAATTCGAAATTTTCGTGAATTCACGTTCCCGATTCACGACATTTTTTTGTAAAATCGGGAAAAAATCGGGAATTTTTATTAATTATTGGAGCTAAAAAAGGAAGAAATCTGATGGCTTGGTCTTCAAAAATTCTCAAAATTTTCGCCTGCGGCGCTAAAAAAAGAAGAAATATGGTGACCTGATCTTCAAAAATTCACAAATTTTTCGCCTGCGGTGTTATAAAAGGAAGACTTATGTCTTCTTTGCCTACGAAATTCTTAAAATTTTTGTCTGCGGTGCAGAAAATTAAAGAAATCTGGCTGCTTGAGCTCAAAATTTCAAAAAATTTTCGCCTGCGGCGCTGAAAATGGAATAATTATGAGAAGATCGAAAGATTTTTAGAGATGCCTTCAAATCCTCCTTAATCCCACGGTATCATTCGATATCCCTTTTATCGCGTTACATATTTCTAATTTCGTTATCTTTCTAGACTGGGAGGTTCACATCATGGATAAGGAGGCTAATAAGAGGTAAAAGAGATTTAGGCAGATAAGGAGGGATCCAATTTATCTCTTGATCACTCTTAATCCTCCAAATGTCCTAATATTCCTCAATCCATCTTTATTAACTCAAATCCCTTTATTCTTGAACACTTATACCGCTTAAATGTCCATTAATCAATTACCTCTAGTACATTTAACTCCGAGTAATTACCTATACTCCCCAAAAAAGGCAAAATTCCCGAATTAACGAAAATTCCCGAAAATCGTGAATTCCCGACGCTTTTTGGCTCGTGAATTCCCGATTCACGAAAATCGGGAATTCGAAATTTTCGTGAATTCCCGATTCCCGAAAATCGGGAATTCGAAATTTTCGGGAATTCACGATTCCCGAAATCGGGAATTTTGTTTTTATGTCGGTGCGATCCCTGTTACAAAGCTTAAATTTCTATATTTTATCTTATATAAATTCACAATAATAAAAATTTTTGTTTTAAAAAGTACCTAAAAATTTATTAGAAATATTAACGTTATCACTATCAACACAGAAAAACACGTCAAATGAAATTTTCCAATCTGCTTCTGATTCTCCTTCTAAATTTTTCATTTTGTTTTTATCTGTATTAAAATTCCTTCTGTCAATTTTGAGCCATTTATTAAAATTCACGATTGGCTTTTTTATACTTTTAATTAAGCGATTGTTTTTAATAGTGGAAGCTTTATGTTCTTCATCATTTGTAAATTTATTACCGAATTTTCTCGATAATGCCAACGGCTTCTCTTGTGTTAAATCAATGCCAATAATCTCTTTCTGATCCAAAATCTGCAAAAATGATTTTCCTTCATGATTTCCTTTTTGTTCATATACATGTTCAATTAATTTATTTAACCTCTCTTTTAGCACAGTTTCTAAAATTTTACTTTTAATAATAAAACCAATATCATTATTGACGTCTTTTGGCAATGATTTATCTTCAACAAAAAGATGATCAAATTCAGTACCCAAAATATATCGTAATTGCGACATCCACTTTCGATCAACAAATATATACTGATTGCCAGTGTCCTCCTCCGAACTATCGGTTATCAGAGTTACATTCATTCCTTCTAAAAATAATTGTGTATATTTGCAGAAAATATTTAAATGAATCGGAATTTTTTTATTTGTTTCATTCTAAGCTTAATCAACGGATCTGATGAGAATAAAGGGGATAATGAGAAATGTGACGGATTAAGGAGGATATCGATTGATTTTAAGTAGGGCTCAGCGGTACCGGTATTCCGAGAAAAAAACGGTATCGGTATTTCGGATTGATGATACCGATCCCGATACCGGTACCGACTCGGGATCGGGATTAGCCTAAATCGGTATCGGGATTTGAGTTAATGATACCGGTACCGATACCGAATCGGGATCGGGATTTAAAAATCGTTATCGGTATTTCCTAAAAAATTTAATAAATTTCAATCTTTAATAAATAAATTCATTCTTCATTTTGAAAAATGTTTTAATCAGTAATAAAATGATAAATTAGCACTATTAAAGCTATTCTCGAGACAAAAAACATCTCAGGAGCCAATAGAAGACCTTCCAAATCCATCGATATCCACTTGAATACTCCGATATCATCTTGATCCAAGGTCATACTCCAGATTCAGCTTTATACCTAAAATCAACTTTGGAGATTAGAAGGCATATAGGTAGACTTTTTAGGTGAACTAGGGATACATCCGATAATCGAATAATATCCCTCAATATGGGGACCAGACCTGCATAAAACTTTTTTTTCATTAAGCTTCCTTCGTTAACAAAACACCTGTGTTGCATTAATAAACATTATATACTTATTTTTTAAGCCAAAATTTTAATCACCGAAGGCGCAAAATCGAAAATTCCGAAAATTTTAAGGTAAAAAGCCTAGTTTTGACGCATTTCAGCGCCGCAGGCGGAATTTTTAAGATTATTGTAAAGTCAATAAGCCAGAGTTGTTCCTTTATTAGCGCCGCAGTCGAAATTTTTAGAATTTTAAAAGGCCGTGGGTAAAAAAATTGCTTTTTCAGCGCCGATACCGATACCGGCCTCGGTATCAGCAAAAACGGTATCGGGATTTATCTTTCGGTATCGGTATCAGTAAAATCGGTATCGGTATTAAAAGAGACCGGTATAATACCGCCCGATACCGGTCGGGATCCCGATAACGCTGAACCCTAATTTTAAGAGATTAAATGGGATATTAGGAGATTTAAGTGAGTTAGTGTGGGATTTGAATGATATAGGGGATCAAGATTGATTAAGATAATAGCGGTTGATTTAGATGGATGGGAGGTTTTGGTCATCTAGGGTCACGAAAGCCCTTAACTTAACTACCATCAATAATAATTTACCAATGAAAAGCAAGAAAGCAGCATATAGACCGACTGTGTTGCCACCATTCACAATCACATTTTTGTATTCATTACTTGATTCTTTGTTAAGAATATGGTCATTGTAGATTCTCTCAATCAAAATTTTATCCATTTCTTTACTTTGAAATTTTGATAAATAAAGAATTGTTTTTAGTCCACGTAGAGCGGTAATATTCAGTAAACTCAATAAATTCATTTCTTTAAGATGTCTATGAGATGGGGGTCCTTTTTCCATAAAAGAGTATATATCAATCAAACACCCATATGAGCCATTTTCTTGTATTTTGTTCATGAAAATTTTGCAATTTATAACTGAATCTATTATGTTTGTGTATTCTACAGATTGATTTGCTATGGAACATGCTTTAAAATTGCAAAATTTTTTAAAAATTTTATTCAGAAATATTTTTAGAAATTTAATAATTAGGCATCAGATTTTTAGGTTGTAAAAACATAAAAATAAGTGCCTAAAGAAGTTGAAAAAAAGCTATAATAGGTAACAAAATTATCTGGATAAAAAATAGCTACCTCTCGACATTTGCGTAAAAATGTAAAAAACTACAAGTAATTTTATTTTTATTTTCCGTTCAAAAATCCTTCAGGAAATAAAAATGGTAATATGTAATTGTTATTTTTTAAAATTATCACTTTGGGATAATAATAAAAAAAAAGATTGTTTTATTTTTTAGATCGGAAGCGTTTCTTATCTCGGAACCGTCTCTCATCGCTAAATGAAATAAATCATAAAATTTACATGAACTTTCCGCCTTTTCTTTTCCTTTTACATTTTTTTCATCCTCTTGACAATATTTAACAATATTATCATAATCGTTCAATACTTTTTCGATATCACTAGATAAATCTATATTCTTTAAATATAATTCTATCCCGAAATCGTTAGCTTCACTTAGAAGGGTTTTAAGTGCATCTTGGTATATTGGAAATGAGACTTCATCTTTTATGTACTCCGTTGCATCCAAAAGGTAATCAAATTCTTCAAATGAAAGAACATCATTTGAATATGTATTTCCACGGGGTTTGCCTGTTGATTTATCTATTTTAGATGCACTTCTTATAAAATAAAGACGCCGATGTTCAATTTCTGAAAAATAAAATCCTTACACTTTTATGATCGTTAGATTACATCCCAAAATTTAAACATAAATGTAAATGCTCAAAAAATCTGCGACTATATTCTTACGATTTTTGACATTTATTCTATCGGTTCCACGTTTCCAGTTCCGGAAATGGAACCGCACCATTTAAGGAACTGGATCTCCCGCATCACTTTAGTATCTTATGAAAAGTCCTATCATTTTTACCTTTATCAAATTTAGGTCTCGGCCAAATAAAATTTTCTTGTTGAAGGGAGTCGTAAATCAAATTGTCTTGTATTATTTTAGGTATTTCTGTTTTTTGATTAACAGCTTCATTTTCTTTTGAAACCCAAAATAATATCAAGAAAATTTTAATAAACAAAAATATTTTTGTTTTACTTTTCATTTATTCTTTTAGTATGTAAAACACAAGAATATTTAAATTTTGATGAAGGAATTTTTACATAAACAAAAAATGTTTTTTCATATAAACAATTTTTTGAATTGAAAAATCTGAAGAAAATTATATCAAAACCAGCCTTAGAACGATTCTGCACTACCTCGATACTCTCAAAAGTACCGACTCGATACTACCAGAATCGCTAACAAGAATCGGTATCCTAATATAAAAATTAAAAAAACTGGTATCCTAATTAAAGCACATTAACAGTTAAATAGTTTTATTATTAAATTTAAGGCGGTTTTATTTAAAAACAAGAATGACAGTTGAGAAATATGTAAGTCTATTTAATTGACTTTTTTATTAAATAAATAATTTAAGTTTATTAAATGAAGTTAAAATAGGGGAATTGAAAAAAATAAAAAAAATTAAGGGGGGGGGGGGGGGTGATGAAGTAAAATAATTTTTTTAATTGGTGATTGACTGAGGGAAATGACACATGTAATAAAAGGTAAACAATTTTAAAATTTAGAGTGTTTAGTAAAAATTATAAGAGGAGAGAGCTAAGTTAGGCTTAGAAAGGAATTTTTTATTCGTGACAGTGATCGGACGATTCGAATATTCGAATTTTAATATTTTTTACGAATAGTTTGAATTCGAAATCAGCCTCAGCCAACATCTAATTATAGTCTAACAAATCCAAATAAAGTATATACCTTCCGTAGCACAACAACTTAAAACTTTTTTGCTTGAGAGCCGTAAAGCCTATTAATTCAAGCCATAATTAAATAAAAGGATAAGCGTCAACATAAGAAACAAAAACTTCAAAATACGCTTTTCATAACAAGAGAGTTTTTTGGATTTCAGAAAGCCAAGAAACAAGAATTCCTCCTGTTGTGTAGTGGTATCGCTATAGTATAAAAGCCAGTGAAAGCGTCAGTCTAGTTGAATCATACTAGCGCGGCTAGTCCCTGATTTCCCTTCGTCTGTTCCAACCCTCTAACCTTCGCCTACACATTGTTTATTTCTACGCCGGATAAATTATTATTGTTGTGCTTGTCAACATCAGTCAAATCTCGGACACCTCCGGACGTAACAAATGGCGCGGTCGACTACGGTTCCTGCTCGTCTACGATCGACAACAGCTTCAAAGGAGACGAGTGGCATTAGTGTAGTGTGGCGAAGTGTAGTGAATTGCTATAAGCAATTAGTGAAGAAGGAGTGTGGACTGACGTCGTAGTATAGTGATCGGCAAAAATTAAGATCAGTGCAGTGGACCAGTATTTAGTCAGTGACCAAAAAAGACTCAGTGCGAGTACCAGTGGTCTAAAGTTCAAGGTTAACAAAAACCTAGTTTGAGGCAAAAAAAAGCATAGTGGTCCTGAGTGCACAAGCCGATTGAAGTCTAAATCAAAGTACCTGGCATTCAAGAACATGTAAGTCCAGAAGTTGAAAAACATTGAAGTTGAAAATTGAAAAAGTAAATTATGGCCATGAAAATGAAAGTAAAATTAAACTTGGCAGCAAAAGAACGCGTAAGCCCAATGTAAAAGTAAAGTCTAAACTTGGCAGCCAGTGAAAGCGTAAGTCCAATGTAAAGTCAAGTCAAAAATTGGCCGCAAAAAGAAAGCGTAAGACCAAAAGTAATTCGGCTGAGGTCAAAGACCAAGAAGCCTTGTCAATGAATCACCCAGACTACACATAGTGTATGTTCAGGAAAGTGTTGCGGTATATAGTCTTTGAAAGAGGCAGGATGTATCAGACATCCTTTGAGTGGTTATTAGTCGTAGTATTCAAGTAAATTATTCAACCACGAGCCATCCTAAAAGTACACAGAAAAACGGCACCGTACTGTGCACTAGCAGAAATGTTAGTGTTGTGGAGTTGAGTTCATTGAAATTCAGTATAAATTATGCTTAAGCAGAGCCAAGATCGAAAGTAGATCCTCTGAGCCTGCAGTAAAAAGTCAAGCAGTGCCAAGATTCAAAAGTGATCCTCTGAGCCTGCAGTAAATAAATTATTAGTCAATACACGAGCAGTGCCAAGATCAAAAAAGTGATCCTCTGAGCCTGCAACGAAACATTAAGTGAGCTTATGGACAAGCAGTGACAAGATCAAACAAGTGTCATTCAAGGACGTGCGTTGCCCTGTTTTGTTCCTCTGAGCTTGCTGTAAACGACAACGATGACTGCGACCAAAGAAGAAGAAAAAGATGTGGACAAAAGATGACAAATTATGATTTCGATAAATTTTTGTATTGTAAAATTTAATTTGTTTTTGTCCCTTTTTGTCATCCCACATCTTTGTATTTTGTTGAAAATGAGTGTTTGCTAAGTGAGACAGACGCTCTGGCTTTAAAGATTGTATAATAGTCTAAAAGACTATAGTGATATTATCACAACAATTGAAAGCTTCGGCTTTAAGTGAAGCCGAACCTTTTTTTCAAGGGGGGAGGTGTTGTGTAGTGGTATCGCTATAGTATAAAAGCCAGTGAAAGCGTCAGTCTAGTTGAATCATACTAGCGCGGCTAGTCCCTGATTTCCCTTCGTCTGTTCCAACCCTCTAACCTTCGCCTACACATTGTTTATTTCTACGCCGGATAAATTATTATTGTTGTGCTTGTCAACATCAGTCAAATCTCGGACACCTCCGGACGTAACACCTCCTTTTAGCGTCACAAAGTCAAATGTTTAAAAATTTCTAAATTAAACAACAGCAACAAGGTCTAAACGAAAATCGAAAGTAACAATACTTCAAAATCGAAATTTCGAAACTGCTCTTAAAAAGCAATGATAGGATAGCTGGCAATATTATTTAGGAGAGAGGGCATGAGAAGTAAGAGCTGCCAAGGGAGGAGTGGAGATGGGAATGCCAAGAGAGGCCTTGGCTTACCTTAATAAATTATTTCAAAATTTTTCATAGAGAAAAATATAAGTTAATACATAATAATATAAAACAATTAAATAAAACTTTCTGGAGACTTGTGTTTTTCCGTTAAATATTTAATTTTTTTAGAATACATGGCTGTCGAGATAATTTTTCTTCAGAAATTCAAAATATTCGTTAACTAGCATTAATTATACATCATTTATTTAATGCAATTTGATAAAAGGGCAGGTCAAAAAATAGGAAAAACAATAATTATCAAAATAATCACATATGAAACTCGTAAACATCGTCCGATCCTAATCCAGATGCGCAAGAGAGCTCAGGATATTCAGATTCTCAAGATATTGAAGATTAAATAATATAATAAATATTTCTAAAGTAAAGCAGTTTGTTGAATTATACACTTTTTTGAATTTCATTGTAAGATGAAAGCAAAAATACAGGATAAAAGTCTTCTGCATGAAGCTCTATATTAGGTAGTGCGAAACTTGCGGACCGACTTTTGCGGACCAGAGGATTAGGTTTTTGTTTTTCTATCGTAATTTTGTCCAAGCTTGTCCAAGTTTGATGTCATTCGACTCAGCTCGTCGAGCTCTTTCGAATGAGCTATGTTTTGAGAAATTCGTCCGCAAGTTTCGGCCTGTCCTAAATTAGAATCATTAATCGACTTTAAATAAAAAAGTGCAATTTCATAAAATTCACATGAAATTATTATGACCGGAAAATTAAATTTAGCTACAAATTTATTTGTCTATTTAAGTTAAAAATTTCGAAACATTCTGCTAAAAATTTAAGTTAAATAATTTATTTAAATAATTTAAGTTTAATAATATACCGTATTTTCTCGATTAATTCCCCTCCCTCGAATAATTCCCCCTCTCGATTAATTCCCCATGCTAGAGTTGGGTTGAAACAATAATTCCCCACCCCCAAATATCCTATTGCACGTTCAAATGCCAAAACTCGAATAATTCCCCTCCCTCAATTAATTCCCCATGCCAAGGAAGGGTTGAAAAAATAATTCCCCAGGGGAATTAATCGAGAAAATACGGTAATAACAATGTTTCAATATTTCGTTATCTTGCTTCAGCTATTAAATTCTATATTGTGTAAATGTTTCAATATAGTGTTAAATTAAAAACTATAATCAATTTTTTAAATTCTCGAATTCAATTGTCTAGACTTAAGAATTCCCTAAATAGCTACATATGCACTTTACAAAAAATTTAAAAGCAAATCCCGACATTTTAATTGCTTTGATGTCTATATATAAAACACGTATAGATTTGCGTAATTAAGTCGGTAATTCACCTTTGAAAATGTATTAAAGTGCAAATATGTATTATGTATAAGCATTTATTCAACATAAAAAGCAGTAAACAAATAAATATTATTTATTATTATAATTTATTGAAATAAAAATGAAGTAATTTTAATATAAAGAAATAATTGTACATTTCTGTTTCTGCTCTTCTCCATAAATTAATGTTAAAAATTCCCTTTAACCTAATATGTATAAAGTTGTTACTGAGTACCTATAATTAATCTATATAATGGTTATGGGATTATAATGGGCATATTTCAAATTTTAACGTGAGGAAATTTCAATTTATTTTGTGGCAATAGGCAGGTTAGTGAAGGAAGCTCGACGAGACTGATTATTAATAAAACCACATAACTAACTTTGTATGCTAGAGTTGTTATGTATGTTTTCGATATTTAGGATTTTTGAAACCAACATTTTTGTATGAAAAGTATTTTTTCGTAAATTTTAATTTTTTTAAAGATTCATTGCTTTTATTAATACAAATTAAATTTAATTTTTTGTTAATGTCTAATTCAATTAATTTTCTTTTATTTTTCATAATTATTTTACTTTATTTACTTGAAATAATTGCTACGGACCTTTGCGTGAATCCCTGTGAGGACAATCATCTTAAAATGGAATGTAAAGGAAGTAAGTTATTTTGAACTCTTGTTTAATCCGAAATGTAATCAAAATTGAAATTTTCTTATCATTTATTTTCAACGGCAAATTTTTGGCACTATGTTAAAATAAGCTGATAATAATTGTTGATCAACATCGACAAAATCTTTTGGGTGTTGAAAAAATTAACAACTATCCTCAATTTTCAAGACAAAAATTAAAATAAAAAATGATTTTAAATCTTAATTTTTTAAACTTTTATTTACGTTATTGCTATGAAATATTTTTAAATATAAATTTATTATCTAATTTTGCTGATATATAATAATTCATGTGAAAAATAGTATCTAATAATTTAAATTTCAGTTTATGAGGATAACAAGCAATTAGCACAACACTATCATAAAATTTTCTTTAATGAAAACGATAATGAATTTACAAAAAATAATTTAGCTATTGATATAATTTTATGGCATCGAAATATTGAAAATATATTAACTACTAAATCAGAATGGAATAAAAACACTCAAAAATCGAGGATTTGGTGTTTAGAAATTTGGAATAAAATGCAAAATGAATTTGATAGGAATTTTTGTCAATTATTTGATGAGGATGTTAGTATAGAACAATTAGAATTTAAAAACACAAATTTTCCGTATTTCTTTATACGCTTTGTTAGCTCGATTACTGAATTAAAAGGTAAAGAATTGGTGGAAAAAAATAAAAAAGCGAAAGGAAGCTCCTTCAAGGATTATTTGGAGGTTAAGTTGTAATATTGTAAAACACGTCTGGGTAAAATACCGGCACCATGTATACATCCCGAGCCTCGAAACGAAATATATAACTAATTAGTAGAAGGCAAACATGATTAGGGATGTCGCATGATGTATTTTTTATACATATTTTGCGGCATTGATATTATGTGATTTTTAAATCTATTATTTCTCATTTTATAAGATAAAATTTTTAGAAGAATCTACTGATGAATAAATTACCCATTGTTATTTTCTAATTTAATTATTTTGAGTACCTCAAACTAATTAATATTTTAAAACAAACTAAAATTTAAGAACAAATGGAAAAGTTTCAATGATGATTTGGACACAAAAATGCATGCGGTAGACGATAGTATAAATCTGTCAGATTGGATAGAGGAGATAAGATACATAACTTTTTCTCAATTGCTTCAAACTGGCGAGTTGAGCAGTAATTTTGTTACACAGTTTTTTCAAGGTTATTTTTATATCGTTCCCATATATGTGAAAAATACGACATTCTCATAAACTACCTCACATCAGACTGATGTGAGGATGATTCCCTAGAGCATTTATAACGTTTAGGCATTTATAACGTTTAGGCTGGGGTAAACGATCTAAACATGATAAAAGAGAAAGCATTAGTCGATGCTCCGGTAGCTCAGTCAGTGGTAGCGAAGGCGCCTAGCAATAACTCGAGGAGGTTGCAGGCAGGGTGTCCCTTTCCAAAACACCAAAATAGGGCGAAGCTACTCAAAAATATGGCAAAAATAGGGCGAAATTGGTCAAAAATAGGGCAAAAATAGGGCATTGTTTTAAACACTTAAGAATACTTAAAATTTTAAAAAGAAAGCTCTATTATGCATATTTTTCAATATTTTAAACTAAATTTTCAATTAAAAATTTCTTTATCATTAAATATCAACTTGTGACTAATCTATTTTATTGGGGATATCCTCTTTAATCCCAGAATACCGTTAATTGAATTAACCTTAAGAAGGCAAATATCACAGATAATTCAAACATGATATCCCCTAAAACGTACCATCGATTCACGACCAAATCCCCAAATCCCCGTACCATAATCGAAGAATTCTTCCAATTTTCAGCGCCGCAGGCGAAAATTTTGAGAATTTTGGAGGCCAGTAAGTCAGAAATCCTTCATTTTTACCATTTTTTTTACAAAATCCGAAGAATTTTTAAAATTTTACTAGATGATAAAAATAGGGCAAAAATATGGCAAATGAGAAAATAGGGAAAAAATAGGGCGAAATTGTCAAAAATAGGGCAAATGCCCTGTAAATAAGGCAAAAGGGACACCCTGGTTGCAGGTTCAAATTCTGCCCGGTGGCTAAACTTTTGCTAAACTCTTTATCTGTTTATTTTCTCATAATTCTATAAACTGAGATTAGAAAAAACTTCTACGCACATAAATACAATTGATAAAATCTATTTAACTATAAAATCCTATTCAATTTAGAAAAATATTTAAAAAACAATAACTACATAAAAAATTAATTTTTTTTATTTAAAGAAAAGATGATAAGGAACACCAATTAAAATCAAGAATAGAAAAAATATTTGGGGCTAATAGTTTTCTTCAGGTAAGAGTTGATCTAATTGTACATCGGAACAATTTATGGTACCAAGAAAAACTTAATGTAGAATCTGAGAGTGAAAACGAACATAAAAAAGGTTACAAATATTTTTAAAAATTTTAATTTAAAGAATTTTTAAGAAGAATTAAAGGATGTAGACGAGATTATGAATGAAATGGGTATAAGTGATAATGATAATAAATTATACATTAGCACTACAAATAAAAAAAGCAAAAAACGAAAAAAGAAAAAGCAAAATAAAAACAAAAAGAGAGTGGAATCCGCATCTGCAAATAAAATTGAAAAGACTAGGCAAAATCTTGAAGATGAGGATTATGACAATGACAAAAATGTGCATATAAATAATGAAATAAGTGAAAATTCTGAATTTTACAAAAACCTTGACGAAGATAACGTTGAAAATGATGGGCATAGTGGAGGTTGGGTGCTGAATAAAAACGATGAAAAGAAATTGAGAAGGGAAGAGAAGAAGAAGATAGAAGAGGAAGAAAAATTAAAACGACTTAACAAATTGAAAGGAAAGGATATTGTGGATAAAACATCTTTTTCATTTAATAATAATAAGAAAATGAACTATAAAGAATATTATGATGCCGAAATGAAAGAGAAGAGTATTTTGAACAAAGAAAGTATAATTGGCAATAAAATAAAAATAAATGAGGATTTGGAAAAAATAAGCAACTCAAAGCAAATTGAAGATAAAAAACTTTTTGTGAATCCAGCAATTAGTTTTAAGGCAATTCTTGATAAAAAGGATTCGAGAAATGAATTGAGTGAAAATAGTAAATTGAAGGAGGGAAATGAAGAAAGCAAGAGCGAAAAGGAAGATAAATTTAAAGATGCTGAAAAAGATGACAAGGCTCTTGTTTCTTCAAATAAAATCGTTAATTCATCAAAATTTTCTCCTTTTACTCCAATTAACTATTTAGAGGAGGATGTATTAGATGAAAGATACATGAGATTTATTTCAAGCAATGAAGATCCTAGAAGGCTTATTCCATCCCTAGACATTGGAGTTATTGTTTATGAAATTAATAAACGTTTTAAGCACCTTCAAAAAATCAGAATGACGAATAACTGCCAGGATAAAAATGTTAATTTGACTTTCGGAGAATTCTAAGGTACTGATTTAATATCAGCAGAAAATGTTCTTTTCTCCAATTTATTTAGTAAAAATTTACACTAAAGCTTTTATTCCTCTATTCTAGCGGTGAAATAGATAAAAGAAAATAGTAGGATCTTGCTTTATAGAACTTTCGAAATTAATTCCTTCCAATTTTCGGAATGCTTCGATCGCTTAATTTAGGGCTGGTATGGCCTAATGCGGACACCGATTCCCGGTCTTCAGCATTAGGCCATACCCCGCTTCCCTTAAAATTCTCCTTACATGGTCAGAGACCAACACTTCGTATTTTTTCTTCCGGCATTAAGCCATACCCCGCTTCTCATAAAATTCTCCTTACTTGGTCAGAGACCAACTCTTCTTATTTTTTAAAAGAAAGGTTGGCGGATCATGGAAATCCCCAAATATTCGGATTCAGATCCGATGCGCCAACTATAGCTATAGAATCCGACACATAATTAAAGCAGGAAAATTATTACTAATCAAAAATAAAAATTATTTATTAAAGTAAAATCCGACAACCAGAATGTTAGTAATTGTTCTTTATTGAAGTTGGTCTTAAAATTGGAAAACGAATTTAACGAAACCATTTACAACGGTAATTCCATTGTAAATGACATGGAAAAATTAACGAAGCTGGAAAATAGATTCCACTCATTGTTAAAAGAATTATCAATGATTATGGATGACTGGATTGATCTACAAAACGAAACCAATCAAAAATTAATAGATGAAGAAATTAAGGCAGTTAAAATGAAGTTGCATAAGCAAAGGTAATTATCATAAATAAACTTTAAAGAAATTTTAAAAATGTTGAAATTTTACTAAAAATGAATGTTAATATTAGGGTTCAACCCCACCCCGGGGAACAGGGGAACGGGGGGAGGTCTCACTCCAGAGCACCTGTTCCCCATCACCGCAGTTGAAAAAAAATTCAAAGGGGGGGGGGGGCGAGGGGGGTAAATTAAAAACACCATTTCAGCTATAAATAATTTTTTAAAGGCTTGCAAATTTAAATTCTAATCGGCAATGGATTTTAATGAAGCAAAAGAAACAAAAAAGAATATTATTTTCATTGCTAAATAATACAAATGTTAACGAATTTACTGATTATTTAAATAATTATGAAATTAAAAAAATGCAGAAAATGTTAATAAGTTAGTTAATTAATTTCAAAAAAATTCTAAAAATATTCTCTAAAAATTTAGCATCAACTCAAAATAATTTAATAGATTTTCCAATTTTTGATGAATTGCCTTATTTTTATGCTCAAAAAGAATTTGCTAGAAATATTGTATATACTATTAATAAAAAATTATTTTAAAATCTAAAAATAGCAATATTCTTGCTATTTTTATTTTTAAAGAAATTATTTTTATAGAAATTATAATTTCCAAAATTATAATTTTCTTTGAAAAAAAGTGATTACATTTTGGTTTTTACATATTTAAGTTAATTCGAAATGCTAAACACCAATTTCTTACGTATATCTTCAAAATTTCAAAGCCTTATTCGGAAAACAGATTTAAGTTTTTCTGAGACACTGCCTGATAATTTCTTCGAGATTTTCGATTAATTATTCATTTAAAGCTTAATGAACGATCGACAGAAATTATTGATTCATCAATCGTTAAAGATAGATCTTCTCAAGAAATAGTCAAAATCGTCTCAATTATTTCAAAATGGGCTAAATCTAAAAATTGTCATCTGATTGAATTTTTATTGAGCGGCTCTCGAAAATTAAAAACAGAAACTATTGACTCGGATGTTGATGCTATTGTTGTATTGCATAAAAAGAAAAATGATAATTGTAAAATAAATGGAGTGAATAATTTTTACGGAAATCCAGATTTTGATTTATGCCAACCTTTTGTTTTAAATATAAAATGCAATGACAATTCACTTTATTGTTATTTATGCAATGTAAAGTATTTTTTAGAGATTAATATGTTTCCTGAAAACCCTCCTTACGAGAGTCGCAAGTGTTTGGAAACACGTACCAAAATGCTTATTCGTAACTGTGTCCGAGAATATGGGAAAAAATTACTCAAGTATCAGTACGAAAAAAAATTTAAATTTCCAAACCTCAGAGTCACACTTTAGAGGGAATTTTTTTGTTTTCACCTTTATGGATTTTTGTAACGCTTTAGAGATAATATAAAGATATAGCTATATAGGGCATTATTTCGAAAAATACTGGAATTTTAATTTGAAATTCCTTGTCATGGAGATCCAATATTTTAGGTCGGTTGTCGATTCTTGAAAAATTACTGGATATCTGGAACCGAAAAATTTTCATTTCTTCAGTTCGATCCAGAATAAATAACCCTACAAATAAAATATGATTATAAAATTTAGAATTATTCAATCAAAAAGCTTCACAAAATTATGCATACTCGAATTAAAATAATAAAATTTAATAAAAATGGAATTAATTTTGATATTTCCTTTATAATAATTGATGAAATTCAATCAGAAAAATTAAAAAATACTTTTCCTATAAATGGATTAAATAATCAAGAATTTGAGGAAATAATAGAACATAAGAGACAAAAATCAAAAAAATTGTACAAACCCGAAGATTTATCTGGAATTGAAAGCGAAATATATTCACTTGCTTCGTATAATTCAAATAATATTATGCTAAAATTTATAGAAATGAATGGTAATGTGAATAAATTTTAATTATTTGCGAGACGATTAAGAAATGGGCTAAAAGTAAGTTTAGTTTGTTAATTTTCTGGATAAGTTAAATAATAAATGTATATTATCGAACTGATAATAAAATATTGAAATTCAGAAAAAAAATAAGAAAAGATTTAAGACTATGATTTTAACCACATCGGGTGTGTGTTAAAATTAGAGTTATTACTGTCGGTTATTAACATGACACTCGATTTTCGGTTCGGTTAACCGACAGTGAACACCCATGGTTAACCTTGAACATCTCGGTCATTCGTGTCCGGAAATTTGGGGAGTGGACACTTGGGGAGTGGACAATTGGGGAGTGGAAATTTGGGGAGTGAGCGGACATTTGGGGAGTGGACAATTGGGGAGTAGACATTTGGGTAGTAAGTATTAAAAAAAATTTAAAAATAGATTTTTTGGCCAATAAAAATAATTTATACACTAGTGAAGGTGTTTTTGTGGAGTTTCAAAGATTTTAAAGATATTTTGATGTCTGTAGCCGGTTGAGTACACCCATAAAAGTAGGATAGCAACCTCCCTTCGGGGGCTGGTATGTCGGTGATCGGGGTTTGCTGGTAAAGGCATGTCGGGGTTCGGAGTCGGGATTGACTTTTCGGTCGGGGGTCATGGTTTCACTAGAAATTAGGGTAGCACAAAACCGTTTAGCTAAACGATAATCGGTATATGGTAAATGGGTTTTTTGGTAAAATTAAACGGAATGGTATAGTCTTAGATAAACGGCATAAACGGGATACTGTCACTCTAAACGCCGTTTAACTAACCTCTCAAAATTCTCAAAATTTTCGCATGCGGTGATGAAAAAGGAAGAAATCTAGCTTCTTAGCCTTCAAATATTCTTAAACGTTTTGCCTGCGGCGCTAAAAACGATACAGTGGGAGCTTTGACATTCGACGAAGCTCGACTAAGATTGACTGACCACTTTTTAATACGTTGAGCAAGGAAAAAAGTGGGGGAATTGAATTTTACCCTTTATAACTCCAGAAAAACACCTTCACTAGTGTATAAATTATTTTTATTGGCCAAAAAATCTATTTTTAAATTTTTTTTAATACTTACTACCCAAATGTCTACTCCCCAATTGTCCACTCCCCAAATGTCCGCTCACTCCCCAAATTTCCACTCCCCAATTGTCCACTCCCCAAATGTCCACTCCCCAAATCTCCGGGAGCCCGGTCATTAAGAATGAATTTCTTAAATTCCAAATTCACACAAAAATTACAATTCAAATATTTCTAGAAAAATCTGAATGTACTCATTTTTTGAAACAAGTTTTAGAAATTTATTTAAAAATAAACCAAAAATACGCCCTATCAAAATAAAAAACGCTCTATCATTTATTTGTATTTCAGATCATTTCATCTATGATGGTCAATTTGGATTTCTAAATGGCGCAACATTGAATGTGCTAGTTATTAAAGTATTATTGCTATATTTCGATTCATCCTTGCTTTATTTGTTGCAAAAATTTTTTCAAACATATATGGAATGGTTAGATAATTTATTTAGGTTAATTAAATATCGCTTATTAATTTTAGGGATTGGCAAAATATTGTAAGTTTAGATGAATTATCAAATAAACCGCTCAGCTGGAGTTCTGAGGAAGAACTTAATAAAAGAAAAGGATTATATCTCGGTAAAAAGTTTGGGATATCAGAGAAGGAAATGAAAAGATTAGAAAATCATGCAAATCTGATAATGGTTGTTTTAACACCTGGTTATCCAAAACAAAATTGTTCTTTTAATGTTAATTATTCAACTAGACAGATAATTCAAAAGGAGGTGAAAATTGGTAAAATTTCTCGTGATGAATAATAAAAAGTTTAAACGGACCCCGAAAAATTATAGACGAAAAATAAAGAGTAATTTGGGAAAATAGAGGTTGGACTCGCCGTGATAGAAACTTTCAGTATCTAAGTTATCACGGGTCGAGATTTTAGGAGCGATTTATATTATACGTTAACTGGATAAGTCTAATAATTTAAACGTATTCCTCTCGATCTTTATAGAATAATTTAGGTAATAATATGCTAATAAATGCAAAAAATACGTACGAAAAAACGAGCTCAATTAACAATTGGAAGAAGTGGCTAAATGGAGTTAATTTCTTAGATAAGGTCAGAAATTAAACAAAAAATATTTTTAAATATTTTTTTATAGTATAAACATTATTTGTTAATTTTGTGCATTTCAAAACATAATAATTTGAAGGAAAATGTAAATTATTGTAATTATGTAGAGAGTCGAATTCGTTTAGAATTGGTATTCTCTATAGAGGATGATAATTTGATTAAATATGCCCATGCTTTTGGTAAAGAAAATTGGTTGCCAAATAAAATAAAACAAAAATATGGGTAACAATTATTAAAAATTATTTTAAGTTTATTTTATAGTGCGAACTTTATGGCTGGTACTGAGCGTTAGAGGATATAAAATTAAAGGGCGGGTATTGGCTCAGATGAGAACCTCTAGGTCAGAGCCGTCTTGATTGAAATTTCAGGATCTGTGTGAAAATTTAAATAAAATAACAAAATAAATTGTTATTTATTAAAAATATTATTTTGCAGAGGACATATTATCCAACACTGGTGGATAGGAATTGAAACACATGAACAAATAAACCAATTAGAAATCCATAGCAGCAGTGAAACAAATATTTTGAAAAATTTTGTTGATAGAATTCAGACAAGCATCCCAATTGCTTTGAGTAAGTTTGAGGGATGGTTAGAGATGGTTTACTACAATAAAGAGAAAGACAAAAATATATTTAAAAATTACTGATAAATAAATTGCATAGGAGGCAAAAAAGATTCAAAATATCTTTTAAATTCTTTTCAAAAATTTATTATAAAACAATAATTTTATAAAAATTTCCATTTTTTAAATTTTTAATAAAATAAATAATTCAAATTAATTATTTATTTTAAAATTAAAAAATAATAAGGCTGAAAAATTGCGATATTTATGAGATTAATAATTTAATATTTTTGCTTAAGTTTGTTTATAATTTTTGCTGATTAATTATATAATTTTCCATTTTTGTTTGTTCGTACATTTAATTTTATCATTTTTACGTCTTTAAAAAATTTAATTTTCAATGTTTTTATAAAATCGGTGTGATAAATATTTGAGATTTTTATTGTTTAATCGGGGTATATAGAGATAAGATGGATCAATTCTTATTAGTAAAACATATAGAAGATAAATACTCAATAGCTGTTTTCAACTAATTAATTGTTAATTTTGAATAAATCTTCAATCCAGTATTGCGAATTTCTATCCGCTCTTATTTATCTCAATCTTTATCTCTAACATATACATATAGGTAAACGCCTCAAAATCTATGTTAAGTTTCTTTAAAAAATATTTTCGATTCCTTATGGGTGATTTGATTTTTTATTTTGAGCTTATCGGAGAGACCTTGAAATTGTCAATAAGATATGTAGGAGAGATGCAGGCTGTTTCCATAAGGGTCATTTTTGTATGTTCTGAAAATTTAACAACCTGTATTTCGCTAACTTTTTTTCTGTAAAATAAAATCAATGCGATTTATAGAGAATTTCAGTGGCTTTCGGATAATCCTAATATAAAAATTCAAAGACAATGCATAAGGTTTTGAATTTTTTAAAGACTTTCTCTAGTTTTACGTTGTATTTTTTGATTTGATTACGTTGATACCGAGTTGTCAGGATCTCGACTCAGACTGCAGGATAAAATCCTAGACATAAAGCGACTTTAAATAAAAAAGTGCAATTTCTTAATACATATTCACATGAAATTATTATGACCGGAAAATTAATTTTGGCGCGCCGAAATTTGCGGATTTTAATTTGCGGACCCGAAATTTGCGGACCCGAACTTTGCGGACCCGAATTTTGCGGACCCGAACTATGCGGACCCGAATTTTGCGGATCTGAGATTTGCGGACCAAAAATTTGAGGACCGACAATAGAGTCTACTGAACCTCGGAAATTTCAAAAATTTTAGCCTGCGGCGTTAATTAAAATAAATTGAGGCATCATGACCTTATGAAATGGCCATATAAATGATTTTTTAAGGAATTTTCTCGGTTATTTAAATTATGAAATAATCTTAAGATAAAAAATTGATAAAAATTTTGAAAAATCAAGAAAAAATCTTGAATCCGGTACTGATCATTAGGGCTCGGATTTGTATTGAAATATATTTTTTTTCCCTGAATATATTATGGCGAGAGAAGCACAAATATGCAATTAGTTTTTTGATATTATGATTTTGAACGAAGTTAAATTTCAATATATTTCAATATTTTGCCAATTTCCCCATTATTTCAATATTTGGCACATTTTTCAAATTATTTCAATATTTTTGCATATTTTTACCAAAATTTAGGGATTTTTTATAAATTTTAGGAAAAAAGTGAAGAAATCTGGCCGCCTGACAACCAAAAATCTCAAAAATTTTGCCTGCGGCGCTAAAAATGGAAAAATTTGGCTTCTTCGTCTTCCAAAATTCTCAGAATTTTCGATATTATGGCCTATTATTCACTACAATACCGTTGTTTTCCCACTAATTATTCCCGAGACATTCTTAGTAACATTCTTCGTAACCTAAAACTTTGCAAAACCTCAAAATTTGTTAAGCAAAACCTCAAAAATGGACATTGAGCAAAACCCACTAAATGTCCCAACCTCATTTTTTCAATCGCAAAATGTCCAAGAGCGTAAAGTAACTCAATTCGTCGGGTTATAAAGCTAATGTGAAATTTTATAAACATGATTCGTTTTTTTTGTTAAATTTCAACTTTTTTGGGGGGTTTTCTAGTGACTAAACGAAAATTTATTTCAATATTTCACTAATTTTTGGCATTTTTTGTCAATATTTTGCCCACTTATTTCAATATTTTATGGCCATATTTTGCGATTTTATTTCAATATAAATCCGAGCCCTACTGATCATGGTAAACTCTGCCGGAATTTTCGAAAAATAAATTTTTAAATTTTTCCTTTTTACTCAAGTGTCGGTCCTTAAATCTTGGTTCCGCAAAGATCAGGTCCGCAAACTTCGTGTCCGCAACCTTCGGGTCCGCAACTTTCGTTCCGCAAATTTCGGGTCCGCAAAGTTCGGGTCCGCAAAATTCGGGTCCGCAAAGTTCGCGCCACGTTAATTTTAGCTACAAAACAATTTGTCTATTTGTTAATAATTTCAAAACCTGTTGCTAAAATTTAAATTAAATATTTAAATTTATGTATATCAATAATATTAAAAAAACAATGTCCAATAATTTTAATTTAACTTCATTTATTGAATTACTTTAAGTGGTTTTTACAATGGCAATTTCTATCTCGCTCCCGAGTGCCGTTTGTAAATCTTCTATTTTTTATATAATGATCCTCACAATTTTTCCACTATTTACATTTATGAATTTAGGAAAATAATAACAATTTTTTGTTGATAATAATAACAATTTTTGTTGTTTTCTGTTCCCAAATGGTTAATATTGTTAATTTTGAGCAAATCCGAGCCTCTCTTATTCGTATAAAATTCAAATTAAAACTAACTTTCTTTGCAAATAATTTTATTAAATAAATAAATTTGCTAGCTTGCACTTTTCGGCATTTTCCTTTTTATTTTTTAAATATTTCAAAATAAAAACAATTTCTCAATAAATAATTTTTTAGACATTATAAGATTTACCGACATTTAGCAAAAAATTATTTAATATTTCTTTATTTATTACTCGACATTTTAGAAATAATTTTAGCTAAACATAGAAAAAAATGCAAAAAATTATTTATTTTTTTATATTTTTATTAACAAATTTTATAAGCATTAATTATTCAATGCTATTAAATAAATCTAAATCTGTAGCTATAGGCGATAGAAGTTTTACTGAATATGGAAAAATGAAAAATCGGGATTTTACAATGAAAAATGATAAACATTGGCATTCTAAGAGTGCTTCGTTGTCTATTAATCCAGGTTCTTACAAAGATAGATTTCTTCAGACAAATATTGGAGCGTCTTCTAGTCATAACCTAAAGATAAAATCGGGTTTGATGACTAATGGTGAGCAATTAAAATTATTTAATAAAACGAGTATAAATTTCAATCCCCCTTCTTATGCACACAAAACATCAAAGAGATCTGAAACTACAAAAATCTAAATAAAGCATAATATTTATGTATAGAAAATCATCAAATACTTTAAATATTTCAGCTGATAGTTTCTCTTTTAATGTAATTTAGTTTATTTCAGCTGATAGTTTCTCTTTTAATGTAATTTAGTTTGTATATCTAAATTTAATTATTTTTAAGATTTTTTTATGGATGCAGAAAAGGATATAATTGAAAAAATCAACAAGATTATAAAACAAGGAAAATTTAACAAAGAAGGTTAATGAAATTTAGTTTGTATATCTAAATTTAATTATTTTTAAGATTTTCCTCATATTTATTTTTCTGATCCGCAATTGAAATATGAACAATATTATTATGGCAATACTGAGACAACATTGAAAAAGTATTCCAAAAATTACAAACAATTAATGTCTTGTATTGAATATTTTATGGATGCAGAACGTAATAAAACATTATTGGAACTCATTGTAAAAATAAAATTTAGTGAAGGGAAAAATTTGCTTAAAATTCATACTCTTGAATATGTTTTAAATCGTTGGGAAAAATTCTATAAAATGTTGAAAATTTGGAATGATTTTGATATAATGGATGAGGTTACCAATTTCAATTTAAAATTATTTAAATAACTAGCAGACCTTTTGTCTTCAGTGTTAAATTTTTAATAAGGGGATAGTTTCTCTTTATATATGTAAGACGGAAATAGGATTGAGAAATATTAAATAAAACTTTCCCAGCGACCCCGCCTATCCATAACCAATATAATCCTAGGAATAAGCGAAGGGAAGGATCAGTTAGTCAGTCATTAATAACTAGAAAGGATTAATATATTTATTGCCCGATCGGAGAAATTAGTCGTCGCCCGTTTAATCGCTCTTAAGGAGTTTGCGATAAATATTGTCCGGCCTGACTAACAACATTAATTAATTAGTATTCCCTCATATTCTATTATCCTGGGCTCTACACTGGGTATGGATTCAGCAAACTTCTTCTTATATTTTGCTAACTATGCCTGAACAATATCGGTAATAAGACATAAATAGGCTTGAAGATTTGAGAATATTAAATGTATGTAGATCCCGGTACTGATTAGAATTGATAAGGAACCGAAGATCCAAAAATAATTATTGATGTAAGCCCGTGAAGGAGACAACAACCCCTCTACAAACCATAAAATAAAATTAATAAATTTTAATAAATAAAGGAAAAACTGACAAAACAATTTATTAATCTTGGATCTATAATAAAATTGGGATATTTACGTTATATTTACATGGATGAATTCTGCAAAAATGTTGAAATAATTTACAATGAGAAGGTCGAGTTTAAAGATTATTTTGAACATTTTTGTATCGAAAATGTTAATAAAGTTTTGAAACCTTTAAAAAGTATAATTTCTTTTGATGATTAAATACATAAATGGATGAAGTTTAAAATTGATAGTTGAGATTATTTAAAATGTTAAATGATGGAAAATATGTAGCTTCTATTTTAAAAAAGTGATAGATATTATGTAGATTATTGTTATATCTATGTCTACAATCTACAAGCTTTATGCTTCCAGTCTAATTTTTCGAATGCGTATAAACAATTTTTTCCAAACCTAATCATATTTTCAAATAATTTGAAATCTTTCAAGGAAAATAGATAAGAAGTCACAAATGGCATAGCATAGTTATCTTGTATCATCATTCCTTGATCCTTGATACGTGCCGTGATACTACATGACTAATCCATGATAATGACCATGTAACGAGGCATCATAATCCATTATCTTGTTATCCTTTTCACATCATTATTTATTTAATTAAAGTTTGATTGGATGCATAAAAATTATAATTGATTAATTATTAATAAAATCTAAATTTTTATTAAATTTTATACATATTAGTAAATTATGTAGTAATAAAAAAATTTTGGATTAATTAAACTAATACATAGTTATACTCTTTTCTCTTATGAATCATTTTAATATAAAATTTTTAATCAGTTATTTAATATAACTAAATAATTTTTTTATATTTAATAATTCTATATTTGTTTTTTATTACTATTAACTAAAACCGAGGTTTCTTGATTAAAGCTGAGGTTATACCGAAAACCCGCAAATTTTTGATGATAAGTGATTCTTAAAAGAATACATACCTCCAAGATAAAAAACTCAAACCTGTAAACCAGGTTTGAAGTAACTGAAAAATATACCTCATAGCAAACACTTAGATAAAACTGACAAGATTGCGTAATACAGCGTTCAGAAGAATTTATGCATATCATAATTAATCGCGAAATTTAAAAAGTTGTTGAGCATTGTAAAATTTTTACTCACACTCCCCCACCGGTTATTAAACTGAATACAAATAATAAACAATAAATAATTTAGAGTAACTATATTTCATATTCTTCCTTTAGATTTGATATTTACTTAGCTTTTTCTAAGAAATAATAATATAATGTTTATTGTACAATATATTATTATTGTTTTCATATCTATATTGTATTTTCAATCTTCATTAGAAGGTAGGCAAAATATACATATGTATGTATGATGAATTATTTTAATTATAAATTTAAAAAGATTCACTCAATCATATGATAGAATTGAGCATTAAAGATTTGCATATTTGTCAATTCGAAACGGTTGTAAATAAGGGAATATTGAACACAAAAAATTTTTATGAAGTCTTAAATATTTCTGTTGAGACCGGGAAAAAATGCTTCGGAAAAGCTAATGAATTAAAAAATATGACAAAAAATATCTGCAATTTCACAAAATATGATAACCATACCGACGAGATACTCTATAATAATGGATCTGAAATAGGTCTGTATGAAGTAGATGGAGAAGCTAAGAGTGCCGAGGTAAAGAATTTGATTTAACAAAAATTTCTTTTATTAATGATTTAGTTGCAGCTTGAGTAAATTTCGAACCTGGTTATTCTTAAAGGTTTTCGGACAAATTTATTCTACTCGACAGATCTTTCGGAATGATTGTTAGGGCATTTTTCATTTCAGCATTGATTAATATCTTAATCAAGCATGAATAAAAAATTAAAAAAGAGCCAAGCAAACTTCTTGAAGGTTTTGCTATAAGCCAATCCCCCTCTAAATAACCCTATTAATTAAAGAGAGGTTATCCCTGACAGACTTTGATTCAATCATCAACCATTGTATCAATCTAGCATATTTTTAAATATCTTAGCCATAAAACAATGAATTATAAAATTAAAACATATTCCAAATTAATCATTCTTTTAAAGGTTATTCTTAGAGATAAAAAGCTTATTAACGATGGGGCTAATGAAATGCAAAGACAACTTTTAGATTTATCATCTAATGGCTTTTATTTTCGAAAATTGTTAGTTGTTGGGAAATCCAGATATTTATTTCGGAACACAAGTGGCTTTGTTTTAAGCGGTGTACGTTATCTACGTGCTTATTATTGCGTTCAGGTATATTTTAAAGTGGAAAACGAGTTGTTGATATATAGATATTTTTTAGAAATTAGCCAAACTGATCCAAGATAAATATAGACAACAAAGTTCTGATACAGCTTCATATGTAAATTATACAATTACAGGAGTTTGGATTGCTAACGAGGTAATAAAAAATATAAAATATTTTTTCATTAGCCCCAATATTTATTTAAAGGAAATTGTGGATGCTATGAAAAGAGTTGTATCTCTCAAAAATAATTTATTAAATTACAGCACGATTAAAGAATTGAATGATAAGAGAAAAAATATAACAGATGGGATAGAAAAAGTGGCGACATTAGAAAATGTTGCAAATAAATATGGAAGGAGGGGTAATTTAACTTTAATCTTTTGCCTTAATAAAATCTTTTGTTAAAATTAAAATTAAAATCATTAAAATTAAAATTAAAAAAAAAATTAAAATTAAAACCTTAAAATCTTTTGCCTTAATAACTTTAATCTTAAATTTAACTTTAATCTTTTGCCCTAAAAATATCTTTTAAAATACAATTTGACTAAAAGTTACGAAAAATATTTTGAATTTTTGTTAGGCTCATCAATGGCATTGGTGGGATATTTTGCTTTGAATAAAAATCAATTTAATGACAGATATAGCAAGTGTGATAGAAACGGGGAACAATGTATCTCTTTCTTTCATATCAGTGCACACAATGATACTAGGTAAAAATATTCTTAAAAAGCAAATTTAAAAATTAATCTTAAAAAATTGTTAATTATTTAATTTGGTTGTTTCACATTCTAATTTTTGGATGAATTTAAATTTTATTTAATTAATTTAAATCACATAACACAATTGCTAAATTTTTATATACATATTATTTTTTAGAAAATTTATTGAAAAAACGGAAAATTAATAAACCGGGGAAAAATTTCTAATCGCTATTAAGATTAATTTTTCCAAATTACCTAAATATTTTTAATAAAGCAAAGATTATCTTTGAATTCAGAATTGTATATTAAACTAAATTTATATTCAGATTTGGAATATTAGACGATGATCTTGATCAAGAAAATTTAAAAGAAAATTAGTTTATATTAATGAATGTATAATTTTAAAATTTTTTAGTAAAATATAATTACTTTTACAACAAGTTATAAAATTGGAATAGTTTTGACTTAAAAAATAAATTTTGTGTATAATTGGTGTTGAATTAGGAATCAGCTGTTTCCGAAAACCAGTAATTTCAAAGTTCAGTCGGGAACTTATTTTTTATGTCGGCACTATCAATTGTTATATAAAACATTAAAAAATTTGGTCAGGTTTAGATATTTATTACATTTAACAATATTATTTAATTTTAGAGATCGGCCGAAGAGGTCGGTCGATATTTTTCGATAAATATCGAAAAATATCGAATATCGAAAAATATCGAAAAAATCAAAATTTTCTCGGTCGATATTTTTTCGATAAATATCGAAAAATATCGAAACCGAAAAATATCGAAACCGAAAAATATCGAAAAAAAAGTCTCGATATTTTTCGATTTTTCAAAAATTTTTCTATAACCAATGAATAACAGAATAGACCTAGTAGTTTAATGAGATTAAGATTGATTAAATGGGATATTGGTGGATTTGGAAGTATTAAATGTAATATCAATGGACTTGTATTTGATATCAAAGGATCAAGTGGGATATAAGTGGATTTTAACTAGGGATAATGGATTTTAATGAATTAAGGTGGATATTGAAGGAAGGGCTGATTGTGTATCGAGAGATTTAGAGGTAGTAAGTGTGATATTGTGGATTTATGAGATAAGGAGGGATATCAAGGGATTTGTGTATTAAGAGGGATATCGGGGGATAACGAAATATCAGAGGATAAAATATCTTGGATTTAATATCCGTTTTGATATCTATCTCTCCCAAGTCGTCTTGATCCCTCGAGATCCATTTTATCCACTTAATCCTTTGTTAGTTATATAATATTTCCATTTTCGGATCAATAGTGGATGAAGAGGGATATCGGGGGATTCACTGGCTTTAAGTTGGATTCGAAAAATATCGGAGAGTTTAGTGGTGTCTCTGGGATTTCAAGGGATTTGTTGTCTAGTTCTGGAACTAGAACTAATTAGTTCCGGAACTGGAACTGGAACTTTGACATCACTGTATATTATCACACTCTCGTCTCGCTTTGTCAAACTAAATCGTGAATATAGAAGAAACCTTCCTCCTTTCTTGCGCCGCAGGCGAAAATTTTTTGAATTTCTGATGGGCAAGAAGCAAAAATGCATCCTTTTTGGCGCCAAAAATCCAAATTTTTGTCAAAAATGACATTCGATATTTTTTCGATTTTTTGTAATTTGGTCGGTCGATTGTTTCGATTTTTAAATTTTGTCGGTCGATATTTTTCGAAAAATATCGAAAAAATATCGAATACCGAAAAATATCGAAAAAGTCAAAATTTTGTCGATCGATATTTTTTCGATAATATCGAAAAAAATATCGAAAAATATCGATAATTATCGATGAAAAATCGTATCGAGCCGATCTCTATTTAATTTATTCCTTTAATATAAAAATAAATAATACATTTATTATCTCCACTACATCTGTTAAATTCTTTCTGATTTTTAAATTTATCGAACACAATGTAGCCAAAAATTGCCATTGAAGAACTTTCTTTCCCTTTAAAAATAAATTTTTTTACACTTGTATCTTCCTCTCATTTTTGTGGATGGGGAGTAGAGGTGGGTAGGAATTCCTATTTCTGGTTATTTTCCTTCTGATTTCCGAAATAAAATTTTGATTTCCGAGTTCCGACTTTTGCGCCACTTCCAATTTCCGGCTCTCCCGATTACCGACACCTCTGACTGTTCCGACACACTTCTGATGGGTAGGATCTCTAGCTAAGATCTCTAGCCTCTTTACTAATTGGGAAAAATACCTCCGTTCAAACTTTCCAACATTGCAACATTTAATATTCCATTAAAAATATCCTCTCTGACGGTACTATTTAATGATTTATCTTTAGTAAGCATATTCTTAGAGTGTGTCACATTTTTCATGCTTTCTTTAATTTTGGGCTAAAATCGAAATTTTTAAAATCAAAATTTTTAATTTATTATTCTGTTTACATCATTTCGAATCCAGATCCCAGCAATTGTATAATTTATAGAAGCTTCTCTCGTTTTAGACTCACTTTTGTAAATTTTAAGCATATTAAGAGTGAGCTTCTGTTTAAAAAATAATGGACATAATAATACATTGTCAATATGTATAGCCATACCTTAATACAATAAATTGCCCTAGCATATCTCACTTCGCGGGAAATAAATCCACTCGTTTTTGTGAAATGATTTTTATTTCTTTGAAATAATTTACGATATACTGCTCCATTTTTAGTAGCCTCCAAAAGTTGATTATATAATTCACTGTTACCTTCCATAATAAGGTTTTCGTTGAAGAGGAATTCCTGAATATTAGTTAAATGCACCGAGTAAAACATTCTAGCGAGATTATTGAACCCTTGAAGCTAATTGAACCTTATTAACCCTTATTCTAATAGGTAGCCAAGAACCAATATAGTCAAAAGATTTAACATAACAAAACCCAAGACAAAAAACATAAAAGTTTAATAAAATATTCTTTATTTAGTTATTTTAAATTTATAATTAAAGATCGGACCGAAATGGAATTCCAATTAAGGTCACCAATTTTTATGTTAATTTACCAATAACCCTTAAGTCCTTTAATAAGTTTAACTTACAGATGCGACATTATTCTTATTTCTATTCACTTCATATAGACCTAATTCTAGTCCATTCATTTCTAAATTTTCTTTTGTGTTTTTAAATTTTTTAACAATACAGTCATCATTTATTTTCAAACATCTATTTATTTCATATTTCGCTTCTTCTATAGCATCTTCAAGTTCAATTTCTTCCATGTTTTCATTTTTGTTTTGCGGTTCTATTTGTTTGATTTCACATAATTTGTCTAGTTTTTCTTTTGATATTTTGAAAACCTCGTCTAGATGACGTACTAAATTATAATCATCTTTATTATGCTCAATAGAGTACCACATTTGTTGATTTTTTATATCCCGGACTTATACAGCGTCTCAAATGCTGTTAGGCAAATGAGTTAGTATAGTTAAGTGAGTAAGTAAAGGCATTGTCCAAAAAAGCTATATTTAGATTCTAAGTAAATATGAACAGTTGTGTAACTTTAAGATTTAAATTCATCTCGAAATGAAAGCCAATTATTATATACATTTGATTTAACTACCTTTAACCAAATTAACTTCCTCCAGTCTTTCATCATTTCCTTCTGCCTGCAATTCTTCCTCGTAAATCTCCATATTTGATTCCATGATCTCTTGACTGATTAAATTAATTTTTACAAATTAGATCTCTCGACTGATTTTTTAATCCAAATTTTCCCAAAATTTAAAAAGATCCAAAATCCCTACTTGTAAACAATTTCCTCAATTCTTTTTGAAAAATTTTTTGCTTCAAAAAAAGTTTGACTAGCTATTTTATCATATTCTGTTTCATTATAATAATCATAATAATCCAGTATAGTGCCATTTTCATTGTCTATATCAGTGTATAAATTTTGACTTTCATTTATATTTTTGCTAGCAATTCTTTCAAAGCTTCCTGTTATATTTTCTTTTTCCTTTAAAAATAAAAGTATTAAATTAGATATTTCTACACGATCACGAAAAAACCTCTCCAATTTTGTTGTTTTTAGTTTGATTTTTATTTTCTTGTACTTTTGTTGTTGGCATTTTAGTTGTCGTATTTGAAGCCTTAACTAAGTTGGTTACCAATCATAGTCATTTAAATTTATTTAAAATATTTTTTTAAATATTTGGAATTATACATATACATATAATAGACAAAATCAAATTGCTAATTTATTTTAGTTTTAGTCCGTTAATCCCTTCCCCTGTTTTAAAAATTTATTCAACAATATGTACATTTATTTATTACATATTAATATATGTATGATGTCGAGTAAGATTGAAGCGAAATTAATTGAATTTTTTAGTTAATTTGATAAGAGAGTTAAATATTATTTTTTATAATAATATTAAATCTTCCCTTTGGAGATAAAAAGCATCTTTATATGAAACTTCTTAGCTAGTTATAACTTTTAAATATTTATCTTAGTTTACCTACATTTGAACTCATTCTAACAGTTATATTCACCATTCTATCAGATACTTCTGTTTTCTTTAAAGTTTTATTCAAATTCATATTTCTAGTACCATTACTAATTTTATTATTAGCAATAATTGTTTTATTTTTTATTCCAGGTTGAATTGTATTTTTTGTAATAATACTTTTATTAAGCTTTTGTTTGTTAGTCAAAGTTTTATTTGAAGTTTCAAAACTTTCTTTTGGCTCTTTTGTTGTATTAAATAACTGAAATTTTGTACGTTTTTGAGCTCGAAACTTTTTTATAGTTTTGGTGATATTTGTTGTTGTTGTTGTATTTTTAGTTGGTAAGACGCTTGTCTTACCTTCAATCTCTGTTAAACAATTTAATAAGTAACTGATTGTTAATTGAATTAATATCAACGAATAAAATTTCATTTTATTTGAATATATAATTTTTAAATATTACTTAATACTATAATTGGAACTAGACGCTCAAATATTTACTAGTTATATTAAAGTGTGAATCACTCTATAAATTTATAAATTATTACATTAATTAGTTCAGATTTTTATTGGATAATTAAGTGATGTTAATTTCCGGTTCCATTTCCTCGTTCTTGCTTAATAAATGAATAAAAATGGTCCGACTTAACTAAAACACATAAATAAAACAAGCTTAAAAACGAACCTTAAAATAGAATAACTTATTTCTATTTCTAGATTTCAATTTTATATTTCTTTCGACTGTTTGTCAAATTTTGTTTTTAAGTTTTTCATTTCAATGACAAAACATTGCAAAAACTTAATAACAAAGCAAGAAACTGCCATTTATGGACTATTTGCCCCTCACAAACGTGTCCGGAAATTTGGGGAGTGGACACTTGGGGAGTGGACATTTGGGGAGTGGATAAATGGGGAGTGAGCAGACAATTGGGGAGTGGGCATTTGGGGAGTAGCCTAACGATAAAAATACAATTGAATGTTAAATAGTTTTTCTTGCTTATGTATTTAAAAAAATAAATTAGGTATCTTAGTGTTTAAAAAGAGAAAAAATTGTTTAAAAAGCGAATTATTCCAAGGAAGGAGAATCACCTAGAACCCAGAATAAACAAAACCAGGAAAAAATCTTTTTTGGCTAAAACTTTTAAACAAATGGTGCTGATGGATATGAATATAACTATGAATCTGACAATAGAACAGCACCAGTTCCCACTTTATCGTTTTTAGCGCCGCAGGCAAAAATTTTTAGAATACCGTATTTTTCCTAATAGTGCGACCGGTCGGTTTATTTTTCAACCATCCTCTAGAGGGTCGGTTTAATAGAAAGGGTCGGTCTAATAGAGACAGTCGGTTTATTTTTCAACCTTCCTCTAGAGGGTTTTCGGCTCTAGGGGTTTTCGCCTTTGGCGGTGAAAAATGAAGAAATATGGCACCTTGGCCCTCCAATTCTTCGAAATTTTCACCTGCGGCGCTGAAAAGGAAGAAAATCATTTAGAAAACTATCGATGGATTAAGAGAGAATCAGTGAACTGGATATTACGAGTATCCAGATTAGCAGGATATATGAGGATTAAGGGGATAAAATGATAGGATGAGGCTCTAGGTGGATTGAATGGATCAAGGCGATTTAAGGGATATCGTGGAATTACTGAGATTAAGAAGTATATCTTGCAAATCTCATATCTTTCTCAATCCCTTCAAATTTGTAAACTTCTATATCCCTCCATATCACTGATATCACATGAAAGCTTCCTTAATACTCCAAATTCCCTTATTTTCAAGGCTAGCATTTATATTAGAGTTCAGCGGGATCGGGATCCCGGTCGGGATCGGGCGGGATTATCCCGGGTTTTTCGAATCCCTCCCCCATCGCCTTATCCTTCCTTAATCAATGAGCTGGAAAGTGAATTTAAACTCAATATTTCAGCACCGCAGTGAAAATTTTAGAATTATACTGAGTCGTATGTGAAGAAAATAAAAATTTAAAAAATTATTAAATCCCGATCCCTATTTCGGCCAATCCCGATCCCGTGTCGGGATCCGGGATCGGCATCACCAATCCTAAATCCCGATCCTGGGTTTTTCTCTAAATCCCGATATCGCTGAACTCTACTTTATATCACTAGATTGCGAACTACGGATTGCGGCTGCGGAAAATTTTTTCTCATTTGCGGTCACCCCTGATTCAGCACAAGTCTGGGAAAGTAAGGGGGTCGGTTTAATAGAAGGGGTCGGTCTAATAGAGACAGTCGGTTTATTTTTCAATCTCTCTCTAGGGGGTCGGTGTATTAGGAGGGGTCGGTCTAATAGGAAGAGTCGCACTATTAGGAAAAATACGGTATTTGAAGGCTAAGAAGCTAGATTTTTCCTTTATCATCACCGCAGGCGAAAATTTTGAGAATTTTGAGAGGTTAGTTAAACGCCGTTTAGAGTGACCGCATACTATTTATGCCGTTTATCTAAGACTATACCGTTCCGTTTAATTTTACCAAAAACCCATTTACCGTATACCGATTACCGTGCTACCCTAGTGAAACCCTGACCCCCGCCCGAAAAGTCAATCCCGACTCCGAACCCCGACATGCCTTCCCCGGCAAACCCCGATCACCTCACACCAGCCCCCGAAGGGAGGTTGCTATCCTACTTTTATGGGTGTACTCAACCGGCTACAGACATCAAAACATCTTTAAAATCTTTGAAACTCCACAAAAACACCTTCACGTGTGTATAAATTATTTTTATTGTCCAAAAAATCTATTTTTAAATTATTTTTTTAATCCTCACTCCCCAAATGTCTACTCCCCAATTGTCCACTCCCCAAATGTCCGCTCACTCCCCAAATTTCCACCCCCCATTTGTCCACTCCCCAAATGTCCACTCCCTAAATCTCCGGGAGCCCTCACAAATGATCCATTAACAAAAACAGGGTTTTAATTAAATTTACTTTTAATTAAATAATAATTTAATCAATTAAGTGTTTAACTCTCAAACTATTAGGATATTGATAGTAATGTAAGGGATAGATTGTGAGTTTGGAAATGGGATCGAAAAATGACCATGGCAGTAAGAATCAAAGGTCCCGCACATTTCTTAATAATTTCTAAAGTAAAACTTTTAAAATTTCTATTTTAATTTAAAAATTTAAATTAATTATTGAATAAATTTTTTTCAGTCAATTTCTCTCACGAGTTGTCCACGCATTTAAATTTATTTATTGCCTGTTATATTGATTTTAAATCTAGCTTTGTCGACGAGACTTATTAACGTTAATAAAATTATTTATTTTAAATTTTAGAAATTGATAGAAATTGACTTTTAAAGCTTTATTTTATATAATTAAGCACTTTATATCCGGGGAAGGCGATTATTTAGTTTCGCAATTTGTTTATGCATAACCTTTTTAAAAGTTTATGAAAATTGAAACATTATAAAATTTATAAAAACATAAAGGAGATTAAATGTTTTTAATAAAAAGGACCAATTAAATCTTCGACTTATCGCTATCGGATTCGGATATCAGAGTAGTTCCCGGAATCCCTAACCTTGATTAAGTAAACAAAAATTTAATTATTATACAATAGATATATTTAAAGTAAATCATTAGATTTGGCTTGTTAATAGAAACGGCAGTTCAACTTGAGCGCGACGCTTTATTTTTCGATTTTCTCTCATAGGGAAGCTTTATTGTTTTGGCCTTTCTAAACGATACGGGGTCTCAAAACGGTCTTGCTATTATTTGATACCATAAAATTGTTTAAATGTTAAAGATTTTTGTTAATGCTGAGGCGTTCTAGCATGAAAACAAAATTGACGCCGAACCTGCCCCTCATTGCATAAGACAATAATTTCATATTTTTTAATCATAAACAAATGTCTTTGTAAATATTTTGAAAATTCTTTTGAAATCGCCTAGTCGATTCTTTTTCTTAATAGTTAAGAAATCTAATATTTTTAGTTTGTTTATTTTATAATTAATAAAGTGCGTTATCCTCCATTCAAAGGCATGCACTTTGCCTTTTTTTAAATTTATCAGCCCCTTAATTATAAAAATAAATAAAAATATATGTGAATTGTCTATTTTTTTACTTTAAAATATTTTTTATATTAATTTCAAAATAAGAAAAAATTTTTAAATTTATGTCGTGCCATTTCACTTTTCAGTGCCGCTTCTTACTATATATCGGACAAAACAAATATTTGGTCAATAATTTGCTCCTAAACTAATATTTGGTCAAATAAAATCAAATATTTGTTCAAATTTTATTTGATTTTAGTTGACCACATATTTGACTTTTTTGATTAAATTTTTCCAAATATCAAATATTTTCAAATTATTTAATCAAATATTTGATTTTGCCGTTTATCCGATCTCTAATTCTCACTTCACTTTTTACTTCTTACTTCACTTACTTTTTTTTCAAAAATTTTGAGAATTTATAATGTTAAAGAAGCATGTTTTTTGCTCCGCAAACTAAAATTTTTAGAAATTTGGAAAGCCAATAAGCCACAATCCCTTATTTAAAAAATATAAACATTTTTAAAAACAAAATTTTATGCGCGAAATTTGTTTTAACATTTCCAACTTTTATTTACTAATTAATTTATATTAAAATAGTAAACAAATAAAATGAAGATATAAACCAGTAAAACATATTAAAAATGTATTTTGTTATATTAAAATTGATATTTTTATATTTATATGATAATGTTGAAGGCATGCAAGGAGATCATAATTACATTGAGCCATCTCCGAAACGACATAAAATAACCGATATATCTGGCAATAAAAAACCAGGTATTTTTTGTATAATTTCCAAGTTAAATTACAGTACATGAATAACATTAAAGATTCTATGACTAAAATATGCGGAGCATTTTTCCGATTGTATTGGCATAATGAGTAATAACTTTAAATAATAAAATGTTGGCTACATTTGGCTACTATAAATCTTTAGATAATCTTATCACAGTTTTGCATAAAAGCTTAGGTTCTGCATTGTCAGAAAATATTTAAATTTATAAACATTATGTTTTAACGGTAAATGTCCAGAAAAGTTCGTGAGATTTACGAATTTACATATAAAAATTTTTGCGTAATATATGACAAAAAACAGGGATTTGAGGTATCGGTGGAAATATTTAAATATTTAGTTTTAACATTGGACGAAGCATCAAACATAATCAAAACAATCTATGAATTTAATGCATATACAAATTTTGAGGCTTTAATTAAGTCGGATTTTATTGTTGGTTATTATGAAAAATGGCATGAAAGAGAATTAAAAAATAAATTTGAAAGAATAAATTTTAAAACACTCAATCCGAATGAACAAAATATATTGCGCGAGTTAAGTATTTATTTAATTATCACTAAAATAAAATTATAGTATGTATGTTTACTTTAGTGGATAGAATCTTAGAATAACTTAGATTTTGTCTCAATCCGATTTAGTTCCCTATTTTTTGTGAACAATATTAATTATTGTTGGCGGATACTGCTAAATATCCTTATCAGGGGTGTGCGAGTTTCGCGTTTCGCGTTTCGCCTTTCGCGGATTTTCGCGTTTTTTGGATTTTCGCGTTTCGCGTTTCGCGCGTCGCTTTTTTAAATTTACTTTCGCATTTCGCGTTTCGCGTTTCGCTTTTTGCGCGAAATGCGAAAGTTTTATACACCCCTAATGACGGGTGAAAGATGGTAAAGTTGGAGAAAAATGAGGCCCGAATAAATTGTAAACTTCCAAAATTCTCAAAATTTTCGCCTGCGGCGCAGAAAAGTGAAGAAATCTAACTTAAGGATTACAAAATTCAAAAAATTTTCGCCTGCGGCGCTGAAAGGAGATGAAATCTGGCTAAATGATTTCCGAAATTCAAATAATTTTCGTCTGCGGCGCTGAAAGAGGAAGAAATCTGGAGCCTTGTTTACCATAATTCTCAAAATTTTTGCCTGCGGCGCTAAAAATGAAAGAACCTTGCCATAAGTTTGTCGCCCGATATTCCCCTAGATCCGCTAACACTCAAATCCTCCATATCCTTCGGAATTTACTTAAATACTCCTGAGTCCAACTTAATCCACACAAATACCAAAACGTAAACCACTAAAATTCCACTTCTATTCCACTGAAATGTTTTCAAAGCGAGGTACGGACTTCTGAATATCCTGAAATATAGGATATAAAATAAAGGATGGAACCTGGTTTATGTCTGATATCCCCTCAAATCCTTTGATATCCCGGATGCCTGACAAAATCCTAATGGTGATTGTAAGATTCAGTTGAGGCTTTTATTTGGAACAAAGCACTGAGTTGATAGATCCTTAAAAATTTTTCAGCGTATCGGAAAATTGTAAGAATTTCGCGTTTCGCGTTTCGCCTTTCGCGGATTTTCGCGTTTTTTGGACTTTCGCGTTTCGCGTGTCGCTTTTTTAAATTTACTTTCGCGTTTCGCATTTCGCGTTTCACTTTTTAAATTTAATTTCGCCTTTCGCGTTTCGCTTTTTAAAATTCGTTTCGGCACACCCCTGATCCTTATATCATGATTCGTTTCCGGTCGGAAGGACTTTTCGGACACTGAGACAAATACATTCATTATTACTTATAATTTATCAGCTATATTTATTAGGTTATATGTATTATAATAAAATACGCAATTTTTTTAATACGCAGTTTATCTAAAAAATAGCTATTTTAGACCCATACGAATAAAACATTCAATAGTTTCTCATTTTTGCAATCAAAAGGTATGTTCATTCATTCATCTATTTTGAACAAAGGAAAAGCGAATTGGGTCAATGAAGATTTGAATAAAAACTTTTTAAATTTGGAAGGATTTATGAATGAATTTTTTACATTGATATTCGGTGGAAATTTAAATGAGAATTTGGTTAGTTTAAAAGATTTATTTGAGCCACGTTTTCTACGAATACTTTATTAATTTTTATTTTAAAAACGTAGAAACATAAGATATTAATTTCAAATTTGCCGGAATATATTGATGAACAATGCAATTTGGAACTAGCAAGAAAATTCAATTCAAACTGGTCTTTGGGTGAAGGAGAACATGCTTTGTGTATTTTATCTCGTCTTTTTATTTTTGCAACAACGTTGGAAGAGAAACTATATGAATATAAGATGAAGGTAAATTTCGTGTCCGGACAATGCGTCAGTGGACAATGCGTCAGTGGATAATGCTTCAGTGGACAATCGGTCAGTATTGATAAAAAGTGAATAAAAGTGATGATATAAAGGGATAAAAAGTGATATAAAAGGACTAAAGATGGGATATAAACAGATAGGAGTATTTAAAAAGTGATTTTGGGGGTTTAAATGAGATATAGAGGAATTTATTGGGATTAAGGCCGATATCACGTGTTTGGGAGGATTAACAGAGATATTAATTTGTTAGGTTGGATTAAGATGGAGTTCATTCTATTTGGAGAGATATCAGTGGATTTTTCTCTTTATATCATCACTTTTAATCACTTTATATCATCACTGACCGATTGTCCACTGACGCATTGTACGGGAGCCGTAAATTTAGTTCTATTAATCCATATGGTCCCTAAAGTTCAAAATTTACATATAAAAATAAAATGAGTTTTCCACCTACCTTGAAAAATTTTTATTTTAAACACAAAATAAATTTATAAATTTTAAAGGATATATCAAAAGTAAAAGGTCATCATAAAGGACAATCTGATAGGAAATCTATCATCAACGATTTTATAGAAAAAGCTCGAGGACTATGGTTACAAGAAGCTTCTATTAATATTTTGGAAAATTTGGGTCCAAATAATGAAGTCAGAATGCTTAAAAGTAGAAAAATGAAAGAAAAATATTTAAATAAAGGATTGTTTTCAACTGAAACTGCTAAACAAAAAGCTGAGCTTTTGGGCGCTGAATTTATTGGTTTATTTGATATTCAATTTGGGGAGATTGATGTCAAACTAAATGATCAAAAACAACAACGTTTTCAACCTTATGAAATTAAGGATGTTTCTTTAATTAAGCAGGAATACAATTTGGCAAAAGAAATACAATTTTCTCCTGCAATATCCGATAAAACTCAAAGTAGCATCGCAGATGTAACTTATGATAATTTACCAGGCAAATAATAAACTTATATGTATTATTTATAGGGTTTGTGGTGCGTTAAGTATTAAGTATAATAATCAAGCATGATTCTTATTCCATATGAAGTCTTCAAATAGCACGTTTATCTTCAATTATTTTAAGCAATTACTTTAACCACATCCTCTTAATAGGCTATAGTAAATCCCAGCCTTATTTATCATATCGTTTTAACTTATAGCTCTGTTTTAATTTCATTACGCGATAAAGTCACTCGGTAGGGATAATCGTCACTCGGTAGTTAACAGAAATAATTAGATTAAGGCACAGGATTAGAATTAGTGATATAACAATAGTATGAAGGATTCTTTGAAAATAAAATTTTTAATCTTCATTAAAATATATTAAGTTTTATCATTGGATGAAGTATCAAATATAATCAAAACAATCTATGAATTTGATAACTACACAAATTTTGAGGCATTAGTTAAGTCTGATTTTATTGTTGGTTATTATGAAAAATGGCATGAAAGAGAATTAAAAAATAAATTTAAGGATGAAATCAATTTTAAAAAACTTCAATTGGACGAACAAAATATATTGCGCGAGTTAAGTATTTATTTTTTGCTTTCTAAGTACCAGAATTAAATAACATCCGGGTTTCTACTAAACATTAATAGTTTGTTCGAACATTTAAAATGTATTGCTAATGTTCCGAGGCTAATGAATTTCCCCAGTTTTAATGCTCAGCGTGTTTGATATGGAAGGGGTGCTGTAAAATAATTTTATCTAGATAATCAAATATGTAATAAACTTATTTTAAACTCGTACAAATAAAACTTTCGATAGCTTCTCATTTTTAAAATCAAATGGAAGTTTTGTAAAGTATTCTCGAGAAGGAAAAGAAAAAATTGACTTTAACAAAGATAATTTAACTGAAAATATTTTTAAACATTTCAAAGATTTTGATAAGTTAATCTTATCAAATTTGCCCAAGATAATTGATGAACAATGCAAAATTGTATCATTTAATAAAGGTCAAAGTGAATTGTCAGGAAGTGAAGGAAAACATGCATTGTGTATTTTAAGCCGTCTTTTTATTTTTGCTTATTCATTGGAAGAAGAATTAAGCAAATATAAATCTAAGGTAGGTATATTCTTAATAATTAAAGCGATATTATTCAAGGGATACTGTAAATAATGAGGGAATTCGGATGGATATATGTTGCCTAAGTGTCTAATCAAATTATTGTTAAGTATAATAAAAATATATATGACATTTAACTTCTTAAAGGAAGAAAAATCTTCAACATCAGGTCATCATAAAGGACAATCTGATAGAAAATCTATCCTCATCGACTTTATAGAAAAAGCTCGTGGAGTATGGTTACAGGAAGCTTCTATTAATATTTTGGAAAATTTGGGTCCAAATAATGAAGTCGCAATGCTTAAAAATAGAAAAATGAAGGAAAAGTATTTAGGTAAAGGATTGTTTTCAACTGAAACTGCTAAACAAAAAGCTGAGCTTTTGGGCGCTGATTTTATTGGTTTATTTGATATTCAATTTGGGGATATTGATGTAAAGGTGAAAATCAAATAGATTTGAATGATTTTGACTTTGATTTTAGCGATACATCAGGCCTTGATTTTCATTTATTACAAGATTTAATTTAATTGATTTACAAACAAAATTATTTTTTTATGCTTACTCAACTAAAACCTATTTTATTTTTACTCCAAAATTATTTAAAAAATTTTTGTTGTTTTGAAAACCACACCACACCAAATTAACAATCTAAAGCGAAAATCCTCGTTTTTGGTTATGTTTGAAAGTTTAACTCAACTCTTGTATATTATTCCGCAATTTTTATATACATTCAAGTTTATTCAGCTAAATATTCATGCAAAACACAATATTAACTAGAGCCCTGACTTGGAGGATAGCATGAGAATCGAGATCTCGCAAAATCTAGATCTCTATAACCGAGATTTTTTGTCTTAGTCCCGGTTCTAATATGTATTAATATTCTTCAATTCTCTTGATTTAAATTGTATATCAAAAACATTTGTATAAAACTTTGAAAATTTTTTAATTGCATTATGTTTTTACCATAATTGGATAGACCTAAATTTTAGAATCCTCAAAAGTTTAAAATGAGAATAATCATTATTAAATTAGCTAGAATTGGATTAAAATATTTGTGTTTCAATTATTGTTGTTATTTCTCGGAATGCTCTTAAACATGTTGAAATCATCTTCATTATAAAATCACATGCATTTCACTGAAAATATTTATCAGAATTTGCACTTCCCTTACATCGCCCTTTAATTTAAAATTATTTTCTTTAATAAATTTTTTGCCGCCTAAAGCTTTGAATATATTTTTGCCGACAAAACTTGTTGGCCAAGTAATATTTTAAAAGGACCCGGCATTTTGCCCTTTATTTTTCTAAAAGGATGGGCCGGCATTTTGCCCTTTATTTATGTCTAATCATGTGAAAATGATTTAAAAATAAATTTTTATTTGCATTATTTTTATAAATTAAATCTAAAATAAAATTTTAAATAAATCTTTAATTGACAAATTTTAATTGACAAATTAATGAAGTAAAAATCTCTAAAAATATTAATTGTATTTTAGGGCAATGATCTTTATTTTATTATTTCGATTAATTCTCTTAAATATTCTCATTCAAAATAATATTTTTTATTGCGTAAATGAAAATATTGAAAATAATTTTTCTGATGGTCGTCATATACAAAATGAGCAAACTCAGAATTTTGGACAAAATTCAAGTATCAATCCACCTATAATGCCTGAATCAACACAAATGAATGCACAAATGCCGGATCCAAAAAGAAGTTAGTGACTAAACTTCTTAATAATAGCGTTAAATTTACATCGGATTTTCAAACGGCTTTTGACAAAAGTGCTAGTATAGCTCCTGGATAGCTTCTGTCGGTGCCGAAGCTAAAATTTCTAAATGCCATTTTATCATAATAAGAAAAATTTCCCCAAAATGGCCCCAACCAAAATTGCTCTATGATACTATACGACGGGCTGGAAATTTTAAAATTTTTAAATTTATTAATTAACTTAAGAGAGATTAAGAAAGAGAAAACAACGACCACCGACGACATTTATTACTGTTGATACTAAAGATTTCCAGAATCAAGTCAAGAATTGTAATAATTTATTATTAAACTTTAAATTAATTGAACTATTTGATAAAGAAGAAAAATTTTCTAGAGATAACTTGATATTAAAAGCTACAGTTTACTTAAGAAATATTATTTTAGTAAACCTACTGTTTAGCAATTCAGTTAACTGAAAATTTGCTGAAATAAAAAACTTAGGATGTAAAATAGACTTTGAATGTTTTAGGATAATCAACATCAATTGAATCCACATATTTTAAGATATTACAAACATATACGTATAACTTTCGTTGAACTTTTAAACTTTAAAGATACCGGCTTGCCTATTGAACAAATGCATTTACCAAACTATTTTCAACATAATCAACAAAATCAGTTTAATCAGAAACAAAAGCTATATACTACTGGTTTTGTCAACCAATCCTTTGCAAGTGGAGGATCATCAAGTTCTAATCATGATCATCAATTTCAGCAAAATATTTACCATGATAATCACATAGCAAGTATTGATGGAATATACAACATTCATGGTTGTTTTATTATTAAATATAAATTCGTAAACATATTACGAATTGTAACATTGTTGACCCAGACCTTGTCTAACTTGTCCGATCTTTCAATATACCCCTAGCAATTTAAAGGAATAGTGAAAAAATTAAAGAAAAATCACTAAATAACATAGATCAAATTTGAAATAGGGGCATCCTTCTATTGTTCCCCATTACAATCAATTATCGGAGAACATAGTAACAGCATAAATAATTTAGCCTTAGAAGAATCAACTATGGAAAATCACACAAAAAATACGCATGGAGAGCAAGTAGATCTAAATAAACAAAATCACAATAGAATGAATACTTTTATGAGAGAAACAAAAAACGAATTTGCAAGGCAAAAGGCAATCGTAAAAGAGACCTTGCAAGTTATTCGAAGTGATTATAAGAGTCAAAAAGAGTTTCTTGAATTTTTTAAAAATCATAATAAAGCTTTGGAACGGTTAAAGAATATATTTGAATCTAAGCAACATTTAAATAATTATTCTAAAAATTTTGGAAACAATGGAGGAATAAAACTAAATGAACATAATAATATGAATTTGCATAATTTTGGAAATTCTTATGTTTTTGACATGGCAGGAAGTAGTAACCATCTTAATCATTTAGCCACAACTGAGTTGCAAAAGGAAAATTTTTTAGAAAATATTAAACAAAAAAATTTAAAAGATTTTCAAGACTTAGACAAAATTCATCAACTTCTTCAACTGCAAAATTTAAAAAATAATCACTTAGTTCAAAATACACCAAACAATCTGCAACACAGTTTCAAACCTAATACTCCGTCTGGAAAAACATTATTTGAAATAATGAATGAAAACGCCCAAATCACCCCAAAATTTATTCCTTCTATGTCCCAAAATTCTCAAGAAAAATACAACTCAAACATGTCAATCTTCACAGAAAATTCAAACACATCAATGAATCAAGACTTGGGACGCATGTTACCAAACGAAGAACATGAAAGTCAGGTTTTCGGCTAATTCTAAATTTAATTTATTTCAAAATTTTTAAAGCGATTCAATGGAAGTTTAGGTAAATTTAATGTTTTAATTAAAATTTTTATGTAATCTGATTTTAAGACGACATTGTGAACGGAAGCAAAAGAGTCATGGATTAAGGCAGAGGATATAGAAATTAAATAAAGTTTATTGAAAAGGAAAATTAAAAGTTTAAAAAAATTTTCAATTATATATTTCTTTTTATTCTTTATAGAGTTTACAAGTAAATTAACATTAAACAATATTTGTTTCGAAATTTTTGATAAAATATTTTATTTTTAATTTTATTTTTTTTTTGACTACTCTATATTCTTCAAAGCAAATTTTCTTGCTTAATTTTGAATATTAGCCACTGCATTAACATGTGATGGTGTCACAGAATTATTGAATATATGTTTGAAAAAAGATTTAATTAAAGCAAATTCTTTTAAATAAGCCTCTCTGTAGTCAGTACTATTAATTTAATTTCTAAATTATTTAATTTAACGCTTAATATCTACCTATTAATAAAAAGTATTGGTGCATTTGAAGCTGACCCAAAACTATAAATAATTGCAGTATATGATAATATAAACCAAATTTCTTCATTTATCCCGCTTTCTATTGAAAATCCAACTAGTAGAATTGCTATGACGAAGGAAATAAGGCAAGAACAAATATTCACAAAAACAATAAGATATAGTGATCGATAAAGCTTCTTAATTGTTGCATGATGCAAATCTAATAGAATATGGAAAGTTATCGGTTCAGAACTGAACTGAACCAATAATTTGATGGTTCGGATGTGGTTTACCGGATATCCGAAAATTTTCGGTTGAAAAAGGTTGATTTGGCTTAAGGACCTTCAAAAATTTTTCAATTTTCGCCTGCGGCGCTGATAAAGGAAGAAATCTTTTTTATGGACATTCAAAATTCACAAAATTTTTGCCTGCGGTGAGATTTCCAAAAACGCTCTGTTTTAGCTATAACTTTTTTGCATGCCTTTGGAAATATATAAATGAATAAGCATAACCCTTCATCAGATTGTATAGTGTCACATTCGATTGTGCTTCGGTTTGGGATCATTCTGTGATTAATAATTCCATGCCCCATCCAATGAATTTTTCCTCAGCATGAAAATAATATTTTTTAGTCTGACAAATCGTACCTGTTACGAACTTTGTTATTATACCAACAAATAAATAATTCACTAAAGTAATGATGTAAATAATTATAGGGAACAGATTTCGAATTTGTCCGGTTGCTGAAACAATTATCATTATATCCATAGGATTGCCTGGTATTCTAACAATTTCATATTTTTCATATACGGGCAAAATAACGATGAAAAAGATAAAAATATTGTAAATGGTTATTATAGATACATTAACAATTATATATTTCTTCTGTTTCATGTTATTGTATCTGAAATTTTTATTTAATACTATTCTAAATTTGAAAACTTCATAGAATCCTAGTCACGGTCAGAAATCGAGCTGACATGAAAAGGAAATTCCAAATTTAAGTTATCAAGAATTCCCAATTTTAAATTCCTGAACTTTGGAATTCTCAACCAAGAAATATGTTAAGTTCCGATTCAGCAAGTTTGAAAATTCGAAATTTCGCGTCCGCATACTGTGTCTTCTTGGGGTTTTCTACTATTTTTGCCTTAAAAATTTCTGGTACTAAAATTTCTTAATACTTAAGTTTAATTTTTGTTTTGAATAGATCTAAATATGTATTAAATTTTACAATATAGGTAAAGTAATGCCCATTAAGCGATCAATGCTAATTAAAAGTAATATAAAATTCGAATTATGAAATATAATTATATCATAAAATATATAGATTTTGGATAACCAATTTGGAAGAAAATTAATTCCAGTTGTAGAAGTTGCCAAGTAAAAAAATATTACTGTATTCAACAAAATCTCAAATAAGGCGTAAATTACAAGCAAAATACTTGTATTACTCCTTAATGCTGCATATTTTTTCCTAAAAATTAATTAAAATAATTTTCTAAGGAACGTTGAACGGCCTAATGTATAAGAAATTGGAAGAGTTACCCCGACATTTAGAATTACTCATCCCTATTAACGTATATAAATTTGGACACAAAATCTTCTTTATTTATATCCATACCTATATTTTATTGTAATATAACAAACACTTGAATTCATTATAATTGCAATTAATGAAAATAAACTTATAAGTAAAGCATTCAAAAATAATTTTGGCATAAAACCTTTTTCATTATATGTAGAGTAGATGGGCTTTAAATTAAATTTTATTTTAAAAATTTCATTGGATTTAGATCTTTGTTCAGATCTCTTCCCTAGTTTTTTCATGTTTTATGAATTTTCTTTGTTATTTTAATGAAATATTTCATCTATTTAATCTTTTTGATAAATTAAATGGTTAACACAAATAAACTTACACTATAGTAAGTTTTGCCGTCCATAATTAAATTAATTTTTTAATATAATTTTATTTTAGATTAATTATGAAATTTTCAAAAAAAAATTATTAATACAATAAAATGAAAATTTTTAAGAAACATTTTATTATAAAATAAATTATTTATTATTAACGTAATCTGTTTATGTTTACAATTAAACACACCTGCCATTAAAATAATTTAATAAATATTTGTTTAAAGTCTATTGTCGTGAAAAATAATTTTAAGGTATTAATTGGTTGAGATTAATTGACACCTGCAATTTGCCCTTTGTGACATATTAATTAAATATATAATTCAAAGAAAATGATATTTACAATTTTAATAATAAATAACATTCTTGTGGTGATATAAGTCTTGAAGGAGGTGTATAAGTCTTGTAGAAATTTTCAATACGGGGGAGAGGGTTGTTACTGTTACACTGAGAAACATGATCTTGTAAACAATTAATTTATATAATTATCAAAGTGGCCCTTTTCAAAACAGTAAAATAGGGCCATCCACTCAAAAATAGGGCAAAAATTGGCGAAATCGCCCAAAAATAGGGCAAAAATTAGGGTATAGCTTTAAAAGCCCAAACAATTAAAATTTTAAATAAGAATTTTTAAATTTTACAAGATGGTAAAATAAGGCAAAAATATGGTAAATGAGAAAATAGGGAAGAAATAGGGAAAATCCCTGTAAATAGGGTAAAAGGGCCATCTGATAATTAGAGGCATAAATGAATGTTTTCAGATCTTCATCGATCAAGCAAAAATAAAACAAGTAGAATTGTAAATACAAAATATATGCTTAATCTTTCTAGTTTTTGAGCTGAAATTTTAGACGAATTAATCATTTCAAAATAATAATTATTAATTTAAAATTTTTTGTCAATAATTATTGCCCAATAAATCTGCACTTTGAATTCTTATTAATTTTATTTGTTCAGCTTTTTCAACTCATCTGCCTTCCTTAATTTCTATTAGTCATTCAAAATATCATCTGAAAATTTCCCAATAATGCTTAAAAATAAAACTATAGATAGAAGGATGAATTTAAAAAAAAATAAATTTTGAAGTAAACAGAATTTTTTCACCCAGTCAATTTTGAATTTCAAAATAGAAAAAAGGCCTAAATCTAAGTAAACTTTAATTTATCTTTTATATACTTTGAAAATAAATACGCTTAAATAATGCTTCAATTGACATTTAAAATTAAAAGACCCAAGGTTTCTTAATTAAAAAATGTTTTTAAAAATTTTAATTTTATTTTTAATTATAAACAAAATTATTGCTGATGATTCTATTAGCGGAGATAATGGCAATGAAAATTTTGATAATACGGTCAATGATGAGTTTTCCGACTCTGTTGATGTTCGAGAGGTAAAATTAATTAATTATTTAACAGAACAAAATTATTTTATAAACTATTCAGGAATTCAATAACACTCAAAGTTAAATCTTGAAATTTTTCTATAATAAAAATAATAGTAAAATCCAAATTCGAACAAAATTATTGTTTTTGAGTAATTCACTTTAATCATGATCTAGTGGTTTTTATTTTTTAATCTAAAATTTGCTACCTACATATAATTATTTACATTACATCTTATAAAATGAAAATAAACTTGATACCCTTTCTATTGGCACTTTATTATTATATGTAGGTAGCAAATTTTAGATTACGGCAGTTCAGTTAGAAATGATGGCTTAATTAGAGACATGTATTTATCTAAATAAAAAATTTGAACAGGAGCAACAACCTTCCAATTCAATCTACAATAAAAATCTTCAAGACCCACAATTTATTAATCAAGATGACACAAATGCATTGCCTCTGTTTAATAACGATGAGAATAATCGCATTAATGAATACACAACAGAAAAAATTAAAGATGATGAGGAAGACCAACTAAATAATGAAGGATCTGGTTTAGACAATGAATTTCCTGAAGAAGATAATGATGTAAATGGATTAGATATTAATACAACTGCAAAATATGCTAATGATGTAGATGATAATTATAACAATGAAGATGATGATCAAGCATGCGTGTATGAGGTTCGGATTGGGTTTAATGCTGTAAATATTATAAAATAGTTATGAATTGTTCGTTTGAATTCAAAAAATGTTTTTATTTAAAGGCATTCTTATCTATTTATTAAGATATTATTAACGAAAAATCTTCTCACTCTAAATATTCGGATCTGAAAGCCCTCCGAAACTTGCTTGTTTATCCGATCTACCATCCCGTCCGTGGTTATAATTTAAAGGAAGGAACTTATCGCACTACATTATTATAAGCCATTCTTAGTAAAGTAGAAATTCGAAGAAATTTTTACAATTTTTATTAAAAAATAATTTTAAATAAAATATGAACCATTTAAATAAATATTAAAATTAATTTAGGATGGTGTAATTAACGATAATGGTAACGAACGTACACCTACATCTGAAGAACAACAACAAATTGAGGAATACCTTCAAGAAATGCGAGCATTTGAAAAACAAATGGTCAAAGACAGTGTCAATTTTATGAGAAATTTGGCACAATTTGTGATGAGTCAATTCGAAAACATTTTTGGGTAAATTTTACAAACTTATTCTGGAAAATATAATTAGGTAGAAATCAAAGTATGAATAATATATTAGCAGCCCTTCCTGAATAATTTGATCACTCCAGAAGCAAAGATAGCTCGATTGGTGGTAGAGCGCATAGCAAAAACATAACATGTGGGCATGACATCTTTTTATAACTGACATCAATATTTTAAGTGACACAAGCCTATATTCAAATAGGTCCTTTGCATTTCGGAAAATAAAACTTTGTTCAAGCTCAGCTAATAATTTTCGTTCAAATTTTCAGTTCCGCGGAATATTATAGACAAATATGTATTAGTATTACAAATATAGTCACAATTTATAATCTTAAACATAATTTATAACCCCCAAGTTCTTCTCTATCAAGGAACAATAATAATTTGTTGGAGAAAAAACCTGTAGAAGCACCAACACCTCCTTGTTTATGCAAAAAATGTGACAGTATGACATTTATACAAAACAAGCAAAACAAATATTTTAAAAATTTTGCTAATTAATTAACAAAAATACGAAGAATAATTTACATAATGTTTATCTCATTCTTGAGATTTTTGAATTATTTAATCCCTTTTTATATAAATTTAAATTCATTTTCTCTTGCAAAAAGCTGATTAGATTAAACTTTTATGTTTAGACTAGAGTTGATCAAGACGAGACCGATACCGAGACCGATACCGAGATTCTCGGCTTTTTTCCAATATCGGTCTCGGTTTTTTCATTCTCGGTCTCGAAACCGATACCGATATTCTCGGTCCATTTCTCGGCGAGAAACGATACTGACTCAAAGAACCAAAATTATCAATATTATCCAAGTTTTTGTCCATAATTTTTTTCGGATATCCGTCCATAACAGAGAAAGTGAATTTTTTTCGAATAAGGTCTTCTAAAATTCAAAAATTCCTTTGCCAAGCCAGATCGGATCCAGATGATGAAGAGTATTTATCTGATGATTTGGATGATGAAAATAATGAGCAAATTATTTTTACACGTATTTTTTGACGTAAAATAAAATTTTCTCTTAGTCTCGGTCAGTATCGTTTCTCGGTATCGGTCTCGGCTCAAAATGATGGTATCGGTCTCGGTATCGGGTTCTTGAGTATCGGTCAATCTCGGTCTCGGGTTGGCCGCTACCAGTATCGTTTTGATCAACTCTAGTTTAGACTAGGGTTCTTGGCGACCGGTTATTAACCGGTACCCTCGGTTTTCTGTTTTAGCCGGTTTACACTCCCGGTTTCGGTTTTCAATTTGCCATCCAGAATATCCAATTCATATTTTATCCAATTATTATGACTCAATGAAATATTCTACAGATCAGGCACCAAAAATTTTGTTATTTAAAGCCACATGTGAAAATTTCAAGAATTCAATTTAAAAATTAAATAGGGTCTGGCATTTAAATTGGCTATAAGATTCTCTTATTCTCCTTGATAAAATTTATATCTTCTTTGACATGAAAATAATTTTTTGTTTGAGAATAATTTAAATATAATTTTACGAGTTTCTCTATTAGATTCAAGTTTTTATCGACAATAGTTCCTTAATTTTCTATTATAGTCTTGTTTTAATTTTGAATTTAAATTTAGAAATCAACCAAAAAATTGCTAAATGTTTTATACATACTAAAATAATCTTAAAAAATCACAATGTTAGTCAAGAAAAGAGTGAAGAAAAATAAATAATATTTACATAAAGAATAATATGCACATAACTAATAAAGGATTCTAATGACCGGCTCTTCTAGTTTCTTGTTGAATTTTTAAAAAAATTCTGAAAATTTTCAGACATCTGTGATCTATAATATGTAATTTGAAGGATCTCAAATAATATTGTAACTAAATATCAGCTCCATATAAACAAGAGAATTAGTGAGCATCTGGTCATACTACTGCTAAATTCATACAAAGGTGTATAGAAGAAATAGAGCAATATGCTCTAGTTTTTACTTTTTTTAGAGTCTTTTACTAGCTCCGAATGAACTCATTTTAATGACTTTTAGTTGGACTTTCAGCTCGCTTTTTGCTTGGGCTTAAACTTGTTCGTGGACTCTTTTTTCCTTCTTCATGTTTATGATGAGTCCCGCTCTCTTTTTGACTACCGCTCCCTTGTTCATGAAGGCGTTTTTCTATCATTTTTAAATAATTTTATTTAATAAATAAACTTACTACCAGTAATCGGAGTAGATACTTTTCCTCTTTTGACTACATATGTTCCCTGATTCGACTTTTGTTTTTCGAGAAATTCCAAATAAGGCATTTCTCCGTATAGTTTAACGAGGAACAAACGAGCAACCCCTTCCATGTTCATCGTTTTTTTATCATTCAAATTTAAACAAATTTCAACTGGAACCTTCTTAGTCGATTCTGCTTTACTGGAACTGGATTCTCCCGTTTCTTTGCCGTCGATTTCTTCAGTTTTTTCTAATTTCCCCTCTTCAACATATTCAGTCCGGCATGCCTAAAATAGTAATTTACTTAAGGAAAGGTCCAAATTAGGTTCTATGATTGTTGCAATAAAATTGCCTTATATTTAAGATACAAAATCAAGTGTTGTTAAAAATTAAATGTAACAACCTTGAAAGTTTTAAGAACAAAATCAATCTTTTCCTCTATACTGAACATGTTTCTTATTTTCTTATCAAGAAGATTTTTAACTTTTAACTCTCTTTCTTTTTTTAATTTCAAGTCTTCGACATCTCCAAATGTAATATGCTCAACTGGCAAATCTACTTGCATTTCATCAATTTTTTCTTCCTTAGCAGCTTTTGACTCCTCTTTAATTACTTTTTCCTTTAGTAACTTTACTTCTGAAGAATCTTCATTAACTTTAATCGTCATCCACATTGCTTTTATTGCATCACTTCCATGATCTGCTTCAAATTCATTTAAATTTTTGTGGTCAATACCAAAAGCGTATGTTACAGATTCTGTCCATGCATTGTCTGTGTTTGTCTGTAAAACATTTAAATTGAATTACCGAATCAAATAGTTTAAAATTCTATCACCTCTTTTGCATCATTATAGCCAAATATCACCAATTCTCCATCACCCATGAGAGTTTTTAGTTTATTTTCGAATTCAGCTTTTTCTTCTTTTCCTACCTTTTTATTTGCTAAGCCTTCTTCAATTAATTCTCTCTTTGCTGCATCTTCAAATTCTTCATCTGGATCAACATACCCTCCTGGAGTAGTGATTCTTCTATCTATAAGAACAGTTTTTTAATCCTTACTTTTTGATGAATAATATATAGTATACCTTCTGGTCTCTCATACTTTCCATTCATAACGCCGAGAAATGAAAATTCATCATTTATGCTTTTTGAGTATAAAATTGCTCCGACTCCTTTACTTGGTCCCCATTGGTATAATTCTCCACGTGTAATAAAACCAGTACGTGCAATTGGGTTGATTGGATAACCATTTTCATCCAACTCGTATTTTCTAATTATTATTTATGAATTTTTTATTATTTAATTTTGTGCCGTGACTGCTAGATTATACAAGAATGGAAAATATAAATTATCTGGGTTCCCTGGTCTGTGTCTTTCCACGATAATGCTAGTCCATCTCCAAACCTATTCGTAGTGCGGATTAAGAAGTGGACTATGGGTTCAGAGTTACTATCTTGGTTTATAGTACAGTTGATTCTATAACAATAAGAATTTTCAAACCCATAAAATGAGCAACGATCAAGTATTCGCTTCTCATTTTTGTCATAATCATGATGAATAATCAAATCCTTTTCACTATCAGTGTGCCATAATCCACTATATTTTTTAACATCCTCGTCATCAGGTTTAATCCAACTACTTGCTGGCAAATGCCCCCTTTTCAAATGGAGACCTACAACCACATTTGGTTTGTATGGTCTATAGAATCCAGCTGAAAATTAAATTATTATTAGAAATTTACAGATGGGTAGTTTAGTTTGTCAAGTTTATTAAGACTTTACAAAGTTTATTAAGAATTTTTTAGGACTAAAATTAAAAATATAAACATGAGAAGATATTTTTAAACAATTCCTCGTTTATTTACCTTCACACTAATTAATCTCATAAATATAATAGATTATTTCAAGACCTTAGAATTTTAAATTTAATAAAATAATTTAATCTTCTAATATTCAAAAATAAGATAAATAAACATACAAACATCAATTTTACAAATTCCATCTTCGTTAATTATAATACAACCACGTGGAACATCTTGACCAGGATCCATATCCAACTTTAAAGCCAATTTTCCCCTCAATTCATTTAAAAGTTTATCAACATCATCATCTTCCGAAATTGGATATCCTTCCTTTTTCAATATTTCTAAAACTTCCTCTCGTTTTGACACTTTATCTATATTTTTCAATAAATTTTTAGCTTTTTTCTGTTCATCCTTCAATTCGTTCATTATTTTCTTCACGTCTTTTAAGTGTGGCTTTTCAGCATGTATTTTTTCAATATGGTTATCAGGGCCCATATTTTTGTAATCCTCATAGGCCTCCTCACTCATAATTTCTTTTAACAATCCACTCTGAATTTCCAAGACTCTATTAAATTCCTCATCAGTAACGGTAGCTCTTGGATAGATTGCCGCTTAAATTATTAATGTAAAAACGATTATTATACATAAAAACGAATAAAATCGAATTTTTAATCTACCGTATTGTCTCTAATACAAGCCCTGGGCGTCTATTTTTCAATACCCCTCATTGAGTGGGCTTCTAATAGGGTATGGGCTTCTATTGGAGATGGGTTTCTATTAGAGACAATACGGTATTTACAAAAGTACATATTATTTATAAAATAAATATAGAAGATTTGTTAAAAAAATTTTACATTTGTAGATTCCAGCATATTGACGAGGCAGCGGTAACTGGAATTTCGGATCGTAAAGCTTTCTCTTGCACCCCTCATCATTTGGTTCCAGATATATGTTTAAATTTCCTGGCAAACCCAGAAATGATCGCTCAGGTGCCTCCCCTTTATTCTTTGCTTCTCCCAAAGCAATAAGCAACGTAAATGCGCCTAAAACGAGTAGGCGCATGTTTTAAAGTTTTTTTGTCTAAAATTGAATTTATTATTTCTTTTTATATTATTAAATTAAAAATAATTAAAAATATTTATTATAATTAAAATTTTAATAAATCAATCTTTCAATATATTCTTCTTGATAATATGGGCTAAGTTATTTCTTAGTAGAAAACAAGGAAGATAAATAAATAAATGAGAGATGATTGTGGGTGATATGCTTCGGAGTGATATGATACATAGTTAAAACTATCAGAAATTTAGGGGAGAAAATTTTAAAATATATTTCGATATGGAGGTTATGAAATTTAGAAATTTAAAACATTTTTACCGTTGCGCCCACCCAACGGTTTTATGTTTGAAAATAAAAAGAATTTTTGAGAGAACTGTCTAAAGTAAAGAGAGCCCGCTGACTGCGCATATATGACTCTGGCCTATAGAATATAATGATGGAAAAGAATAATTTCCCTAGTTAAAAAGTCTAATGATTATTTAATATTTTTAATAAATTATTATTATAAACTAAATAAATAAATTAAAAGGATTTTAAGAATGATTAAATCGAGAGGAATACACAGTATTTATTTACCGCTTTTACGCAGCGCAACTCTTAATGACCCCGCCCATAGTAAGATAAAAAGAAGGATTAATTAAAAAAAGAGAAGGGTTAATTGCTAAAGAGAGGATTAAAGAGAAGGATTAATTGTTTAAATTTGCGAAGATTCGGTCAGTCCCATAATCTCCCCTTTCCCAAATAGACGCTTCCATCTTCTATTAAGAATTTTTTAAAATTAATTCTAATAGAATTATGATGGAAATATAAAATAAAAAAAATTATTTAAATTAAGACAAGATCAGGGTGACCCTTTTACCCTATTTATAGGGCATTTGCCCTATTTTTGAACTTTTCGCCCTATTTTTTCCCTATTTTTTCATTTGCCATATTTTTGCCCTATTTTTACTATTTTGAAAATGACAGAAAAAGGAAGAAATCTGACTGTTGACTCCCATAATTCTCAAAAATTTTCGCCTGCGGCGCTAAAAGTGGAAGAAATCTGGTGACTTAATCTTCAAAAATTCTCAAAATTTTCGCCTGCGGCGCTGAAAACGGCGCTTAAAAAAGAACTTTAAGTGAATGTTTAAGGGAATGTTTGCAACTTTAAGGGAATGTTGATGTATAGCGACATAAAAACAAGTTCCCGATTTCGGGAATCGGGAATTCCCAACCAAAAAAAATGCCGGGAATTTCCGATTTTCGGGAATTTTGTTGGTTTTTGGCGGGGGATGATGTTGGACTTGTTATTATGACTGATGATAACTTATGAACAAATCAAGTAGGCTATTTAGAGAGATATCAATGAATTTTTTAGACCCCTCCGTTTGCGCCGCAGATGAAAATTTTGAATGTCTGGAATATTTTTAAGCCAAAACTCTTTATTTTTGTGCCGCAGGCAAAAATTTTGAAAATTTTAGAAAGTTATCAAGCCAGATTTTCTTCCTTTTCAAACGCCATAAATGTATGGAAATTCTCGATATTTCTGAAAAATTTCAAGAATTCGGGAACAGGATTCCCGACAAAAATAAAATTTACGATTTCTAGTGAAAAATTTCCGGTTATAGTGAAAAATATGGCGGAATAAAGCTCTTTATTATAATTTTAATTATTTTTTAAGTGTTTAAAACAATGCCCTATTTTTTGCCTTATTTTTGACCATTTTTGCCCTATTTTTGCCACATTTTTGAGTGGCTGCGCCCTATTTTAGTGGTTTGGAAAGGGTCACCCTGGACAAGATGAAAGTTAACAAATTTGATATTATGTAATATAATTTCTAATTTTATTTAAAAAACTTATTTTTGTTTAGTTTACTACATGCCTATTTTCAATATTTTAAACAAGAGCTTGTCGAATATACTTTAGAATCGCTTGTTGATTTTTCTCTAATTAAGAAATAGAATATTTTGTAGTTTGTATATTTATTATAGTTTAATAATTTTATACGCTTGCACTTTGTCACCCGCTCCCTTTCTTAATTAAAAAATTAAAACATAAAAAAGCTTGACAAAATTTTATAATGCACTTTGCTTGTCAGCACTGCTGACAAGCAAAGGGCATTATAGAATTTTGTCGCGCTTTTATGTATTTTCAAAGAAAGGGAGCGGGTGACAAAGTGCATGCGTTTAAAATTATTAAACTATAATAAATATACAAACTACAAAATATTCTATTTCTTAATTAGAGAAAAATCAACAGACAAAAAGTGTATTAAATTGTATTAAAGTGTATTCGACAAGTCGATTCGATTGTTTAAAATATTGAAAATAGGCATGAAAATCCAACAAAAATAGGTAAGTTTTTTAAATAAAATATGAAATTACATTTCATAATAAATTAATTTTTACTTTCATCTTGTTTTAAGTCAAATAATTTTTTATTTATATTTTCTTCATAATTCAAATACATAGAATTATTTTCTAAATTTTCTTGAAGATGGAAGCTTCTAGTGGGGAGAGGGTAGATTATTTGACAGGAATTTGTTTAAAATCTTTTTTTAAAAATTAAAAATTACAACATAAAAAGCAAATCCACATGTCAATATTTTATAATGCCCTTCACCTCTCAGCCAATAATTTTAAATAATTCAAAAATTTGTATGTAAATAAGTTTAATAAAAAATATATTCAATAAAATTTTTATTTATAAAAGGTTTTTTTAATTTTTAGAAACAATCAACAATTAATATTTAACTTGACGATTTTCGGTATATTTTCTGGCGGATCTATCAAATTTTTATACTTTAATTCAAACAAAAGTTTGGCCTGGTTAGCCATCAAAAGTTCACCAACAAAACTTTTTTTTTCGTTGGATTTCTTTTTTTTTTCTTTATCTATTCTATTGAATTATCGTTGGATTTCTTGTCTGAGTTAATAAGGTATATTTTTCTAGAAACATAAAATCGTTTTGTAGATTTCTTCATGATTATTTCTATTCACTTAAAAAACAAAAAGTTTAGGTATAGGTATAAAACAAGTTACAACAAAACATGGACAGAACTAATAAATAACAGGCAGTTGAACAGAATTCTTCTCCAGCAATTTTTGATTAAATAATAGTATGTATGTGAAATCTTTATAAAGTTTAGAAATAAAAAATATTGAAAAGCAAATATCCAACCACATTGCTACGTTTAAGGGCTAAACATTTTTAAAATTTTTGACTACCTAACGCTATAGTAATTTTTGAGTTGGTACTCCAGGGATTTAAAGTTTAAAAATATTTTTCAGGTCATTTTTCTTCTCTTTCATCATTTATGACCGACCTCTGTCATCTAAAATGCTCTACCTATTAAGCTAGCGATCGCTGCTTTAAAAGATTCTATCAGTAATATTTAAATTTTTAAAATAAAAATATTTAAAATTAAATTTCTTCTTTAAAATTTTTATATTCATTAATATGTATTTATTAAAATTTTATTTAATTTTATCGAATAATTTTATTAAACTATAAAGTCATAAGGATAAAAATTTTATCAAAACAGATTTAAATTTAATTAAAATAAAAAATATTAAGTTTAAATTAAATTATTATTTTTATTTTCAAATTAAAAGGTGACAACTGTACTTTTAATTTTGTTATTTGTTCGAATTAAAGATTAAACTAATAAAATAACTTATTGGTAGAGGAAAACTCGTGTTAGATTTGTATCGTTTCAATGGTTTTTATTAGTGTTGGTCAAACGCGTTTTTTCGGTATCGGTATCGGTATTTTCGGTAAAATACCGATACCGAAAAATACCGCGGTATTCTTGATTGAGTCGGTATCGGTATCGGTATTTCGTTAAAATACCGATACCGAAAAATACCGACGAAAAATAGTCGGTATTACCGCGGTATTTCGGTATTTTTTGAAAATTTACCAGATGAGCGAATTCAATACAATAAATGTAAAATAAATTTATAAATAGTGAATAAATTGTGAATCTAGTATTTGTAATGAATCAATGGAAGTGTTTGGTTCAGAAAAATTAACATTTCTGCATTTACTGGACTCAAAAGTGATCGCCTGTAGTCAAAGATCATATGAACTAGTGTTAGTCATTTACGATTTTTCGAGATCGAGATTATCGAAAAATCTCGATATCGAAAAATCTCGGTCCAAAATTTTCGGTCCAAAATTTTTTTATAAATAGTGAATAAATAGTGAATTTAGTATTTGTAATGAATCAATGGAAGTGTTTGGTTCAGAAAAATTAACATTTCTGCATTTCTGGACTCAAAAGTGATCGCCTGTAGTCAAAGACGCCTCTTACTACGGACCGATACGAGATCGAGATCGATAATCTCGAAAAATCTCGATATCGAAAAATCTCGATTTTTTCAAAAATTGATCGAGACGAGATCGAGATCGATAATCTCGAAAAAAATCTCGCGATATCTCGAAAAATATCGTCGATATATCGTCTCGTGACTAACACTAATATGAACGCACCCTATATACTATCTATACACGCACCCGCAATACGCATTCCGCAATTGCGTTCAGTCTTGGTATTAAACCAGAGAAGGGATAACTTAATGCGACTAAGCCAAAACGTTTTCATCCGCGCCGCAGGCGAAAATTTTGACGATTTTGTAAGGCCTAGTCACGAGATTTCTTCATTTTCTAGCGCCGCAGGCGAAAATTTTGAGAATTTTGGAAGATCCTTAAGCCAAAAACTTCCATTTTTAGCGCCGCAGGAAAATACCGAAATACCGAAAAATACCGCGGTATTTTGATTGAGGCGGTATCGGTATTTCGGTAAAATACCGATACCGAAAAAATACCGATTTTTTTAAAACTGTGCGGTATCGGTAACGGTATCGGTATTTCGGTAAAAAATACCGCGGTATTACCGAAAAATACCGCGGTAATACCGTACCGTGACCAACTCTAGTTTTTATTAAATTAAAAAACGAATGAATTATTAGTTTTTGACGCAATAATTAAAATAATTTTTAAAATTTTATATTAAAAGTATGTAAGGCTATTTATTGTGTCTGGGTTGCTCGTAAAAGAGAAAAAATTTTATTAAGTGATTAAACTTTATCTATCTTTAAATTATTTTTATTAAATGCTAAAAATTTGGAACAATGATTTTAAACTGTTCATTCGTCCTAATTTTGTTAATACGAATTTTAACATTGTGTTAAAAGGCGATTTCAATCCAGATAACTATACAGACAGATCTAAACGCTCTATTAAATTTAATTTTTTTATTACCGTTTTCATGAAAAAAATTAGCAGTTTTCGAGAGCCTAATCCCGATGGATGCAACTGAATTAATTTTTTTATTGTTTCAAATATATTCGTTAAATAAAACTCATTTCCATTGGCTAGCCTTTAAATATTATTATAAGAATTAGCAGTTTTCGTTAAAATTTTTCTTGTTTCTATAATTAAACTTCCCTTTTTATTTTTTTTATTTAATAAACATTTTTTATAGCGTTGTTACTTACATTTTATTAAAATATAAAGAAATCTTTCACGAAAACGGCATAATACATACAATGGCAAAATTTTTTTTGAAATTATTCAATTGCATTATTTATAGTTTTAATTTCTGCGAAAAATATTTTTAGGCATTTTTTGAATTCTATTATAAAGCAAAATTAATAAAAAATTTGTAAAAAAAGAAATTTTACCAAAATTTATTATGCCAAATTTAATTAACTAAACCTAATTAGCTAAATTTAAACATAAAATTTAAATTAGTAATTTCATCACATCATAATTTTTAATTTCAAACATGCTTTATATATATTCATTGTTGTGTATGGGCGTCAGCCCTTGAAGTGTTAGTATAAAAGGATAGCCAATAGTTAGTTCGCTCTCTCAGTTTTAGTTCTTCTTCCTACCCCAACCTTCGCCTGCTTTGTATTTCTTTGTGCAATAAACGTTTCTGTTAGCTTCCTCTACGTAACCGGGGTCGTAACAGATTTGGCGCGGTCGTGTTCAAAAAGAACCAGTCGACAGTCAGTTCGTCAACTTCAGTGAGTGCTCGTCAACGTAAGCTGTGTGTCGTCAACGTAAGCTGTGTGCAGTTCAGAAAAAGAAAATCTGTGTGGACAATTGTAGTGTAGTGAAACCGAAAAGGTTAGTGAAATTGTAGTGTTTAGTAAAAGTGTAGTGATAAAAAATTATTTTTTAGTGAGTGCAAAATGGATGCAAAAACAGTGGAGAAATTGTTGAAGGCTCAGCAAGAGCACTTTGAGAAAATGTTAGTGAGGCTCTTGAAGTCGAGTGAGTGGAACGACACCGAATTGTACAGCAAATTAGTTGGGATGATTGGTGAGTTCGTTTTTGATTTGACGAGTGGTATGACCTTTGAGTCATGGTTGGGCAGGCATCGGTCCTATTTTGAGGTGGAGGGTAAAACCCTGCCAGAATCCTCTAAAGTGAGATTGTTGTTGAGTAAATTGGGGCCAGAAGAGTATGCCCAAATTGAAAGGAAAATGCTGCCAACCAAGTTGAGTGAAATGAAGTTTGACGAACTCTGTAGTGAATTAGTGAAAGAGTTTAGTGACCATAGGTCTAAGTTGTTGAAAAGGTTCGAAGCCTTAAATGTTAAGTGTAGTGACCTCCAAGATATTGTTGAGTTTGGGAATCTAGTGAATGCTCAATGTGAGCGTGCAGAAATGGCCTTGTCGATTGAAGAATTGAAAATTCTTATTTTTATTTCAGGTTTGCCTAGTGATGCTACCTCAGTTCGACAAGTCGCAATGAAAAGTGTTGAAAGTAAAAGTGAAAGAGGACAGGCAGTAACCTTGAAAGAAATTATTGAAGAGTGTCGGGCATATTTGGCAAATAAAAGTGAAGCCATGTATATTGTCAAGGAGAAAATCAGTGAAGTAAAAAAAGAAGTGCCGACAGTCAACACAGTGGAAAAAGTGAAATATTGTGAAAAGACCGAAAGTGGAATTGGAAGTGAGTACAAAAAAGAGTGGTCCAAACCAAACGTCAAGTATCAACAAAATGTTATTGAGAAAAAGTGCAGTTATTGTGGACGTTTTGGTCACTGGCGTATGCATTGTAAGTTCTTGAAGAATAATCAATATCAGCCAAAAAGGCAGTGGAGTAATGATAATAATCATTCAGATTCTCCATATTGTGCAATTCTGGACATCTTCGATCCAATGCAAAGTGTGGAAAAAGAAGAGTGGATAAAGCAAAAAGTGAAGTTTGGAGAACTTAGTGTAGAAATGATTGTAGACACTGCATCGCAGATCAATGTTGTCACCAGTGAAGTGTGGAATAATATTGGACAACCAAAAGTTGAAAAAGTGAATTACAAAGGTATTGGTCTGGGTGACAACAAAGTGGAACTTGAAGGAAAGTTCAAAAGTAAAGTGCGAGTGAAGGACAAAGAAGTGTATATGGAGTTTCATCTAGTGAATAGTGAAGTGTGTATCTTGGGGTTGCCTGGATTGAAAGAAGTGTCAGGTCAGAACCAAAAGCCAAAGTACCAAAAGTGTAGCAAAAAGAAGGCACCATTCAAGATACAGAAAAATGCGTTTCCGAACGGGACAAAAGTGAAAGTGAAGAATACAAATAAACGAAGTGGAAAAATTGAGTGGCTCAAAGGTGAAGTATTGCGCAAGACGGAAAACGGATGGAAAATCAAAGTGCAAGTGTTGAAGAGTATTGTCTCTAGGTCGTATAAAGAGATCCGTCTTGATGAGTGGAGTAATAAAAAGAGGTTGCTGAATGAAAACATCAAGAAGATGAATATTAGTGAAGAGACAATAGTGAGTGAAAGTAGTGTGAGTTCTTCTAGTGCTAGCAGTGCGGACAGCTCAAAAAAGATCAAGTCAAAAATGAAGGACAATGTTGGGAACAAATCAAACATGAAAGATGTTGAAGATGATAATATGGAAATGTAGATGAGCCACATATAAATATAATTGTGATAATATTCTTGTTGTATTTTTTTTGTAATGTTGTATGTATTTTTTGTTCCCATTGTCCTTATTCCCCCAAAATTTTTGTATGTATTTTTTGTTCGTATTGTTTGGCTAAAAAGTGTTGAGTATATTGTAAAGCTTCGGCTTTAAGTGAAGCCGAACCTTTTTTTCAAAGGGGGAGGTGTTGTGTATGGGCGTCAGCCCTTGAAGTGTTAGTATAAAAGGATAGCCAATAGTTAGTTCGCTCTCTCAGTTTTAGTTCTTCTTCCTACCCCAACCTTCGCCTGCTTTGTATTTCTTTGTGCAATAAACGTTTCTGTTAGCTTCCTCTACGTAACCGGGGTCGTAACATTCATATCATTTTTTATAAAATTTATCGACACTTATTTATTGAATATTTTAATACTAAATAGGTAATAAAAATAATGCATAATGTAACACCATTTGAAATAAATTATTTGGGACTTGATTCTAAAGAGTTTGCCAAACTAGAACTTTTCACTTTAGAACAACGAACAATTGCTTGGCTACTTATTTTAATAGAATATTTTGTTCAATTTATTAATATACCTTTTGGAATAATTTGTATAAGACTTCTTTATTCGACCAGTGTAGGTTTAATAATTTTGTTTTAAGTTTATTATTATTGTTTCAATTTGAGTTTTTATGACTAGCTATAGAGCCGAGAACTTAAAGTTATATAACATTTTAGAAATCGAAGGTTATTGAAGATAAATTTTTAAAACACCATCAAAACAAACCGTTACCTAATACGACTTATCAAATTGCATTAAGTAACAGAAAACCCCTTGTATATTTTAATAACCAATCGCTTAGCGTATGATAAGAGGTGAATCGGAAATTACGAAGGTACGGTAATCGAAACTGTCGGAAATCGGAAATGCCTCAAAATTTAATTTATCTATCTAATCTAACTTAAGTAAAGTTATTACTTTAGAAAATATTTTTAAGTTTAAGAAAATCGAAATATTAACAAAAATCTTTTAATTAAATATATTTAAGCTACTCCATCGAAACCTCAAATTTATTTTAATAACACAAAGCGGATTAATAATATTTGAAGCATTAATCAGGCTATTCTTCGTTGGTTCAATAAAATATTTTACGGGGGACATTTTTTGGTTTCAGACTGAATTTAGGTATTTTTAAAAATTATTTGGATTTAATAAAATTTAATTAAAGATTTTTCCCAATAAAATTTCTTGTGCAACTTCCCATATTTTCTCGCATGATATTTTGTCATCTAATTATTATTGAACGAATTTGTGCCACAGTTTTTATAAAATGTTATGAAACTGAGAAGGGAAAAATATTTACAAGCTCATGGATTTTTATTTCTGTAGGGGTTTTTTAATTTTTCCGGTTATTTTATGTTAATTATTGACGTTACTTTCTATGAGTGGAAATATCGGAAAGAATTTTCAGTGTTTATAAGACAATTCCAAAATAGGCAATGATCCTGAACCACTTTGATCATAACTTGTTTATACAGGGGTATGGAAGATATAAACTTAAATTCACGATTTTTGGATTAAGGATTCCCGGCCCCCTTTTTCTGAATACCCCCCCCCTTTTTTTTCGGGAATTTCCAAATTCGGAAATATCCTATGCTCATCCTTTCAATTTAAAAATAATTTCACAATTACTTTCAGTTAATCCTATCAGTATTAAACTTTATTCATAATGAAGAAGATGAAGCAAATGATAATTTATCTTCTCAAAATGTGACATTATCTAGTGCAATAATTGCTGTATTGCTGGCTTTAATAGGATTATTTGAAATTATTGTACTAAAATTTATATCGAATAAATACTTAATAAAGAAATTTTTAGTTGATTGGAGTAATATGGAAGTACAACAAGAATAAATTGAATGGATTTTCAAATTCAAGTCAATTATCTATAATTGGAGGTAAACCTGTTGTTGTAATAAATGTTCATAGGAGAACATCTGAATATAAGCTGAAAAAGCGTTATCAGGTAAATTATAAAGTTTGTTAGGGATTTGGGTTGGATATCGGTTGCGTATATTTTAAAATTTTTGCTCGGATATCAATGTGTATATTGATGATTTCCGCGGATGATAAAATTTTTTCGATGATAAAATTTCTTCTGATTTACATTTAATTTTTAAAGTATTTAGAAAACATGCGGAGCGCATTACAATTGGCGCCAACAATTCTTGCTTATTTCGCTGCGGGTGTTTCGACAGCATTTTCGCAAACATTTTATTCAATTATCTTTGAACCAGATGACTTTACATGTGAAATAATTGTTAGTTCATTAATAAATAATGAATAACTCTCGTAATACGATATAGGTTAGGTATATCAGGATTATGTTACAAAATAAGACACCGGAATTAAGGAGCAAACAGCAATTGGAATAAACGATAGATCTCCAATTATCATGCTTATGCATGAGTGTTGTCTTGGGTCTTTCCAGAGACCAAGACCAATCTTTCTTTCCTAGTCCTTCCGTTTCCGTTTTCTTTCCAGTTTCCATTTTCCAAAAATATACTATTATTCATTCAGCAAACAATAGAATAATAGTATATTTAAAGATGAAGGTTCGTATATCTGTAAAGATGTATTTGAAGTTGGATCAGGAACAGGGAAGTTGGATAAGGAACCTACCATTTTGATTTGATGGGTGTTAAAGAAAATGCTAAAAAAATACATATATTACAGCATAGATAATAATAGATAATTCATAACTATGCAGATATGAGTTATTTCTGATTAGTTATGAAAAAATATATTAAAAATATATGAAAGCAGCAAAACTAATAAATTATATAATTTTAGTCACAATTGAACAATTTGTTTATTGCATTTATTAACTTTTTTATAATTTCTACAACAATTTTGTAAGCTAAAAAATTTATTCCATTATTAAATCAAATCTTTTTAGTTTTCATAAAATTCTAAGAAAGAATTTCTTCAAAATTTTGAACCAATTATTTTGTTGTGCTTCAAAAATAAATAAATCTCTGGAGAAGAGTACTATAAATAAAATTACTCCAACTGTGGCACAACAACAAACTGAGAAATATTTTGCAATGTTGAAAAGGACTTGGGATTAATAATTATAAAATTTAAAAATATATTTTTTGATTTAAATAATCATGTAAATTCAATGTAATTTTAAAAATTTTGTATGAAACTAGTGTTGCGCGAGATCGAAGATCACAGAGTTTGAAAAAGCCGAGATCGAGGGTCAACTTTGACACGAGGTCCGTTGTCAAGGTGTGAGGATAACCGAGGTTTTTAAAAAAATTTTTTCAAATATCAATGGGGCAAAAAAGTGAATAATTTGGCCTACGGCCTTACAAAATATCTAATTTAATGCGAAAACTATTTTTTACAACTTATTTATTTATTTTTCAAAAATTTTTCAACATTAAATTTGTTACAATCCTTATCATTCCAAAATTTATTTAAATCAATTATATTCTTTGATTTTTCTTCAAAATGTTTAGTAGCATATTCACATATTTTGCATATTGGAGAATAATCATAACCAAATCTTCTTTTTGTATATGTTTTTGTCCATTCAAAGTGTCTGTATTTTAAATTATCTATACAAAGCTGAATAAATTAATGTCCCCATATTAGTTATATTTCTATATTTTTGTGAGAGGAATCGGAGACTAATACACTATTAGGAAAACTTTATGAAGCTCCTATACATCAAGACTTTTCCGAGCCAATTGCTAACAAGATCGAGGCCATCTTTATCTTGATAATCGAACTACACGAGGACTCGTTAGGTATTTTCACTACTCGAACCCTGTACATTTTTCAGTACTATAAACCGGTAGTTTTGATAAGATCGAGTTTTATCTGACAGTGATTAACTTTTTGAATTTACTTTAAATATCTTTCCGTATCATTTTGCAAAGCCTTTAGATGCGCAACAAATTCATTCACTGATTTAAAATCATCCAAAGCAATAAATGCACTAGAAGGAACATCCATTCCTTCAAAAACAGATCTACTAAAAACTACAGGTACAGTAAGTGATCTTAACGAATTCCAAAATTTTTCTGTTACATAATTTTGACAAATATTATTCTCCAATGCCAAATAGAAAATGTGCCTTTCTAAAAATTTATTATTAATCAGAGTTTTATGCTGATCGACACTTTAAGTCCAAGGCAATACAAATGCTAAAAATTTTATCTACTTTTGGACTCTTATGCGTTTGGGATTTGGAACCTTTTTTCTGGATATTTTGAATCTTTCAAAATCAACACCATCCCAGATCACTTTCCAGGATCTTTTTAAAAATGTATATTTGTTAGCTAATTTCAATCAAATTTAAATTACCTATATTTCGGTTATAGCATTCATCATTGCACCCTCTTCTAAAACAAATACCAACAACCTCCAATCCTATCAGTTTTTGTAATCTTTTTGAAATAAGATCACGACCGGATGTAGCATTACAATGAGAAATTGCTTGGAAGGCCAATCTTGTTTTATTTTTAACTCTTGCCACAACCTTTAATTTGTATTTATGATTAAACTTTCGCATTAAAAGTATTCTGGGAAGTCTAAATGATATCCATGATAGGAAGATTTATATTCACTAATGAAAATCCTTTTTAAGAAGGATTGCTTCTTATTAGAGTAAATTCGAGTTTACTCAACTCGACCGCTCGGGTTTCTTGCGTAATTACTCGATTCGAAACTCGGGATTCTAGTACTCGGATTACTCAAGCTCGGAAATTTGTTACTCTCGGTACTCGACTTACATCTCATTTCTCTTATCATTTCTCTTATCACTTGACTTTGAAAAACACGAGTTTGAGCTCTAGCTCTAAATTTATCTGGGAGCATTTTTACCTCTTCTTGATCCCAAATATATTCTTTTGGAGTAGTTGGAGTAATTCTAGTTAAAGCATCATATGGCATAAATACAGAACTATCTAAACGATAGGTAGCTGAACTATTTAAAAATTTGTTTGTTAGAAATTTTCTGTCATAATGTCTCAAAGTTTCTGTAGGACTTTCAACTGTATACATCATATAATTTTGATCTTCTCTGCGATTCTGGGGCCATTCGTTTATTAAACAATATACATGTATAAAGAAAAGTATAGTTGAAACATTCATCTCACTTGAATAATAAAACATCTACATATATTGGAGAAGAAGTGTTTGTAGTTGCTAGTAATTTACCTAATTGAGCCCAAATACTCGGAACTTGAGCTTGATCAATTATTTTTAAACTGAGCTTAAGTTAATGTCGAAATAATATAGCTCGAAACACCTAATAGTGTTGCATATCTTATCTATCCTATCTTGCTATTTCTGGTGTTTTTTATTTAAATCCAAACATACAATTTTCTATCGTTAGTAAAAGTGCAATTGAAAGGACATTTAATGTTTGAATTAATCACTGGATAATCTGGATAACCAATTCCTTGACTTTTTACTTCAATACATTTATTCCAAATCAAAATTGGGGGCATTTTCTGCTTTTTAATCTTTATCTTAATTAAATTTAATTAAAAATTAGAATTAAATGATCTAGGTAGTTTTTTAAATGCTTTATATTTTCAAACTTATAGAGTTTGAGTTACTCGACTCGACCGCTCAATTTTTCGTCATTACTCGGGCTCGATACTCTGGATCCTAATACTAGGATTACTCGAGCTCGAAAATTAGTTACTCGACTTACTCGGTTCAAATCGAGTATTTTCATGCCCTATCTTCGGCGCAAAAAGGAAGATATTTAGCTTGAGGATCTTCCAAATTTCTCAAAATTTTCGCATGCGGTGCTGAAGATGGAAGACTTATGTGTATATCGGAGGATTTGAATTAAGTTAGGAACGGAAGATTTGAATAGATTCTACAAAATACCCCGAAATAAAATTATCCATCAATTTTCAATCCGAAGCGTATTCGACGTACTCTAACTCTTATACCAAGTCCCCTTAAAAATACTACAATTTTTTAAAGTCATACAATCTTTTAATTATCTTAAGGAATCAAGTCCTTTAAATTCAAACCCCTTTGCGGATTCCTGAAAATATAAATAAGCATACCAACTTATTTAAATCCTTTAAAATTTAATTAATACCGTCTTAGACGATTTGAGAATATAAAGTTGATCTTGTTGGTTATAATTTAGATAATATAATGAAGACAATATTAACATTATAAATAGAATTAGACAACAAATAAATTTCGAAAAATCCATTAATTCTGGTCATGAAACAAAAGATTTAAAAAACGAAATTATAAAAAGTAACTCACAATATGTAAATACAGGGTGACCCAAAAGAAACTGCACACGTTATTTTAAGTATAACTTTATTCAAATCAAAGATATTTGTCTCAGATAAAGCTTATATGATAGAGAATTAAATAAGGAACAAAAAATGTCTCTATCATATAAGCTTTATCTGAGACAAATATCTTTCATTTGAATAAAGTTATGCCAAAAATAACGTGTGCAGTTTCTTTTGTGTCACCCTGTATTATGTAAAATCATTCTCAATAATTTTATTCACAATACATATTATATTTCTGAAAATAGTTGCTTTAGTCTCTTTTGGATTTTTTTTAGAATGAAAAAATGAAAACTTTTGTTAACAAACAATTTTTCTCGATAAATTTTAAAAAAACACCTCGCCTTTTTCGCATCTAATAATAATCTTAAGCAAATATAGAATAAAAAAGAGTATAAAGAATAAATGTTCGCCAACACTAAAATTTTAACATTGATTATTTGAATGAAAATAAATTTGAAATAAAAATTACGTTCTAAAATTTATCTTTTTTAAACTTATCAATCGAAAAGTTAATTGAGCAAAGTTCATTTCAAGATGCATGGATAAGCTTTAAATTTACAAGAATTCTAATGTAGCTATTTATAATTAAACGGGAACATGTAGTTCCTAATTATCCAAGTGTGATGTAAAAATTGTAAATGTACAAAAACATAAAAATCCTCCAAATCAAAAACAATTACTTTTTGAACATCGCTCAACTAATTTATTTAAAAAATTTCTATAATTAGGGGAGTAAAAAACCGCTGACCACAACTCGGAGTTTACTGGGTTTTGATAGAAAAATCGGGTTTCGGGCAGGGTGCTATCTTAGTTGAAAAATTATTTATTATAATTTTTAATAAAATAATAATAAATAATTTTATAAATCTTAAAAATAAATATGTAAGTATATATTCTGTGTATTAATTTTATTTGTATGTATAGTTATTGTGTTGTTGTGATTGGTTGCCATGCATTTGTATTAGTTGATGTTATTCCCATCCCAAAAAGTAAATTTTGTGAAGTAACATTTAATGTGTTACTTGGAGAAACTCCTGTTGAAGCTAAACAACTGGCTGCTAATTGCTGTATTTGTTGTTGCATTACTTCATTCATTGAAGGACCTCTAGCAATTAAATGCGAAGTAGAATCTAATAAAGAAAATGATGAAGATGGTAATACTCCCATTGATGAAATATTAAGATTGAATTGGGAATTAGAAATACTAGATGTCTGAAAATATTTAAAATTAAAATCTGATAATTAAAATTAATGTAAAATTATGTTTAAGGGCGCACAATCCAATATGTCAATATATGTCATTAGAAAGAAAAGATGAGTCCACCAAAATTAGTAATTATTTGGGCTGAGGTATATTCCCTCAAAAATTGAAATTTATATGGGTTAACCAAATTTTTAGGTGAAATATTCGAATATACTAGCTCAAACACAATATTTCAATAATATATTTAAGGTTGTTTTAAAAAGGTTTGATCTAGTAATTGATGGATAATTGTTTAATAGATCACTCGCTCCAACAGATATAAGAGCTTCGTTACATAAATTAAGGGATTTAAATTCGCAAATTTAAAATTGAAGAATGAGAACAATGTGTTATTCAGATTTTTCGATTTTAAGGCTGGCAAAAAATAAATAAACCCCACCCACTGTTATTGTCTAACAATGGTAAACATAAGGCAAAGTCGGACCTCATCTTATGTTTGCGAAACTATAAAGTTGGTTGAATTGGAGCCAAGGTGGGAGGATTTTAGGGAAATTATTTAAAAAGGATTATTTTTAACTTTTGATGGAAAAAAGTGAAAAACAACGACTCTAATCCTTTATCACTAATTTTAGTTAAAATGACGTACTCCAGGTTTTGCCGGATTAAAGAAAAGAGAGTTTCGCGCAGTTTCTGCTAAAGCATTAGATGATGATGCTTGAGCTAGTTCTAAGTTTGATTGAATAGTTTGGTCTGAATTTTGATTTCTATTAATTTGTTGTATAATATTTCGTTGTGATGATGTTGAAGACGATTGACCACTTGTGCTTGCTGAAATCTATAATTAATATGTGAATTTGAATACTAGAAAATATCACATCCTTGACTTAACATACACATTAAAATGATAGATGATAGGCCAAATATTTTATGAGCAAGGATAAATATTAGGCCAGATCACTTTAAACATCAAGCACAAAAACATCCATCCTTACTAAACTCGATCTAATCTCTAATATTTTTCTTAATCAAATAATAACATAAATTTATAACCTCCCTCTCCCGTTGTCTACGGTCAGAAACTGCTGAATCAATTGGCTGACAAAAATGTGGAAAATTTGAAGGTCTATCAGGGTTTGAATTGACCAAACGACCTTGCCGGACCTTTTGAATCAAAGAAATTTAATTTATCTAAAAATGAAGTTACAGCAATTTTTGGAATTCTCCTTCCATCATTATAACGTTTAGCATGCATACAACCAACACATTTGTAATAAGCTGTTTCTATTCCACGTTTATCCTGATAGGAAGAGGAATAGCAAAATTCCTAGAGAATTTTTTAATCCTCAAAGAATTCAAGATAACTAACAAATCTCTTTCCTGGCTGTAAAACACTCTCATACAAAACCATCCTTCTTTTATATTTTGTACATCCATAATTAACTGCACCAAAGTCAATAGTTGGTGCCATTTAAATAAAAATTAATCTAAGAAAATATTTTTTTAATACTTATCCTGGCTAATTAGTTTTTGCCCCAATGGGGATGGGAGTAATTAATAGAGAGGGTAATTAATCGAGTTTTGGAATTTGAGACAGGGTAATTATTGTTTTAACTTTTCGCTAAAGGGATATAATCGGTAGATAAACTTTTTTTTGAAAAGGGGGGGGGGTATTTCTAAATAACTTTTTTAGAGATGCCCAATAAAGAAATTTTATATTAAAATTATTTTTTAAACCTCTTGCACGGGGGGTAATTATTTGAGCTAAGGTATTATTTAAGAGAATACGGTGAAAAAATTAATTAGTATACAAGAGAGTACTTCACTACGTTATAAATTATAGTATACATATTATTTTGTTTATTAAATATAGATTTAATTTTTATTCAGTAAATACATATAAACAAATTTAAAAATTAAGCAAAGTTATCTAAATATAGCTATATTAAAATGGCACAGCTAAAAACAAGACTTACTTAGAATCTAAAAAACAAAATATTATGGTAATAAATATTTTAAATTAAAGATAAACAAGGATAAAAATGATGATCTTTGTTTTCGTTAAGAAATCTTTTGATAAATTTATTTACCATTTAAGATCATGAGACAGATATGTATAAACATGTTTCTCATAAAATATTTTGAAATGTTGGCACACTTAAGGAATTATGATTCTTAAGCGTAAAGCCAAAAGAACGAAAACCAAAGTATGTACATGGAGGATTATATTTAAAATGTTTGGACGTTTAAAAAAATTAAATAAGCTTTCCTTTCCGGTTCTTAAAATTTATATGAACATTATACATATGGGAGTTTTACATAAATTCTAAAAAAAGGCAAGCTTTACATTGGTTAATATGGGTGTTTTACAGATTGGTGAATTTTAGTACAAACCTCTTGGAATAAGTTCACATTCCTTTTTGATACCGTTATTCCGAATAATAAGTCATTATATTTGCTTAATTTAGACAAATATAAATTTATGAAGATGGAATATTCGTTTAAGCGCTCATAAATCCTAAGGATTTATGAGCGCTTAAACGTAAGGATAACATGTTAACCTAAGGATAACATGTAAACCTAAGGATAACATGTTATACACATTTGCTTCAAAACATTTAGAAGTTTAAAAACTTCTAAACATAGGAAGTTGAATAGAATGGCAATGGTATTTCATTCTAATTCAAATTTTAAGTTACGGAGATTTTCATTAAATCGAGAGTTTTATTAGATAGAGAAAATTTTTTAAATATTCAGCCTTATTTACTAAAAAATATGATTAAAACTTAATAAAATTAGAATTATCTAGCTCCAGAGTAATATAGTTATAGCTAAACTCACTCAGTTTGATGATATCCTTATTAAAATTTTAAAAATAAGTCTAGGAACGTCACCAAATATTTTACTGAGATTAACAGGGAGTGCATTAAATAGTTCCGAAAATTAATAAGAATTATAAGAAATACTAAGTGGAAATGTTTAAAAATGCACTTTAATAAATTTTTAAGGATTTATTAAAGTTCAATTTTGTGGATTTAAAAACAATTTATAAATTTATCACGTGTTTATAAAAATTACATATAAAATTAATAATGAATACAATGTATAAATTAATAATTAAAAGATTCAATTTTTTGGATTATTTTTTAAATAAAGATTAAAAATACATAAAATACTTGGAATTAAAATCAAATTGTGAGGCAACTCAGCTCATCGAGCTCTATCGATTGACAGATAAAATGTTCAAATCTAAATCCCACGGTAAAATGTACTTAAGCCTTTTATTTTTTTATTTTGATTCTTAAAATACTCCAATAATTGAATTTGATAAAATTTTTGAATATATGTATGTACACTGCGTTCCAAAAGTATATGCACCCCTAGTTTTTTGATTTTTTATATATTTTTCTTTGTTGTTTTGATTAGACTTTTTGTATATCTATTCTTCCAGATAATTGTATAAATCTTTATAAAAATGGAACGGGATGGGGGAAATTTTTATTTTTTTGTTTAAACATACACATTTATCTGGAAAAATAGATAGACAAAAAGTCTAATCAAAATATCAAAGAAAAATTTATAAAAAATCAAAAAACTAGGGGTGCATATACGATGCAAGTAAATTGTCTTTGACAGTTTATGCAAGAGAAGCAATGCTTTTCTTTAAAAAATATAATAAAGAAGTTATGGACTTTTTAAAAGGTAAAAAATAATTTAAAAAATTAAAAATATTTTTATATAGAAAAGGGATTTGGAGGAAAATTATTTTGGAATTCCCCAAAACCAATATATCAAGGGAATGATTGTGATTGGCCATCTGAAAGAGAAGTGTTTGCAAGAAGGTTAGGTTTTATAGATAATTAGGAATATCGAAGTATGCTTTGACATTACTTTTAAATGAACTTGGGCACATATTACCAGCATTCCCCTAAGGATAATGGTTGTCCACTCCCTAGATTGTGGGGATGTTTAGCAAGTCCCTAGCTTCTTCAATAAGATATGCTAAAAAATAAGGTGACCTTATAATTTTGGAACAGTGTACCTTTACATACATAATTATGATAAAGTGAACATGTGAATGGTTTGTGCCATCAAACTAGCGATTAATAACAAAGATAGAGAAATGACTGGAAACTTCATTACCTTTGCTTAGATAACTGATATTCCTTACATATTTAAAAAATTTTTGTGACAAAGTGTCATCTCCAAAATAATTTTAAAAATAATTTTGTTAAATTTTTTAGAGTTTTAAAAAATTATGAACACAACAAAAAAGAAGCTGCTCGACCCACAACAAATATTACTCAAACTCCAAGTGAAGCATTCGCTGAAATTATGAAGAATCCTCAACAAGCAATACAACAATTAATGCAGCAAAATTTTAATTAAAAATTATCTTTATTTATTTTAAATTTTTTTAAATTTATATTATTTTTCGATAAATTAAATTTACAATCCCAAAATAAACCTAACATAAATGCTGTAATTATGAGGGAGGATCTGATGGATTTGTGGTATATCTCAATCTAATTGAGTTGAATCCGATTTATTTTTTGAAATTAAGTCTTAAAGTATTCCAATAAAATCCTGCTGGGTCATGTCCCGACATTTAAAAAATCCGGTTACTGGATCATGCGAATTTTTTATAAATTTAGTGGATTTTTAATTATTCCCGTAATCTCTTTTCTTTTTCAAAACGAAATCCGATCCGAGAAATTGTTGAAAACACGAGCCGAAATCCGATACTTGTCATGAAATTTGTTACATAAAATAAAGAAATTATGTTCCCTGGCCTTCCAAAATTTTCAAAAATTTCATCCGCGGAGCAGAATAAGTGATTGTTTTTGCCTTCATCAAGATAGACTTTCAAGATTTTTGCCTGCGTTGCTAAGAAAATGAAATTATCTCTTCTTGGCATACTGAAAATCCATGATATTTGGTTATTGGTAATCTTTGTGCCGTATAAAGTTGGAATTTCTAAAAAATGCGTCGGTTATCGAGTTGCTGCAAACAAGATTCTACTACCATATTGCTCTCCATCCAATATTATTATAAATTTACACAAAAATAATTTAAAATATTTACTCTGAATTAGTTAAACTTTTAGTTTATTAAAGGTAATCTTCAGCTTTACTGGTCCCTAGAAAAAAATGAGGAAAAAGTGCAAGTTCGACAATTTTGAGGCATGCCAGGAGGTAATCGAGCTTGCTGAGTCCGAATCTGAGCATAGAATTTGTTTATTTCGAACCCTGGACCCGAATTCGACCAAGTCAAACATGGGGTAAAAATTCAAAATTTCAAATTTTATGTCTAATCGGACTTGTCTTTTCGAGCTGAGTCAATTGGCATCAAAATTATTAGGTGTCGACATCTTTAGACTAAGTTATGGTGTCTGATTTATATTCGGAAGTCTAACCACGCGTGTATTTAAGTGATCATAACTCAGTGTCGAAACACAATAATTTTGATATCATTCGACTCAGTTTGAAGAGAGGCGTCAGAATAGCGATAGTTTAATAATTTCGAATTCTTACCATGAATTCGACTTGGTGGAATTCGGGTCCGGGGTTCGAATTAAACAAATTCTATGCTCAGATTCGGACTCAGCAAGTTCGATTACCTAATGGCATACCTCATAAATGTCGAAATTCCACTTTTTCCTCATTTTTTTCTAGGGACCAGTAAAGCTGAAGATTACCAAAAATTAATTTCCGTCTCATATTTTCTGCCCAAGTATTTTAAATGCCATTTTATCACTTTCCTACTGAAAATAATTAAAAATAAACTTTTGTCAACGAGCACCTGTATTACAGCTGTATTTATATTTTTATTTTATTTACTCTTGAAGATAAAAAAAACAATTTTATTCTGAAAAGACAGGAAATAGTCAAAGAAAATGTTGCATTTTTTTTATTTTTAACAAAAAAACATCTAAATACTTAAATACGTATTTAAATATAAATAAAAATTTTATTTAGTATCAAAATTAACGATTAAAAAGCAAAAAACAACAAATAAAATTCCTAATTTAGAAATTTTTTATGTAAGTATAAATAGGTAAAGCATACAGTATTTAATTTTAAAGATTGCCTTCCTACCCCTATATTAATTTTTGTTTTATTTATGGAATATTAGAGGAATATTATTAGGTGAGGAAAGAGTTAAGAAAAATATCTGTTAAGGATATCTATATGTTAAAAAGATATAGAAACTTAAAACCTCCAACGATAAAAGATATTTATACATCCAATCTCTGATATCATCCAATCTTTTTTATTCTTAAAAATGAGTAATTTTCACAATGTCTCTCGCTGAGCAACATGATTTTCGAGTCTGGATTGTCAGGGATAGGCGTATTTTGAATTTTATACACCTTCGTTGTTTTGGAGAGATTTGCAGGTTTTGTAGAAATGATTGGGATACGATGTGATAAGAATAAGAGTGATAGAAGACCGAAGATTAATGAGGAAATCAGGAAATTATTAGAGACTTCGGAGGTTGGATGAATAAATCACTTTTATCGTTGGAGGTTTTAGGCTTTTTAAGTTTTTTTTATATCTTCTTATTATCCTAATACTTGATATCCTTCTTTACCCCTATAACCCCTATATGGGGATATATATTTGTTACTAATAAATTTTTAAAAAATTATTCAATGTTCTGTATGACTAAACCTAATTTAATGTATACCTATTTAGAAAATAATTTTTAGTTTTTTCCAATTTTGTTTACAAATCTATTTATTTATATTTAATATACTCTAAAAATCGACAGATTAAAAAGCTTTAAATACATTACTGTATTCACATGTATATATTTAATTTTTTAGATGGAGCATCGGAAATAGGGGATTTATTTTTTTAGATTAAGCAGTTAAATAGAGAAAAAAGAGTGACGTGGAGAGCGAAAAAAGCCAAAAGTTATTGGCATAATATTATTTGTTTTTGCTTTTAGTAAACATTTATTTTTTTAAATCCGATGCAGCCAAACCAGTTAACTTATGTTTTTGGTTCAAATCAGAGTTGGACCATAAACTTCAGGGTCGGGGCTTTTATCGGAGTTACGGATTTCGGGGGCGGGTTTGATAAAATCGTTCGGGGTCATGGTTAGAGATATTGGTCGCGATCGGATATAAACTGGGGCAGGGTTAGTCGGGATCGGAGTTAGTGTGTAATTACCTCTCTCAATAATTACCCTCCCAAATAATTACCCTCTAGTTTATTCAAAAATATTATTTATCAAAAAAATATTATCGCAAAAAATAATGTGTATGCATACACTGCGTTCCAAAAGTATATGCACCCCTAGTTTTTTGATTTTTTATACATTTATCTTAGTTACCGTATTTCCTAAAATAATACTCCCCCCTGAATTAGTACTCCCCCCTTAAATAATACTCCCCTTCGGAGGAGGGTTGAAAAATAGTACTCCCCCCTTAAATAGTACTCCCCTAAAATAGTACTCCCCCCTAAAATATTTTTTTCCTATATTTAAAAAAAATATAGTAGACTCAATGAATTATTTTATTGAAATTTATTTATTTATTTTATTTATTCTACATAAGTAGGTTGTCGGTTTCACTTGATTCTTCGATAACCGAAACCGAACAAGTTTCGGTTACCGAAAACGAACCGAAATTTTAACCTAAAATTTGTCGACGATTAAAGAGATATATTGTGATTAGTTGGTGGGATAAAAGTGGATTTGAGGATATAAGTGATTATATCGGGTGATAAAATGTGTTCTGGATTGATAAGTGGGGTCTAAAAAATATCATTGCATTATGGTTTCATAAACGAATTTGAGGGAATAATGAAGGATGAGTCATATTAGGCGATTTTGGTTGATTAAGAGTGATAAAGATATGAAATTTAATAATAAATCCTCCTTAATCCACAGATATTTTTTCGTTACCTCTAATCAAAAATACCCAGACATCCAAACACTGATATCCAACTTATCTCATTTGATCCCTGGTGCCCAAATATGGATATCATATAATTCGTAGGGATATTGGAAGAACAAAAGGAATATGAAAGATATCGGTGATTAATGCTGATAAATCCTTAGACACAGAGATTAGGACATCTCTAGACACAGGATTACACTAGACACAGGTAATCACTATACACAGGAGATTAGGTAATCTCCTGATAAATCCCCTTGAATGATGTCTAGGGGATTTTACGCATATCAAGTGTATAAATGTGTTCGGGAGTTCAAGATGGACGTAGAGTGTAAATTTAGATATCTAGTCTTAATCGCTTAAATCCCTTTATATCCCTCGATATCACTCCAAATCCACTAATCGAATCAAATCTTCCTGATCCGGCATTTTTAAATAACAATCTCTAATTCTAACATTTAGAATTTTAAAATAAATTTTCCTATAATAAATCATGGAGGAGGGTTGAAAAATAGTACTCCCCCCTCAATTAGTACTCCCCCCTTAAATAGTACTCCCCTTTGGAGTACTATTTTAGGGGAGTACTATTTAAGGGGGGAGTACTATTTTTCAACCCTCCTCCGAAGGGGAGTATTATTTAAGGGGGGAGTACTAATTCAGGGGGGAGTATTATTTTAGGAAATACGGTAACTAAGATAAATGTATAAAAAATCAAAAAACTAGGGGTGCATATACTTTTGGAACGCAGTGTATGCATACACATTATTTTTTGCGATAATATTTTTTTGATAAATAATATTTTTGAATAAACTAGAGGGTAATTATTTGGGAGGGTAATTATTGAGAGAGGTAATTACACACTAACTCCGATCCCGACTAACCCTGCCCCAGTTTATATCCGATCGCGACCAATATCTCTAACCATGACCCCGAACGATTTTATCAAACCCGCCCCCGAAATCCGTAACTCCGATAAAAGCCCCGACCCTGAAGTTTATGGTCCAACTCTGATTTGAACCAAAAACATAAGTTAACTGGTTTGGCTGCATCGGATTTAAAAAAATAAATGTTTACTAAAAGCAAAAACAAATAATATTATGCCAATAACTTTTGGCTTTTTTCGCTCTCCACGTCACTCTTTTTTCTCTATTTAACTGCTTAATCTAAAAAAATAAATCCCCTATTTCCGATGCTCCATCTAAAAAATTAAATATATACATGTGAATACAGTAATGTATTTAAAGCTTTTTAATCTGTCGATTTTTAGAGTATATTAAATATAAATAAATAGATTTGTAAACAAAATTGGAAAAAACTAAAAATTATTTTCTAAATAGGTATACATTAAATTAGGTTTAGTCATACAGAACATTGAATAATTTTTTAAAAATTTATTAGTAACAAATATATATCCCCATATAGGGGTTATAGGGGTAAAGAAGGATATCAAGTATTAGGATAATAAGAAGATATAAAAAAAACTTAAAAAGCCTAAAACCTCCAACGATAAAAGTGATTTATTCATCCAACCTCCGAAGTCTCTAATAATTTCCTGATTTCCTCATTAATCTTCGGTCTTCTATCACTCTTATTCTTATCACATCGTATCCCAATCATTTCTACAAAACCTGCAAATCTCTCCAAAACAACGAAGGTGTATAAAATTCAAAATACGCCTATCCCTGACAATCCAGACTCGAAAATCATGTTGCTCAGCGAGAGACATTGTGAAAATTACTCATTTTTAAGAATAAAAAAGATTGGATGATATCAGAGATTGGATGTATAAATATCTTTTATCGTTGGAGGTTTTAAGTTTCTATATCTTTTTAACATATAGATATCCTTAACAGATATTTTTCTTAACTCTTTCCTCACCTAATAATATTCCTCTAATATTCCATAAATAAAACAAAAATTAATATAGGGGTAGGAAGGCAATCTTTAAAATTAAATACTGTATGCTTTACCTATTTATACTTACATAAAAAATTTCTAAATTAGGAATTTTATTTGTTGTTTTTTGCTTTTTAATCGTTAATTTTGATACTAAATAAAATTTTTATTTATATTTAAATACGTATTTAAGTATTTAGATGTTTTTTTGTTAAAAATAAAAAAAATGCAACATTTTCTTTGACTATTTCCTGTCTTTTCAGAATAAAATTGTTTTTTTTATCTTCAAGAGTAAATAAAATAAAAATATAAATACAGCTGTAATACAGGTGCTCGTTGACAAAAGTTTATTTTTAATTATTTTCAGTAGGAAAGTGATAAAATGGCATTTAAAATACTTGGGCAGAAAATATGAGACGGAAATTAATTTTTGGTAATCTTCAGCTTTACTGGTCCCTAGAAAAAAATGAGGAAAAAGTGGAATTTCGACATTTATGAGGTATGCCATTAGGTAATCGAACTTGCTGAGTCCGAATCTGAGCATAGAATTTGTTTAATTCGAACCCCGGACCCGAATTCCACCAAGTCGAATTCATGGTAAGAATTCGAAATTATTAAACTATCGCTATTCTGACGCCTCTCTTCAAACTGAGTCGAATGATATCAAAATTATTGTGTTTCGACACTGAGTTATGATCACTTAAATACACGCGTGGTTAGACTTCCGAATATAAATCAGACACCATAACTTAGTCTAAAGATGTCGACACCTAATAATTTTGATGCCAATTGACTCAGCTCGAAAAGACAAGTCCGATTAGACATAAAATTTGAAATTTTGAATTTTTACCCCATGTTTGACTTGGTCGAATTCGGGTCCAGGGTTCGAAATAAACAAATTCTATGCTCAGATTCGGACTCAGCAAGCTCGATTACCTCCTGGCATGCCTCAAAATTGTCGAACTTGCACTTTTTCCTCATTTTTTTCTAGGGACCAGTAAAGCTGAAGATTACCTTTAATAAACTAAAAGTTTAACTAATTCAGAGTAAATATTTTAAATTATTTTTGTGTAAATTTATAATAATATTGGATGGAGAGCAATATGGTAGTAGAATCTTGTTTGCAGCAACTCGATAACCGACGCATTTTTTAGAAATTCCAACTTTATACGGCACAAAGATTACCAATAACCAAATATCATGGATTTTCAGTATGCCAAGAAGAGATAATTTCATTTTCTTAGCAACGCAGGCAAAAATCTTGAAAGTCTATCTTGATGAAGGCAAAAACAATCACTTATTCTGCTCCGCGGATGAAATTTTTGAAAATTTTGGAAGGCCAGGGAACATAATTTCTTTATTTTATGTAACAAATTTCATGACAAGTATCGGATTTCGGCTCGTGTTTTCAACAATTTCTCGGATCGGATTTCGTTTTGAAAAAGAAAAGAGATTACGGGAATAATTAAAAATCCACTAAATTTATAAAAAATTCGCATGATCCAGTAACCGGATTTTTTAAATGTCGGGACATGACCCAGCAGGATTTTATTGGAATACTTTAAGACTTAATTTCAAAAAATAAATCGGATTCAACTCAATTAGATTGAGATATACCACAAATCCATCAGATCCTCCCTCATAATTACAGCATTTATGTTAGGTTTATTTTGGGATTGTAAATTTAATTTATCGAAAAATAATATAAATTTAAAAAAATTTAAAATAAATAAAGATAATTTTTAATTAAAATTTTGCTGCATTAATTGTTGTATTGCTTGTTGAGGATTCTTCATAATTTCAGCGAATGCTTCACTTGGAGTTTGAGTAATATTTGTTGTGGGTCGAGCAGCTTCTTTTTTGTTGTGTTCATAATTTTTTAAAACTCTAAAAAATTTAACAAAATTATTTTTAAAATTATTTTGGAGATGACACTTTGTCACAAAAATTTTTTAAATATGTAAGGAATATCAGTTATCTAAGCAAAGGTAATGAAGTTTCCAGTCATTTCTCTATCTTTGTTATTAATCGCTAGTTTGATGGCACAAACCATTCACATGTTCACTTTATCATAATTATGTATGTAAAGGTACACTGTTCCAAAATTATAAGGTCACCTTATTTTTTAGCATATCTTATTGAAGAAGCTAGGGACTTGCTAAACATCCCCACAATCTAGGGAGTGGACAACCATTATCCTTAGGGGAATGCTGGTAATATGTGCCCAAGTTCATTTAAAAGTAATGTCAAAGCATACTTCGATATTCCTAATTATCTATAAAACCTAACCTTCTTGCAAACACTTCTCTTTCAGATGGCCAATCACAATCATTCCCTTGATATATTGGTTTTGGGGAATTCCAAAATAATTTTCCTCCAAATCCCTTTTCTATATAAAAATATTTTTAATTTTTTAAATTATTTTTTACCTTTTAAAAAGTCCATAACTTCTTTATTATATTTTTTAAAGAAAAGCATTGCTTCTCTTGCATAAACTGTCAAAGACAATTTACTTGCATCTTTAAAATATGGTTAAAATTATTTTTAAAACAATCATGTCATTTTAAAACTTTAATCTGTAAATAATCTAATATGAAACGTGTGACGAAAAATTTCCAAAAACCACTTATGTCTTATCATGCATTTCCTATTTTGCACTATGCTTTTCCCTTATTCACACTTCTTTAATGCGCCAAAGGCGAAACTTTTGGAGGTATTGAAATTTCTGTTGAGTAACATTCATTCTTCTAGAACTGGCAAACTTTTTATGACATTACCCAGGGTAATTATTTTAGCAATTTTTCACAGCATTTTTTCAATTTTTTCCACTTTTTTTCACGAAGAGCCCAAATTTCCGCTGGAGCCCAATTTTCCGAAAAGTTGGAGCCCAATTTTCCAGAGCCCAATTTTCCGGCACTCAAATTAAAGTCTTAGTCTAACTTTCTAAAATGCTCAAAGCCCGACTCCGTAAAAATCCATCTAACTCTTGGTTCAAGGCCAAAAGTCTCGCATATTTCAGCATGTAATTTAATGAAAATTTTTTCTATACCCACCAGTTACAACAATATATTGTATATCTATTTCATCAACTTGTGTGTCATTTCCAAATTTTGGTCCAACTTTGATTATATAAACTTTAAATAATAATTATCATTATTTTAATTATTTTACTTATTTAATTCTATTAATTACCCTCTCCCTATTAAATGCCCTCTCCAGCCAAAGGCTGAAAAATAGCTACCCAGGGTAATTATTTGAGTATATAGGGTTCTCTATGCATTTTAAAATTAATCATTTACATTGTCTTGGATAAAAATATTCTTCAGTATACATCCAATACTTGCCAGTACCTACTTTATTTAGATCTCTCTTAAAAGTTTCTATTGGTCCATTTTTTGACACTGCACGATAAGCTTCCTTTTTAATTTTTTTACAATTTATTTTTTATTTGTTTCATTAAAAACCTCAATAGAAAATCCATCTTCACCCATTACACTGTTTGGTTTAACTTTTTAAAAAATATTTTTAATAAAAAAATTATTTCTTAATTACAATAGCTAACGGCACAATACATTTGCGGCCTGTTAATGTCAAAACTGACAGATGCTTTATAGACTTGAAACCTGTAAATTTCGTTAAGAATACATTAAAATATTTTTATGGCTAATTTCATTAATAAAATAAATTAAAAAAATGATTGCAAAAGAATGGACCAGAAAAAAGATGAAAATTAATTGTTATGGTAGATGATATTGACCGATAAATAGGATTGATAAATAATAATGTACTTTCTTATTGAATCCACTTATCCATAGTCCATATACCTAATCCAAAAAAATAGCGAGGGGTAATATTAATCAGTTGATTATGAGTTAGTGTTGCTGCTTGCTTAATCACTCTGAAGGGCTGGGCGAAGAATAATGCCCTGCCGGACTAACAACAATAATGACAGAATTCCCTTCAGATTCCGCTAATTCTTATCTCTAATATATAACTATGTAGGTAGTGATTCAGGCACCTTTTCTTTAGTTAATTAAAAAAATAAAATAAATCCAACCATTTGCCCATAATAAGGGCTGAATGAACATCAATAGTTTCTGCTGGATTTTGAATCATTTGGCCGATACCGCTAATAATTTCAGCAAAATTTTGAATATCCCACTAGATACAAATTTAATTTGATAATTTATTTAAATAATTTACAGGATTTTCGCCAATAGCTTTTACATTAATATTTAATATTAAAAATGATGATATAAAATAAAATAATAATTCTGGAAACATTTTAATATTTGATATTTTTATCTGTTTTTTAGATCCTTTAATAATTAATTAACAAAAATCCATGAAATTAAAAAATAGATATTACTAGTGATGGGAATTTTCAGTCGTGAAAAAGAATTTTCTCTATATTTTTATTCTAAATATTAATTTTTAATAAAATAGGGCGAAAAAATATATTGGAGAATTTATCCAAAATGATTGTTAAAAATACTGAAAAATACGTTAATGGTCATCCACGGTTTTTTTGAATGGATAACCGCAATCCACTCATTTTGCGATTTAAAGGGAACTAAAAAAATGGAAGGATTTATTGATGGATTTATCCCTTTTTAAATAAATTCTATTTTTGTATTAGAGAGAGAGAGAGAGAGATTCAAACAATTTAATTGTGATGGATGAAATTATTTAAGCAAATTTTTTGATTATATGTATTTTGGGTCAAACTTGTGATAAATAATATAAAGAGTAAAAGTAATTATTTGAGATAAAAGACGATATAAAATAAAAAAGATTTTAAAAAAAAATTAGAAAAAAATTTGAAAAATTCTCGAGGCCTTTAAAAATTCCAAAATTTTCGACTGATGCGCTAGAAAAGGTAGATTGGGTACAACTTTACGATAAATTTTCCCTAAATCCTGACAGCTCTGTTCTAGAAACCATTAAAATAAAAAATATATTTATTTTTTATTAAACAATTTAATATTTTTTATCATTTAAGCTAAATAAATATTTATTTATTTTGTTTGACTTTGTCCTCCATATTTATAAAAACATTCACTACATTATTTTTTATTTAAAAAGAAATTTTTTCACAAAAATCAGACAATATTTAACATACATATTTTCCTCTAATTTTTAATATTCTTATCTGCAATCATTTTATCACTAATTATTTATTTTTATTAATTAATTAATCATTATTTTCTTCAAAGTTCATTACATTATAATTTAGTCAATTTCAATTCTTTTTTATAAGAACTTTGTTAATACTTATAATTAATACATATCTCCAAATAATTATAAGCTTATCGTCGATTTTAGTGTTTCTTGACTTATGCCGCATTAGTTGAGTTGCTTTTATTTGATATTTTTTAGTATTACTTATAATAAGTGAATATTCTTAATATTGTTTAAAAATTTAAAATCTTGTTTAAATATTGTTACTAATTTTATTGTTTTTAATTGTTTTTAAATATTTTCATAAATATTGCTTAAAAATTTTGGCCCTATCCCAAAAGAAGGGTCGAATCGTTTTTTTCCTTACTTTTTATTTCTTTATAAAAATGGTCAATTTTCCTTAAAGTTGATGTATGTTGATGTTTGCCTTAAGGAAGAATGGACGTCCGAGTCGTCCGTGTTTTGTCGGTCCGAGTCTGTCCAGTTCGTCCGTTTTTGTCTGTCCGAGTCTGATTTAAAATTTCTAATTTAAAACATTTAAATCTGAGTGCCGATGCATTATTGTTTGAGGATGCACTTTAACTCGTGTCTGAACTAGACATACCTTTCCTCTATTCAATAACGTCAATTTATTGTGACATTAAATTTACCAAATGATTTAATTTAAAGTAGGGTTTGACCCCGACCCCGTACCCCGAACCCCGACCCCGTTCCCGAACGATTTTTTCACGATTCTCCCCGACCCGAACCCCGCCCCGAAAAAAAGTGAAAACCCCGTACCCCGACCCGAAAAGTTTCGGGGTTATCGGGGTTTTATATACCCAAAAAATGTCATTTTTGGGAGAATTTTAAGAGAAAAATTTTAAAAATTTACTCCCAATTTACTTTGCCTTTATTATTTTTGAAAGAAAAATAAAGAAATATTAAAATTCTTTTTCCTGCTATGTTAAGAGACTTGTGGTTGAGTGGCTTAGCTGTTGGTTTTAGCCTATATTTCCATTAATATAGGATTGGGTTCGGATCCAAATAAGCTGGGCTCGATTGTTGGGGATGTTTCTTTAGAAAATCAAGAACTTAATTTTAATTTAAAATGTAAATCTTATTTTTAAATATTATCAACCATAAAAAACAATGTAAAGATTTTTTGTTTAGCTAAAATTTCAAAAATTTTCTTGGTCAGAGCTAAAATAAACGAAGACATCCGGCTTTTTTACCTAAAAAATTTTAAAAATTTTCGCCTGTGGCTCTGGAAATGTAAGAAATTTGGCTTCTTGGCCTTCCAAGTTTCTCAAATTTTTGCCTGCGGCGCAGAAAAGAAAGAGTTACCCTGATATCAGGGTGGCCCCTTCCAAAACACTAAAATAGGGCGAAGCCACTCAGAAATAGGGCAAAAATAGGGCGAAATCGGCCAAAAATGGGGCAAAATTAGGGCATAGCTTTAAATGCTTAAACATACTTAAAATTCAAATAAGGCGAAAATTTTGGAAGGCCAAGAAGCCAAATTTCTTCATTTTTTAGCGCTGCAGGCAAAAATTTTGAGGATTTTGAAGGCCAGGAAGTCAGAAATCCTCAATTTTTACCATTTTTCTTACGAAATCCGAAGAATTTTTAAAATTTTACAAGATAGTAAAAATAGGGCAAAAATATGGCAAATGAGAAAATAGGGAAAAAATAGAGCGAAAAGGTCAAAAATAGGGAAAATCCTCTAGAAATAGGGTAAAAGGGCCACCCTGCCTGATATCCTCCAAATCACTAATCACTCGATAACCCTTCAAATCAATGATATCCCTTGAAACTACCCTTAGTCCCTACAAATCCTCTTATATCCCAAGATAACCGCTTTAATCCCTCCAAATCCTCCTTAATCACCTCCAGATCCAATTAATCACTCCAATTTCTCTTTTTTCCATTTAATCCCACCTTATTCTCATTAATTTATGAATATATTGCAGAAAATAGACCCAAAATGGCTATTTTTAGAGCATTTTTCTTTAAAAAATTTTTTCCTAAAACCCCGTACCCCGACCCGAACCCCGACCATATTTTGCTCCCCCGACCCGAACCCCGCCCCGAAACATTTCGAAAACCCCGTACCCCGACATACCCGCCCCCGAGCGTTCGGGGTCAAACCCTAATTTAAAGTCATTGTGTTTTTATGTCATGCATATTAAAGACATGCACTCAATTTTGTTCGCGTTTTTTAAATATTTTTAATTTAAGAACATCTCCTAATTATCTTTATTTTTGCTAATTAAATATTTAAAATTTACAATTAATTTCTTAATACCCAATTTAAATTAAACCATCTTAATATTAAATTGTTGTTTGCATGAGAAATTTGCTATAGTAAAAATTGAAAAAAAGTGCAGATGCTATCATTAAAACTAGAATATTCTCCCTTTCATTTTGGGTACACTTATTGATATGTATTTTTATTTTTTCCTTCCATTTATTTTTATTTTTTGTTAAATTTTGTCTGCACCGATTTGATACTTTTATCAATAAATTTTTAAAATTAAATTTTTGTTATAAAATATTTCACACTTCTTATACCCAAGTAAGTCATAGTTAATTATTTTTAAAGTTGATTAAAGGGATATCTAAAAATGCGCCGAGTACTTAATTCAACAAAACTAAAAAATTCTTCATCTGTTAATACTCTGTTTATTTTTCGCAATCAAAGCAGAGTTGCTTCTCCATTACAAATAAAAAATGATAAAAATAATTCTTTAAAAATACAAAAATTTCCTCTTAAAAATAATGATATTAATATAAGGCAAATAAATTCTGATTGTTTTTCTGATAGGTAAATTAAGTGATTATGATGATAAATTTAGTTTTCTTGATTTTAGGCATAATGGCCCATGTGGTGAGTTGAAATTAAAAAATATTTTTTCTAAAGTAATTTTCAAAATATATTCTAGAGTTGGAGAAACAGCAAATGCTTCGTTATCTTGGATTTAAGGCAAATATAATTTTATAAAATAAAGTCGGACCGCAATTGTGTATCTGAAAAAATATATAAATGGGGATCACGTCCATAAAATTCCCCATCAGTGAAAGAATATGGGGAATTCCCCCTTCACCCTCCCTCCCTCAAGTCCAATTTTTTAAGATTTATAAAATTAACTGAAAAAAGGAATAGATTTCTGTTTGGTGTACAGGTGATGTAAATGTCTCGGGTGAAGTTTGGGGTTGACTCGCCAAATTCAATGGTTGCACTTTATATCAAGGCTTGTTCATTCGTGTTTACCCACACTCAAGTGAGTGTAAATTCTCAGTTGAGGTCCGATTATAATTCTTTGTAAAGTTTCTTGTATTAAATCTTTGTAATTTAATCATATTTTTTCAAAAAGGATTTGGATGAGTTAACAAACACAAACGTTCCAGATAGTATTCGTTTATGCCAAAAATTGGGAAAAGAAATTCCTGAGGAAGGCGTAGACGAATCTAAAATGTTAAGCGAATTAAGAGAGATTGCTGCATTAAATAATCCTTACAAAACTTTTATTGGTAAATTTGAATTAATTAATTAAAAGATTAAAATTATAAAAATTTTAATTTATGGCCAATTTTTATCAAAGTCTTAGATTTTCCTTTCGGTAAAGGGTTAATTGCCAAAAATCAACTAACTTATTTTAGCGGGGTTTTTCTTATGTTACGACCAGGGCTGATCGAAATAAAAATATTTTTTATTTCGAATCGAAACGAAATAAAAAAATTCCTATTTCGTTTCGGAGCGAAACGAAACGAAATGAGCTTATTTCGGACAAAACGAAACGAAAAAAACGAAATAAAATAAAAATTAAAAAATTTTTATTTTTCGGTCAATAAAGGCTTTTTATCGATATTTAAATCATAGATATGCATCCCAAGAGCCAAATTACTTTGGAGTATACCACTTTAGATATCGATCAAGACGGATATTAAGAGGGATAGATATCTTCTATATCCCTTGCGCTATCTTGTATATCCCCCTCCCAAAACCACCTACTATATTCACTTAATCCATAAAATCCAAATATACACAAAATCCACCTAAGTATATCCCCTTAATCTCGCCCATACCACAATATCGCCTTAATCTTGCTATCACTAATCCCTCGAGATCTCTTTTAATCCACCGCACAAAGTAATAAAAATTTTAGTATAACTCCAATTTGGAGTACAACTCCAGCATATTCAAATCTAGATTTTTATTATTTTTATATCACAGATTTTTATTTGTGATATAAAAATTTTTATATTTTTTATTATTTTTAAAAAATAATAAAAAGATTTTTATTTTCAAAGATTTTTATTATTTTTATATCACAGAAATGAAGATTTCTGACTATGGTAGGTTAGGCGACGGAAGGCTGGTCTGCTCTAGCAAACCCCGTAAAAGCTTTCTTCCTTTTTAGCGCCGCAGGCGAAAATTTTTTGAATTTTGGAGCTCAAGAAGCCAAATTTCTTCCATTTCAGCGCCGCAGGCGAAAATTTTTTAATTTTAGGCTGCTCATAAGACAGAAATCAGTAAAAAATTAACGATTATTTCCATAAATTCCCGTCATTAGGGGGTGCATTTTCTCACTTTTTTTTGTTTCGTTTCGTCCGGAATTTTGTCTATTTCGTTTCGAAACGAAACGAAATAAATTTTTTTCTGTTTCGTTCCGAAACGAAACGAAATGGAAAAAAGGGCACGAAAGAGCGAAACGAAACGAAACGAAACGAAATTTCGATCAGCCCTGGTTACGACCTCCTGCCGCTTGTTATAGGTTAAATAACTGAACTACGAGCGCTCTTAAGATTCAGGCCTGAACTATTCTGTTTTTGTATATTTTTAATTAAAAATTAATTAAGTGAATAATTTTAAAAATAATTTATTACTCATTTTATTTTAATTTTATTAATTTTAGGTATGGGATATTATGGTATGTTATTATTTGATATATTTATTTATCAAAAATTTATTGAAAAATAATATTAAAGATTGTATTGTACCATCAGTAATTGTTAAAAATATGTTACAAAATGCTGGATGGTGATTAATTATTTAAATTTTAAAAAATTTAAAAATAATCGGTATCTTCTTTCCCCACGTTTAGGGTTGGCTGTTCCTTGAAAATCACAGGATATGTATCAGGAACCGAATCGAAAATTTCCTAATATCCCACCTTTTTAAGTTTCGGATATCTTTAACCGCCAAACCTTCCTACATCAACTATCAAACAAAATTAAATTTTTTGTACATTATTAAAACAGAACAGTCTTAGTATTTACATGTTTTATTACCTGGTAACTTTATTATCAAAATTTGAAATTTTTCAGTAAAGAGATATAAATAATTTTCAAATTTGTATATAATTTTTATTTTCTTAAATTTGTAGGACTTCCCCATATACTCCTTATCAACCAGAAATAGCACAGGGACGCCTAGAAAGTCTTTTAAATTTCCAGACTATGATATCTGATTTAACTGGTTTACCCTTTGCAAATGCTTCAGTAAATTAAATTTAAAATAATTTTTTTATAAATTATAATTAAAGTTGTTAGATGAAAGTACTGCTTGTGCAGAAGCTATTGCTTTAGCTGTTCGTGTAACTAAAAGGAGAAGTTCGTTTTTAGTTTAAGAAATTATTAAATTTTATCTCCGAGTAAACAACCAATTTTATATGCTTAAAATAAAAATATGAAACATTAAAAAAATTTTTTTGTCAAATGTTAAAAATTCAAAAATTCACGAAAAACTAAGAAAATATAAGTATTTGTTCAGATACTCACGGTCAAGACAGTGGAGCCAAAATTTAGCCAAAATTAAAAAAAAATCTTAAATAAATCCAGGAAAAATACAATGAATATTTGAACGGTTATATGCTGAACGGCTTTAATGAAATTTTATTACCGGGAATTTTATTTCGTGTATCCATAGAAATGATATTTGATTTGAAAACATACTTAAATTTAAGTTTCAGTCATGGTATTTTCCCATAATTAGTGTAGTCAGTTTTTAGAAATCTTAGGAATCCGGAACTTAACCGAAGATCTGAACAGAAATATCCTCAGTTTCTTTGATTTTTCGATAACCCTACTCCTAATAAATTTATTTATAGCAATCCTTTATGATACTGGATTACATCCACAAAATATTGGTGTAATGGCTACACGTTCAGAACCAATGGATATTAATTTTCAACCATTGAATATTAACGATGTAAATGTTAATAACATGTTAGGGGATAATATTGCTGCAATTATTTTACAATATCCCAACACAGAAGGGTTAATTTATGAAGATTTGGATTTATTAATTCAATGCGCACATAAAGAAAAGGTGAATAGATAATTTTGTAAAAATTATTAAAGTCATACTAATAACTTCGAGTTCCGAATCCTTTCGAGGATTTTACAAATTAAAAACATGCATAAAAAGTGGAGAAATTAAAGGGGGCAAATACAAAGTTCCGGCCAGATTAGATACTTCTTATAATTAAATGTCAAGAGTAAAGTAAAAAGTGAATAACACATAATATACATATATTGGTCGGAATGTTGATAAACTGAGTGCGTCAGAATTCCCTTTCACATATGAAAAGCAGCGATGGACTGTTTTGCTATTCTGTTTTTTTACTCTTCCGCATTCCGCTTTTCGTTTCCGCACTGTAAAATTTGAAGGCCCATCCCTGATGAAAAGGTAAAATGCAGGGAATAAGCTCACACATCCCTTTATGGTACTAATAATAATTCCTTTATATTAATTTTTAGATTCTCGTTATAATGGTTTGCGATTTACTTTCTCTCACACTTTTACGTTCTGCCGGAGATTTGGGTGCAGATATTGCAGTAGGTAGTGCTCAACGGTTTGGACTTCCTCTTGGGTATGGCGGACCTCATGCTGGTTTTATGTCTGTTGCCAATTTAGCTTCGGCTAGGCAAATGCCTGGAAGGATTGTTGGAGTTTCTAGGTGTTTTCTGGAAATTATTTAAGCTATTTTTTCAAATATTTAGAGATCAACAGGGAAATATTGCTTATCGTTTAACTCTCCAAACTAGAGAACAGCATATTCGAAGAGATAAAGCAACCTCCAATATTTGCACTGCTCAAGCACTTCCTGCTAATATTTCTGCAATGTTTGTGTTTTTTAGAGTTGTTTGACGGAGAGATATTGAGAGAAATCTAGAAAAATTATTTTTGAATATCTTTTTTAAGGTATGCAATCTATCATGGGCCCAATCGTTTAGTTTATATTGCCAAAATGATACATAAAGCTACATCATTTCTTTCTCAAAGTAATTTGAAATTTGATTTACTAATCTAATTAGGGTTGCTGGCCCGGTTTGGTTCGGTTCGATACATCGAATTGGGCATTGAATTTTAATCTTCGGAACTATGTATACCAAATCGGAAAAAGTTGAGAAATATCGTAATAGAAAATATTTTTAAAAATTTCCGAAATCGAAAACCGAGTGATGAACAATCGAGAGAGTTATCAAACGTTGATAATCGACATTAATACATCACCTAGTGATCAATCTAGAATCCCCTTAGAAATTAATTGATCAGTCTCTGCTGATCAATTGAAAATTTTGATCAAAATAAACTATTCCCCTAACAACCTTGCCTTGTTGTATAATAAAATAAAAAAATAGTGTTAATCATATGGTTTCGATCTTTTGGTTCATCACTACTTTGGATACGATTTTTGGGTGGAGATACCTACACTAAGATGGATTCTTAATAAGTACTCAAAATACTATAATATTTATCTCTAACCAATTAAAACTTAATTTTTTTAAGCCTTAAAAGCTAATGGAATTCAAATTGTCCATAAATGTTTTTTCGATACATTAAAAGTCCTTCCATTAAATAAGCAATTGTTTGATTTAAAATGTGAGGAAAAAAGAATAAATGTTAGAAATTATAATGATGGTTATATTGGTATTTCTTTGGATGAAACAACTAAAAGTATTTTTTTGAAAATATTTTTTTATAAATAATTTCTAAAAGTTGGTGATATTTGTGATATTCTTTATTTATTTGGAATTAATATTTGTGAGGTAAATTTAAAATTATACTATCAGTGCTTGACATTATTGTCGGGACTGTTATCCATGGTTGTTTCTTACAAAGACCCTGGGATGTCTTCCAGACAAGAACCGGTGCCGATACATTTTATATGTGAGGAAAAAATTAACGGGTTTGACCCCTGAACCTTCCCCCACCTACACCATAGTAGACTTCAATAAAATATTTGCTTTGCTAACTACTATATTACCCCTATTAATTTATTGATTAGTTAGAACAAGAGAGCTCTGAAGAGACTGCCTATTGGGTGAGAGAAATCAGAGAAAAAATTTTTTTCTCTCCCCAAATAGGCAGTCTCTTCAGAGCTGTCCTGTTCTAACTAATCAATAAATTAAAATTGTACCCAATCCTATTGATACCCCCCCCCCCCTCCCCCATCTACAGTAGACAAAACCAAAACCTTTCAGGACGTTCCGCGGCGAAGAACATTTGAGTGCCAAACATTTTCAGGGACGGTTCGATGAGTCTCTAATGTTTTTAAGTTCTTTGCAAATTTCCTAAAGGTATCTCGCTAATATTTTTTGCAATGTTGGATTCTTCAGCAGAAGTTATGAATCCTAGTTTACGTAGAACTCGAAGGAGTAAGATCCAACAGATTAAAATCATAGGGAGAATGATGAAATGAAGTAGTAGTAATAAAGGTATCCCATAAGCTACAGTAGGATCCAAAGCATTATTTTGTAAATCCGTGCTAGCAATTTTTAACAATTCGAATGTTATATTCATAGTAGTATTGGAAATGTTTTGCATTTCAAAAATTAATATATTTTAAATTATCATTATTTATACAACTTTTCAACCTAGATTCGAATCTGTAACTATATGTCTATTGTAATCTATCATAATCATCTGATCAAATTCACCTAAAATAATCATTTCAACACCTCCAGTAGGAATGGGAGTATTAAATTCTAAACGAATACTAGTAGTTCCACTTTTGAGAAGCTCAAAACCACAAGAGTCATCGAGTGTCGATGTCAAAGGTATTACAAAAAAGGTCCACCCATCTTTAAATCGTGACATTGAAATATCAATGGAACGATCTGAATTAGCCATTCCAAGAGCTTCATACATGTCGACGAAAGCTCTAACAAATAAGTCTTGGGCAAACTTTAGCTTATAGGCGACCATAGGATAAATATGCCCGCCAGTATGAACCGAGATATCCCTAATATCAAATGGTTTAAAATTGAATGGAGAAAGAGCAATGTCACCATTAAAGGCTTTATTCGAAACTAAGGCAACAGTAATGCGCCGCGGTATAGCCGAGCTAAAGGCATTATATTCAATTTCTGTCCGACCTGAAGTAAGATAGGTAGATTTCATTTCAGTTCGGCGAACAGCATACGTAGCAGGTTTAGATTCAAGAGTCTTATAAATGTTCATATTAAGTGATGGTTGCACTTCAACCATTTTCGAAAATAATTTAACGTCGTGAACATAAAGTCTATATTGATTACTATCACCTTCTTTGATATTTTGTAATATAAAAGCATCCTTACTTTTGTAAATGCTAAAGTGAATATCTAAATTATTAAGGAGAAATAATTCTTGATTCCCCAAATCAAAATCAAGGCGCGAAAGGAATTGTGAGCGTTTACCGTTTGCAAAAATAGAGCAGCGATTTTTAAAACCATCATCTGTAGGATCATCATGCTTTTCAGTTTTATAATATCCGATAGATGCAAGAAAATGTGATTTAACGTTGTCTGGAAATGACAACTCATTAGTAATATATGCTTTGTAAGGATAAAGAGTACCACTATCGTAAACCTCTGTATTACCAACAGTCACCTTCAACTGTTGAACAAATGTTTGTCCAATACCTTGAATCGATCCAATGCTATTATCGGTTGCTTCAATATCTACCCATTTACCAGTAGTTCCCAGCTTTTCAATTGATAGCTCGAGGTAAAGATAAGTTCGAGATAAGTCAGTCCAAAGATTATCACTGAACAATCGAAACAAATACGGAGAATCTTGTGTTATTGTACTAAGTGGGAGAATTTCTCTAAAAAAGGATCGGACAACAGAAACGTTTGTAGGAGGTACAGAAAAAATACTTAATGCGCTATTCAGTGCCAAAGGGCTGTTTTCATTAATTTGTTTTGGGCAACTCATTTTAGTATGCTCCTAACGTGTCTACTCGTAGTCGTTTTTGTGGACGGGATTTTTTATTAGATTTTTTAGAATTTTTCTTTTTAAAAGTAGGAATAAAATTAGGGGGGCCGATTCGAGAATATGGATGTTTATTTATAGTTTTTGATTTAAGATCTGGAATTGCGTCATTCATTTGCCCGATGGCGGGGGACTTTTCTATATTTTTGTATCGTTTAAAATCAAAACCTTTCCCACTTTGTTTATCAACATTTTCAGCTGCTTTTTGCAGTAAGTTTTTCAAGCCTGATTTACCTTCAGTAACAAGAGATTCTTTAAGATTTTTTCCCTCTAAGACATTGCTTAAAACTCGATTACCGGATTCTAAACCCTGTCTTCCAATAGCGCTACCAATTTCTTTACCAATTGGGATTAAATAACGAAGAAAACTTCTAAAAACTGACCCCAATCCATTACCTCGTTGATAAGGAACGCCACGGAAAACATTATACCCGCCCCATTGATTGGGTTGTTCAGTTAATGTTGACCAGTTTATATTTTCAGGATCAAAATCAATGTGCATTTTGTATGTTATGAGTATATTATTAAAGTCATCTATTTATATTAAATATCTGAGTAGTAATAAACTCAGATACAAATTTATCGGCATTAGTTCTTTTTAGTAATGAAATGATTTTATTCAATGAAAAACCTAAGCAGCGCATATAAAGAAATAAGATAACATGATTCCCGCACGTACTAGAAAAAGGTCGTTGTAACATGACAGAATTAAATTGAACTTACTTAAACTTATTTAAATAATTTCTAATGTGATGACTTATCGGTGGCCAAATACCTAAAGAGTCATAGTATTCAATACTATTAGGTGAATTACAAAATAATGCTATCCAGTGCGTTCCAGATAAATTGCTCGGATCTGTATTAACTACAACACAGAATGGAAAAAAGTTACTCCTATAAGGAATACAGTCTGAAGCAAAGCATCCTACATAAAATCCCTTTGTAACAATATTTCTTTTTAATATTTTATCAATTTGAAGCGTATTCATTGTTAAAAGTATGTAGCCTTTTTAAAATGTAATGTTAATGTACATGTTCCATATTGGAATGGCATTAATGTACCACCAGAAGTTCTAATTTCAATAAAAATTTCAGAAATTTCTTTTACAAGTAGCTTATGGTATTGAACACATAAAAATTGTTCTTCAATTATTTCATCTTGTTTACCTCTAATTGTCACAATTCTAAGCACTGGAGCTGTCACATCGCCTATAACCATTGGTTCAATTAATCCAGGTGCATAAACATGGAAGCAGGACACGCCTCCTCGCATATCAGGCATAAAATTTGCAATACAAGTTTCAGTTAAAATTTGCCTATCAAACCCTAAGATATATGCAAGCTGCTCAGTTAATTCAATTTTTTCTACATATTCACTATCGATATGCAAGGAAAATCTATTTTTATAACTATGGAATTCAAAATTGCATGCTAATCTAGGTTTCCGAAATACTTTTATCCAGGGGTCAAATCCAACCTCGTTAGTTACCGAAATAATTTGTTTGAAATCATCAGTCATTTTTAAATTTTCGATATTCACCAAATCAGTAAAAATTTCATCTTCACTTTTTAAGCTAGGAACTTCAGTATCTTCACTAATAATTACGTGTTCTTCTGTAGTCACGTTAGATACTGGCTCTGTCCTTTTCTGAGAGAGTTCTTTTAATCGTTTATATTTATCTTTAGCCTGGGTGCGAAGTTCTTTTAATTTATTTGTATACTCAATATGAAAGCTACGAAATTTTTCAACAAGTGCTTCACTTCCTTTGTTTAACGATCTATCTAAATTATCTTTTAAATGTTGGGGATTAGTTAAGGTATTGGAAGGAACCGAAAATTGAACTACATCACCACTTTTCCAGTAAACAGTTACAGTTTGTTCGCTATTAGTACCTAACGACGGCCAGGAGTGTGGATAAACCATAACGGCTAGGCCGACATGCCACTCAGAATTAAATTGCAACTTATGAGGTAACCTAACTCTGAAGGAATTTGTTCTATTTCCTTCAATGTTTGTGTTAGAAGGAATAATAATATAAAATGAAGTCATTTTTTACATATTAAAAAATTAAATTTTAATTTATATATAATTATCTCCAAGTTATTGAATTAGCGGGTATCCAGCTGTTATGTTCCGGGCCATAACCTTTCCAACTTACAAAAACATAATCTTCCCCATCGCGTTTCCTTTTTTTCAAAACTTTATTAATGTCATATAAATTTTCATCCTTTTTAAAATTCTCTTTTACTAAAATTAAATCATTCGAATAAAACCACCCCCTAATTTGTTCTCCGTTAGAGTCTTTAATTTTGTATGTAGGAGGCTGATAGGGAACTAAGCGGACTTTATCAATAACAAAAATTTCATCAGTGAAGTTTGGCAAATAACCCTTTTGAAATATATGCTTATATTTTTCTATTCGTACTCTATCTCCTACTGAAAACTTTTTGCTTCTCCACTGAGAAGAAGGGGCATATTTTTCAATTGCTCTATTCTTTAGTAATTGTCTTAATTTTTCAGCATTCTTAAAATTGACATCAGTTGGGCGCATACCTATACTGGAGTTAAATGAGTTATTTATTGAGCTAACAATTTTTTGGATAACATCCACCCATTTTAAAGTTTTATTTTCTGTGAAGTACCTATATAATCTTTCTTTAATACTCCTGTTCGCCCTTTCTGCCATCCCAGCATGCCACAAAGGTGAAGTAAGCATAGAGAAATGTTCCATATCCACGGACTTGAAGTATTTCTGTACTTGCTTAGCAGTAAATTCAAGTCCTTGATCAGTTAATAATTTCCATGGAACAACTTTAGTACGAGAAAATAATCTTCTAAATGCATTTATCATATTATCACTATGTTTACTCTTTACTGGTTCAACAAATATTTGACGACTGAGTGTATCTATACACACTAATAAATATTTGTAACCTTGATTCTGCTTACTTATACGATTAAAAACACTTAAATCTGCTTGCCATTCTGCATGAAGTCCGGGAGCTAATGTTGGCATTCTTTTAAATTTTCTAACAACTCTTCTATGAAGAGTATTGACATTTTGACTTGAAAGATAGTCCTTAACATCTTGTCGTGAAATATTTTTATCAACTTTCCTAGCTGATAGCAAAAGCGGTTCAAGAGAGGTAAAACATGTTGAGGAATTAACATTTTTATATAATTTATCAAGTATTTTTAGCTTTTTATTAGTTAACGTTACTGCCATAAGGACGGTTTATATGAAAATACTTTTTTGAAACAACCACCTTCACCTTCTTGTTTATTAGTAGTTTTCGTCGGAAAAAGCAAATTTTGTAAAATTGTATGTTTATTTATTCTACGAATAAATTCGTCGTAACCAGTTGGAATTGGTCTTTTGCGCTTATTCTTATTTTTAAGTATATGATTTATAAGATCTTCTATATTACTTGTAATGAAGGAATCTTTGCTACCTATTTTTCTCGCTAACCTTCCATCTGGTAAAACACCCAATTCATTGGCATGTTGTCTTATATAATTCAATGCTTGTTCTTTCGGACCAGGCTCATTATCTGCCGATAAAAATTCTGCCGATAAAAATTCATCTTCCTCTTCATCACTTTTATCTTTCCCCTCACTTTCCTCAGCTTCAACTTTAATATCTTGTACAGGATATTTTCTCCTTATACCAACTTTACCTACTGATCTTTTGTTTAGTTTCCTTTTTACTATAACTTTACGCGATGACTTTTTAATGGGATCAGTAGTTGGTGCTATTGGAGGTTTCTGGTCAATATTTTTTGAAAAAACATCCGCTATTTCTTCAAAATTTTTCAATTTAACATCAATAGGTTTTTCCTCCTTCTCTTTTAAAAGTTTATTATACCTTTTAAAATCTTGTTCATAACGAATTGCCCTTGTTGTAGGATCTAATATTTCCTTATTGGCACTAGTATTCTGCAAACGTTCCTTTATCAAACCTATAGCTGTCCCATCTCCGCTTGAATGTAATTCTTTATTCTCATCGAAACCCCCAATTATATTTTTATAAATGTCTTCGGGGATTAGAAACATTCTATTTGCATTCTTCATAACTTTATTATTTCATTAATAATTTTTTATTTATATTATTTTAAAATTTTGTCAGTAATTATTGGTATAATAAGACTGGCAAGAAGTCCAGCAACCGGTGGAATTCCATTTCCTTTTTGCAATAAAATTCTGGTAGATGGGGCACTTCTGGATCTACTTATTTTACGCAACAAATTTGCATGTTTTTGCAATGTTGTAATTCTATTCTTATGAAAAGGTAAACGTCCTTTTAATAAATTAAAACAAATTTCCACAAAACATAACAATTGTTCATCTGAAGCCTTTTCTAGTAATTCTTTTAATACTTTATTAGATTTCGAACAAGCAAGAATCGAACGCAAAAAATTTAAATTTCGATGTATTAGATCGCTAGTATAAAATTTTTTTCTCATTTTGGAATATAAACTATTGTTTTGCTCTCATCATCACGATATATATGTGTTCTAAGTCTTAACAATTCAGGTGTACTAGGATGTATATCTACTAAAAGATATCCAAAATTGTCTTTAGTAGCATCTGAATACGCCTCTAAGAAATATTTTGAACGTGAAGGAAACAGATGGGACGCAAGTGTTCTTATCTGTAAGGCTCCAGCAGGATTTCGCATTAACAATAAATAATGTGAATTATTACGAGCTATTTTTAATTCTTTGCTAAACAAATGCTGTGTGATTAATATAACACTCATTTTCCAATTATGAGATCCTTTTGTAAATATTGTATCTAATAGATTTTGATTCATCCCAACCATTAAGTCATCGAGTACAAGCAACATTTTTCCATTTGATTGAATGGCCTTTGAACGTATAAATTCCTCACCTCCTACTGGCAGACCATTATGAACTATAACTCTTGTCTTATTTTTATTAACAAACCCCATTCTCTGCATACGTATAATATTTTTATTTAACTCACCATAACAATATAAGACCAAATCAATTTGATATTCTCCCTCATTGTCATCTGGAATCATTTCGGACAAGTTTTCCAGAAATTTTTTAACCCATTCTGATTTACCAGATCCTGTACTCCCCGATACAATCATTGTAAAAGGGTGCTTGAATCGTGAATGTATTAAATCAAATTTTTCAAAACCTGACATTTTTAAATTTTATTTAATTTCTATAAATAAGTATATATAGATTTTAGAATTTCAAAATTAACAAAATGAAAGTAATGGAATTTCTTCTCACTCTTATGGTTTGGGGGGTTATTGAAGACGACCCTGAACCAGAACAACAACAACAAAATACATCAAGCGAAGCTCAAACGGACCAACCACCATTAATAGTGGTTGATGACTCTGGAGACGAAGTTGAAGAGAAAGAAAAGGTAAAATAAATTAAATACTTAAATATTAAAATTTAAATTTTAGAAAGGTGTTGATGTTATTACCCCGGCTTTTGGCTTGCTTACATTAATGGATGACATAACAGAAGATAAAATGGATGACGACCAAATTGAAGATGAAATTAATATAGATACAAGCGAAAAAATCCTTCGAATTACTCAAGACGATAAACCTTTGGATTGGACCGCTGAACCAGAAAACCCTTTTCGTGAACCTACACCACCCCCGCCAGCAAAGCAAAATGAAGATATGCAACTTAAAAAGCCAACAACATCAATAAGTTTAAAAACAAATATGCCTATACCATTAATTGAATATCTTTGCCAACTACAAAATTGTTCGTTCAAGGAATTACATGTATTATTCCATAATCTTGATGCTCGTCGTCAAATTGTTGAACATCTACGTCAAAGTGTCCAGCTAAGAACATCCCATCTCAAACCCGCGTGTCGCAACTTTTTAGTACATTGTCATGATCTTACAGTGCAATCAGCAAGTATTGTTCCAGCAATGAGTGGTTATTTGGGCATAACCGTAAGCTTTTATTCAAAATAATAATATCATTTCTTTTTTAGGTCCGCGGATATTATTATGTAAAGCATAATTTCAAACTTTGTCATCCATACCTACCATGTATTATTGAGTTTGGTGGAGGACATCATCGATCATTTTACCCTCTTGAAGTTCTTTGTGTAATCAAAAACAAGATGAAAGGAGGATGTAATTAGATAAATAAAAAGTTATAATCCAAATATAAATTGTTTTATTTTTCAATTCACAATTAAATTGTCTTTATTTTTAGTAAGTAAATATTATGCAAATCCATAATTGTACTGTTGTATTCAAGCTCTTTAAGGATAATGTTAAATTCTCCTCCGAAAATTATTTAAAGCTTGCAAGATTTGGAATTAATACAGAATATAATCGTAAAAAATTCCATTCGATAATTATGCGACTAAGACACAAAGGAAATAAAACAACGGCGGCACTAATATTTCAATCAGGAAAAGTAGTTTTAACAGGTGTTCTTACTCCAGAACTAGCAAATGAAACAGCATGGAGAGTTGTCAAAAGTATTAGAGCTTCCAATACTGCGGCAGGAAATTTCCAGAAAATTGGAATTAATAATCTTTTGATTACGAATATTGTCGGAGCCTACAAACATGAACACAAACTAGGAATTGAGCAATTATTTAAACAACTTCGACAACAAAATATGAAAGCCAATTACGACCCAACAATTTTTCCTGCGCTCCGATTCAAAATAAAAATGGAAGAACGAGATGGAGAAGCGTCATGCCTATGTTACATTTCAGGACGTGTCATACTGACCGGAATAAAATCTATTCATGAAATGAAAAATGTTTTTAACAATGATATTTTACCTAATATTAGACAATTTCCACGTAAATAATTTTTTAATAAAAGAAATATATACAGAATAAACAAATTTTAATAAAAATATAATTAAGAACAATATCTATTTCTATAATCAGTTTCTGTCCAACCTGAAGATCCAGGTAAATCTTGTAAATTTAAATCAATTGTAGTTGGTGGTGGTGTTGTCGATGTAATTGGTCGTTTCTGTTGAGGCCTCTGTCCTGTTGATGTCTTTAAATAATATATTTTTAAAAAGCTAAATAATTTAAATAAACAAATTATTTCTTCTATGTCCAAAAGGAAGGGTTTCCATTCCAGGCATAATTCTGCCTTTCTCATAACACGGCCTGTATTCCTTCCTGGCCAGATGGGTGTAAAGCTGAGACCGACGAGTTCTTCCAATTTGAGGGAATTGTACACCAATTGAATTACCAACGAAAAAGACATCATCAGCAATTGTGTCATCACTGAATATAATTTTTATTATTCGTATAAATTGGTTGATAAACTCACACTGCCCCATCAACATTGAATTGATTCAACACAAGTTGTTTCATAGTGTTGAAGTTTAGAAGCTGATGAGTAGCATAAGAGAGCGGGAATGAGCGGATCTTAAGCTCTGCTCTCTCATCTAATCCTGTACTTGCGTCGACGTGTCGGTAGCCATAATTTTTCGGCCCTCCTGCGATAAATTCCAGAATTCGGCGTGATGGAATTTCACGCTTCATTTGTCCAAGATATTCGCCTTCAAGTACACGCGGACCATTACGCTTGCCGACATAGATGATGGAGTCAGTATCGCAGTACAGGAGAACACCGCCAATTTGATGTACTTGTTCAATATACTCATATAGATGGAGTCGAGCATATGAAGTGACGTATGCTGCTACTGGGAGGCAGTTGGTATTTGGTGCTTTGGCAAATTCGGGCTTCTTCCTCACAACACAACGGTCCAAATGCTCGCTGACATGATCAAAGTCGAGCATATCAATTGTTGGGTCTTCTAACAATTGGTGAAACTCTGCCGGTGTTTTGGCATATCGAACTTCAGTTCCACAAACTCGTTGCGCCAGTTTTCCCCAGAGCGAGTTTGCTAATAATTTCTGAAAATTTAATTTATTTTTATTTTTTTTTTTCTAAGTTAACTCACCGCAATCATTCGCAATCCTGGATTTGTTTCAATCTTCTCCGGGTTAAGGAAGATCCCTTCCACTCGCTCAAACTCAGCTAGGTATTCAGCTCGGTCCAACTCTGTCGCACAACCATCTGGCCATCCACTAGCCTGTTGCTTTAATCCAATGAATGTGTTGACATAGGATCGAAATAGATTCGGATCCCATTTTTCATAATTCCAAACCTAAATACCAAATTAAGTTATAGTTATGATTATTATATTGTTACCTCATAAATGTCGACGACTTTATATCCACGTTCCAAAGCATAATTAAGCTCCACATGGGTATAACCAGTCAGCCAGGAACGTTCACGTTCTCCATGAGTGCAAGGCCGCTGTTGTCTGTTATCAGCACATTTTGCACAAAGAGGAAACGTGAGTCGCCCATCATGAGTTCTGTATGGAAGAACTGGTGGAAGATTTCCATTCATAAAGTTCGGAGGTTGAACTCGAACAAGAAGTAACCCCTTATAGATGTTATGCTCAGGAGTTGTCCAAGGCAAAGGGTTGTTTGGTGGAAGAAGCAACGTGTCGCGAGTCAGTACATTTGGATGACCAATAGGAAAAGATCTTGCCTTCATTACATAAGGGTAGAGACTTACCTTAAAAATTTTTATAATTTATTTTTAAATTTAGATTCATGTTTACAATATCGATGTAAAGGATCTCTTCATCTTCAGCACACATGTGGTGAAGTTTGAAGGGTTCTGTCCTTCCTCCTCTAAGGCAGTCCTCTCTGGGATCCATAGGCCGAACACAGTCAATTTCGAACCATTTTCTTCGTAATTGTGTGTTGTTACTCAGCTTTTCTTTAATCTCATGTCCCCAGACTACGTGAAGTTGATATCCATGTTGATGCTCCAATTCCCATAGGCGTTGTTGGGTTCTTTCAAAAAGCTCTTCGGCTGTACGCCCAGCTGCTAAGATTTGGTTACGTACTGGGAAGCAATCGGGACAACCTTAAATTTATGATAAAATTGATTAGATTTATTAAAACATTATACCGTGGTAATAGCATCCCATATATTCAATAGCTAAAGGGCGAAGTGGATGCGATCTTTGCCATAATCCATCGAGTCTATAACCGCAGTCTTCAACATGAGCTTCTCCAATTGCCCATTGTGCATGTTGAATTTGACCTGCAGACTCTGGATGTTGTAGTTCAAAAAAGCGGATGTATCGCTGCGATTCGGCTGAAGCTCGGCGTCCTCTTAAATAACCTCCTTCAGGCGAGTGAACAATCCAATTCTCTGGTAAAAAGCAGCGACGCATTGTTGTTAAAGCGAGTCCTGCTGCCGTTGATACAGACAAAAAAGGGTCAAGATTTTTTGTGTTTTCTCCAATAAGTTGTCGAAATCGGAGTACACTTTCGCGAAGAATCGCTACATCGTTTACACAGTATTGAATTAATTGTTCACGAAGCTGAAAGTTTGTTGTTCGTTCTGATGTTTGTTGAACATACCACTCGATGAGCTTTTCCCTCTTTTCAGCCTTTTTATATTCAGGTTGGTAGTATTGAATTGCAGGGAGCCCTCTTATCCTCTTATGTAAATGTTGTCTTTGAATAAAGAGATAAGGGAAAAATGGCTTTGAAGTAGCCAAATCCTCGGGCAGAGCAAAAACCTTTGTAAGTGCGTCAAGCTCGCAAAAGAAATAATTTAACGAGTCTTTGAAAAGCACCTTTCTCTGATGATAACCTCCTAGACTCATAGAATAGATTTTGAGTCCTGTTGTACATAATCTTGTTGGCGGGTGACTACGCCTATGAAGAGCTTCTAATAACAGGTGAAAATCATATTTTCCTCCATTATGAGCTATGCAGATTGTTAGCATATTTTGCGAACCATGATTGAGAAGGTAGTCTAAGAATTGCTCCACTGGATTATGTTCAGCGTTGTCGAACGAATGGAAAAACATACGCCGTGGATTGAACGTGATGTTATTAGGAAAGGCGGTGTTGTCGCCTGGAGCATTTTTGAAGGGTGGGGAACACCAATTCCGCCATCGTTCTCCTCTGGGTTTCCCACAAAAACACCCTTGGGCATGTTGTCCAACATCCTCAATACTAATACCAGCACGTATACAAGCTTCACAGATAACCTATAAACAAGTTATATTTTGATTAATATAAGCGCAATAATCAAAATAGGTACCTCTGCAATAATCAAAAGAGGTACATGCCTATAGCCATTGATATTTTGGCTTATTTGCACGGGATCATCCTGACTGGTTTCAGCATCGAAAAAGCAAAGACGAATTGGGCGTCGATGTTTTCTTACTCTTTGTGGTTGTTGTTCATTATTATTTTCAATAATATTTTCTTCTACATCCTCATCAGCTATTAATGGCTGAATAAAACATGGTTGTTCCTCCGTGTGAGGACCATTACATATATTACAAATTATTTGAGGTTGGTCCCGTTGTTGTTGGCAATCGTGGCGTTGTTGAGCAAGGATAATATGATGACAATTAGGACAGATGCGCCTCATTTGACAAATGGATGCAAATGTGCGCGAATCACGTCGAATCATTTCATCTGGCGCAGTGTTGATGAGATGATAGTCATAACAGGAACGACGCGGAAAAATGAAGCCGCAGTTTTGACATGGAATTCTTTCCTCCTCCTAGCAAATATTGAATAGAAATTTTAAAAAAGAAAGAAATTATACCTGACAAGGAAAGTCTGGACCTGTGCGCATACAGAACCGGCACACAACGCTACAACCGGCCCAATGTGACCATCGCGTTACAGAACGTTCGCAGTCAATACAATAACGCTTAACACCCAAAAGTTGTTCAGGGCGACCAATGTAGTTGTAGTGGCGATTTTCCAAGAGCAGACATAAATTATAACGAGCTGCTCTTCCATCTCCCTTAAACACAATCCGGTACTGCTGCTCTTTTTGAAAAACAACAATACGTATATGCCCTTCTCCATAATATTGATTCAACCATCGTTGGAGAATCGCTACATGTTCAAGCGAATATTCCTATAAAAAATAAATCTGAAAAAATGAATTCAAAAATACCTGTAATCCATTTTGAAGTCCAGATATATCCATTAAGTAGTTTACAAAAATCACATGTTGTTCTTGTTGATGACAGAAAGTTCTGAAATGAGCGGATCCATTATTAGCATCGCCTTGATCGACAAGCCGAATTTTTGTAAGTCCAATAACTACTGCTCGAGCAAGACAGTAGCGGTCGTTTGGATTGCGGACACGCACAATTGAACGACATCGAGAAGACACTGCATGTTCTGTGTCCAGATCGCAACTACCTGTAGGAACATGACTGCCTTACATTATTTAAAAAAATGTAAGACTAGTATGAACCTACCCGAATGTGCTGCAGGATTATTAGTGCGCTGCCCAGTCAAAGGCCATACAGCTACAACTTTTGTTGTTGTTGTTCCTGAGAGAAGGTCTATCCCGGCTTGGGATATCTCGTTCAATCTCTCAATAGCTGCGGCTAATGCTGCTGCATTATTTTGTTCTAACGGTCTAAGTGGCACGGTAAACGGGTGGTGAAAATTTGGTGGTTGCACCTGAAGACCAACGCGGAGAGGCGCTGGCCTTCCTGTGAGCACCCGATCCAAAAGTTGTTCAATAAGTGTTGTTAGAGCCAAGTCAGGTCGGGGATGATCTGCCAGATTATTAAATCTGATGTGGGCAATCTCACCACGAGTATTCCGTGATTGAGAGGCGAATGGTTCAATTCTTTCAATAACAAAGTAGTTTCTCATGTTTTCAATCTAAATTGAAATTGAAAGTTTATTTATAAACAAATTCAATTTGAAAAATGCGCGCAGATTAAAATAACTCAATAAGGGTATGAGCATATCAGGACAAGATTCATTATCTTTATTTAAGGAAGATAGTTATTTAATTGGGAACGACAAAACTGAAGCGAGGACTTACTACTTACTAGAACATTTTACTTTAATTTCTTACTACCTAATAATTTTTTAAAGAAATAAAATTATAAAAATTTATTTAAGGCAAAAGAAATACATATTATAATAAGAATAATATAACAATTCACTAATTAAAAAAAAATCCTTAAAAAAATAATTAGTGAATTGTTATATTATTACTAAAAATAATTTGATAAGGCAAACAACTAAAATTATTTAAAAGGCAGAGAAATAAAATTAAAAGCATTCTAACAGCAATAAATTTAATGACAAAATATTTTTAAAGTGGCTTTAAGATTGGGAATTAAATTTATAGAATTTTAATTAAAAAATGGGTATTATAGGGTTTGGGTCCGGTGGAAAAAAATTCTATTTTTCCTTAATATGTAATAATGTTCGGCATTTTCTCTTTCTCATTTTCTCTCTACTTCCCTGTGGCAAATTCAAATTATAGACATTAATCAAAGAAAAATAATTTTTCTCCAATATCATCAAACATTAGAATTAAGGAAAAGATAGAATTTTTTTCCAGCGGCCCAAAACCCTATAAGTACCAGAACATGTTGTCCAAATATAAGTTTTATATTATTTTACATGTTTTATATTTGTATAATAAGTTTTATATTTGGACAACATTTTTAAAGTGGTTTTAAGATTGGGAATTAAATTTCTGAAATTTTTATTAAAAAATGTTGTCCAAATATAAGTTTTAAATTATATTGTCATATGGCTTTATATTACATAGTTTTATATTTGGACAACAAGACAGCCAATTAAAAACTAATTCCTATAATAAATTCCCTTAGACATATCCATTTTGCATATAGAACAACATCTATAATCTTTAGATAACTTCCAAAAACAGGTTTTGTGGATCTTATGGCAGCAAGGTAAAAAAATTACACTTTGGCCAGGTAAAAAACCCTCAATGCATATGGGACATTTTTCCTCATCTTCCTCTGGTTTATATGTTGATGGGAGTTTTACTCGTGAAATAAGCAAAGAATTTCTTTCACATAAATTTAAACCACCAGGAGGATGAAACCCAAAAGATCTTTCCCAATTAGAATCGAAAACATCATTTTGTGTAGCCGGAGGAGTACGGCCGATAGTTGAATTCTATAATTTAGGATAGAGGAGACTTGTTTTCTAAGCTAACAGCATCTTATAACTTTAAGATAACAAACATACATGAGTTTGTGTTTCTGTATTTTCACCACATGCATTTGATGATCCAGGCGCTTGAGAGACCTGAGTCTCCTAAAAATAATTTTGTTTTTACGTAAAAAATTATTTTTATATATACTTGTGTATTAAACATTTGATTGAACTCGACATGTGCAGTAGCCTCGCACGGAGCCAATTGCTAAATTAAAATTTAACTTTTTTTTTATTAAATTAAATATGAATTTTTTCACATGTAAAGTCGGAGGTATTGGACAGGAATTAATGACAGCGGCTAATGCACGGATTTTCTTAATAGTATTTTTTGTATGGATTTTTTATACTTAAAAATACAACTATTAAAACAAATTTCAACAACATTGTCGATCACTAGTTTTTTTTTTTCATTTCCCAAAATTTTCGTTAATTTTAAAAACATTTTTTTATTTAAAAATTTTTTTGAAAAAATTTAATTGAGAAAAAATTTAATTTTATTTAATTTGAACTAGTATAAATGTTAATTAAATAAAAACAAAAAATTTTTATAATTTTCAAAAAAATTTTTTTATTCATTTTTATTAATAATTAAAAATACAATTTTATTGATTTTAATAGTAAAAAACATGGATAAATGCAAATTAATTAAATTTAGTTCTATATAGTCATTAATAAGTAATTAATTTATATTAAAATTTATTTGATTTTTAATTAAAAAGATATATTTTTTATTAAGTGATACGAACTGTTTCTTTTTGAAAAATGTGTTTTAATAGATGTATTCTTTTTACTTTTTTCAATTTACCGTTAAATCATCTTCATCATCCTCCTCATCATCCGTAAACTGTCCACGTAAAGGAGGAGGCCCACCATAACGCAAAGCTTCAGCAGAAGTGCAAGGTTGTTGTTGTTGTTGTAAACTTGATGGGGTAGGGACAGTACCAATTCCGCGTTGTTGATTATTTAAAAAAGGTTGAATTTGGTTATTTTGTTGTTGTTGTAATATTTGCAAAGTTGATCCATTTACAAATTTAAGTTTATATTCAATAGTTCCAGACCATTCTGATCTGTTGGGCGACTCGGGAACAACCATTAAGTTTTTAATCGAGACAAGCTAAAATTGAATTTTTATAAAAAATAATCTTCAAATTTAATTTTAATATTTAATTTTTTTTTTTTTTAAATTTTTAAAATAATATTGATAACTTACGCTATTCAATGTAGCTTCTTCCAATCTTTCGGCGTTTTTTTTCCATGAAAATACGTTTAAGCGTTCAGTTTCACCCTCTCTGCCGAGCTGAATTATCACATCACAACGGTCCCATAAATTACGCGGGGTAGGTGCGCGTTTACAGAAAACAACAAATCCAATGAGTTCACTAATATGAAAATTAAATTTATATTAAAAAAATTTTTTTAATTTTTTTTATATGAAAAATTTCATTTTTAAAATATAGGATTGAAGAGAGACAGTAATAATAGATTAGAGAATTAAGATTAGAAAGAATTAACGAAATAAAATTTTATTACTCAAAAACATGGTCTTTCTTCCAATCTAACAAGAGCAAATTTGTTGAAGTGCATCGCGTAACATTGTCGATTTGTGGTACTAAGCTGTAATTTTCCGGCTTGTTTGAGTACGACCGTTGACGCCGTTTTTCCATGATCTAAAATTTTTATTAAAAAAGCTTTTACTAATATGAAACCGTATTTACTCGATTAATTCCCCCGAGGAATTATTTTCTCAACCCTTCCATGGCATGGGGAATTAATCGAGGGAGGGGAATTATTCGAGTTTTGGCATTTGACGTGCAGTCGTGTATTTGGGAATGGGGAATTATTGTTTCAACCCAATTCTGGCATGGGGAATTAATCGAGAAAGGGAATTATTCGAGGGAGAGGAATTAATCGAGAAAATACAGTAAAATTTTATTTTTTTGTAAAATTTTTTTAAAAATTGTTTTACCTGTGCCAAAACATCTGGTGGAATCACAGGTTGAATTTGTTGTTGTTGTTGAAGTTGATTATTATTATTATTATTGGCTTGATTTACACGTTGTTCAGTAATAGGTGAGTCTATACGTCTTCGACTTTGAGGTTGGTAGCTTGAATCAGTAGCTGATCTTTTTTTGCCGACCATTAGTTACTAAAAAATAAATTATTTTAAATTAGCTAAGTTGTTGATTAATTAAAATATTATAGTTAGAATAATGTGCTTATATATGGACAAAGTTTTTGTTTTGAATGAAAATATTTAGATTTTAAAAATTCCTTTGTAATAAAATGCTTTTTTTTTATTTTCATTGTATAAACCAAAAAAATATATAGATTAGATCTTTTACTTAAAAAATACAATTCAACTTAAAAACTCTTTTTTATATAAATAAATTCTTTTTAAATTAAAATTACTCGTTGTGTCCAATATAAACATAAAGAATCAGAATCTCTACAAATCCTTTTGTTTTATTAGTATTTGTTTGTAGCATTCCATAAATATTTGGTTGTTGAAATTGTTTTATTGTTGAAGTCTTTTTTTAAATTAAACATTTTGTTTGGATAGAAATTTAAAAATACCTCAAAACTGCTTCCCAAGTTTCTTTTGCTATTGGAACAATCTTTAAACGAAAATAAATTTATTTTTAAAGAGGAGTATCCCCTAATTAATTAAAAATTGTGTGTTTCTTTTTTTCCAAGTGATTATTTTGTTTAAATATTCCTTAATTTTTTCCCTCCAAATAAATACCTAATTTCCATCACGAACAGTCTTCGGGTCACAGTTCAACAACAAAAAAGAATTTAACGCCCATTCTGCCTTTCCTCAGTCTTCGCTGTCACCAGATGCCGGATACCTGCAAAAAAATACAATTTTTTATCTACTTAATATTTTCCTTCAATTATTTTATAAAAATACTAAGCGTTCTTTATAAATACGAACATAGTGTCAGCACCAGTTCCAACTTATATTTAGGTCCATAAGTTGATTACAATGCTTGAGCAGCCTGTACTGCTACACTACTTATTATACCTTTTAATTTAATTTTAAATTTTTTAAAAAATAAATTTACATCTTGTGGATATGTACATAATGAATGGCCAATAGATACATTAATACTTGAGAACAACTTCAAAATAAAATTTTTTAAATAAGTGCAACGTATTAATTTTTTAAATAAAAAAATTAAAAAGAAACTTCTTATATTTATTTTAATTTTATTTAATTTCTTTCTCTTTTTCCTTTCAAGCCCTTTTAAAAAAGCTACTTTAGTAAAGCTCTTAATTATTTAAATATATGTAGAAACCTATGACATGTCATTAATGTTTTAATTCTTCCTTGCTGTTGAGAAATATTATCTCTAACTGATTGAGTTTCCGGCTCTGAGAAAGCAAAATTCCCCTAAAAATGATGAATTAAAAATTATTTTTTCTAATAGAAATCATTTACAGCAAAAATTTCAGATCTGAAGAAAAACCAACTTGTCCAAAAAACCAATCAAAATTTCTATTTAAATCAACACCTTGACAACATTGAGTATTTGGAGGGGTAAAAACCTGTTTAAATAAAATTTTTTGGATTTAATAATTAAAATGATAAAAAAATTGTTCTAAGTAATTTAGGGATTGGCTAAAAATAATCAACTAAATATATAGCAAACACAATAGTCCGGTTAACTAAAGATGCTGATTCATTAGCTGAAAGAGAAATAGATCTAGCCCAGTTCAGATTTATTTAATTAGTTGTTCAAAAACTTAATTTCCTATTTGAATATTTAATTAATTTCCTGTATTATTTACTCCCAATTTATTTATTGAAATTAAATTCCATAAATTTAATTACCAGTATTTATTTGTGTACATTGTGTCGGTAAACGATTTTTCCTCCAAAAACGAATTTCTGGATCCCTGAAAATCTTTAAATTCAAAAATAAAAGCCCCGATTCTTCAAATAAACATACATAGGAGACATTGGCTACCATGAAGAGCATGATCTTTGAACAGGACCCATTTGAATAAATAGCTTTGGGCAAAATGATTTCTGAAAATAAAAAGAAAATAGAGTATATAAAAAATACAAACTTTTTTAATATTTCAATCATTTCTTCACTTCCTTTGTCATACTCCATTTTTTAATATTGATCCATCCATTTCTTCAATAACAACTTTAGCAGTTTGAATAACTTTCCTTGTTATTCAATTCATAATTGAAGGAGAAAGTTTTTCACATTTATCAAAAATAACACATCGTTGTGGAAATCTATAATTGGAATATAGATTTTATTGGAATATACAAATTTTTAATAGATATTAAGAAGGAACCAACCAACTTAATAACCTACTTTAAGGTTATTGAAAACAATTTAACGTAGTGGAAATGCTAGTCGCTATCAATCCTAGCATACTCACGATATTTAGAAGAAAAAAGGCTAGGCAACAACATCAAAGAAAACCTGTGCATTGGGTTCCTTTTAGCCTATCCAGGTACCAGATACATAATTATTGGGAATGAGGAGGATATTTAATTTTCACTGTAAATATGGTCAACTATATAGAGTCTAGGACGTACATTAAATAGAGTTATACTAAATAGGGGATGTCTGTCGAGAAAAATTTTTCAAAAACCTTTCTCCAAATAAATAGGTTCAGATTCAGAAGTACTAGGCCTTGGTGTATTAACACAAGCAATTGCCAATTTTGCACGAATATGTTGTTTAGCTAATTCTGCTGCAGCACCACAATGTTGCCTTTTTAATGTTTTCTTTTCTTCTTTCTGTTTTTCCTCTTTTTTGGGAAGTATTTTTGTTGGAGATTTGGGTTTTTGTTCTTCTACAGCAGCTTTTTGTCCGGCCAACATCTGACGTCGAAGAATTCTTCCTTTTTTGATTAAAAAATTTTTTCGTCTTCTTCTTAACTTGGCATAGATTTGACTCCTAATTTATCAACTATAATTTACCTCAAATTCCCAGATATCTAGGTATTAGAAGCACATAATCTATGGTGGAATGGAGATGTTCCCTTCACACTAGTATGCTGTTTTTTCTAGCTTTCCAGACAAAATATAACTTAAGACTGGCTGAAAAGGAAGTTTCGGATTCCTTTGGAAAGGTAATTGATCCCTTAATTTATAAATCCTTTACATACCCTTAGATTTAGAAAATTCCGTGAATTGTCTTTTTAGTAAAATATCCTCCCAAAAATTAATAAAATAACCTTAGTAATTTCCTTCGTTCTAATAGTAGCTTGTTCTACTTTAAATCGACCTTCAGGCAATCTTAAATTAATACCAACTTTTGTAAGACCACGATTTTGCATTATTGCCTCAATAATTTCTCGGTCCATACAAAATATTCATCAATTCCTCTTTTGTTTTAATTTGAAAATGTTTAAGTAAATGCTCTTTCAGTTTGGATATCTGGAACATCTTCAATCTCGTCAATCATAGAATTGTTTAAAAAGGAATTTTCAAGCATTCCATGATCAAAACAGAAAATATAACGAATTGCTATAAAAAAGAAAATTAAAATTTTCAGAATTTAAATCATAGATGTGATATCAGTGTTGAGAAAAATCGGGTTGGGTTTTGGTAAGTTTTCTTCGGATCGCTTTTCCGGTAGAAAAAAGTCCGGGTTTCGGATCAGGTCAGTTAGCGGAATTAAGAGAGAAAAAGTTGAGTCAGACTTTGTCAACATTTTCGTAATGAAAAAAGTCTAGGTTTTGGTTGACCCGGGACATCCCTGATATCCAGTAAAAGAAAAAAATTTTAATTCAAAACCTCATGCTAATCCAAAAAGCACCGCCTTCATCAGCTAACAAATGTCCCCAACCACCAACTTGAAAATACAAAAAATTGAAAAGCTAAGAGAAAGTTTTAATCCACTCCATGCACACTACCGTCAGACTAAAAGGAGAAAATTATTCAAAAATAATTAAAAAAAATTTTTAATACCTTCAAAAGACGACAAGTAGAACCAGTACCGGCAATAGATGAACCAGTACCGGCAAGAACCAGTACCGGCAATTAGTCTTCAATATTTTTCTGAAGACTTTAGTTTCCAAAAATTTAGGTTTAATTACCCTAAAAACAAAATTAAATAAGTACACAAATAAAAAAAATAAGTACACAATAAAATAAGTACACAAATAACTCAAAATCGATATTGCTAAACTAGGAAAAAATTTTTTGCTCGGGCATCGAACCGTCCCTGAAAATGTTTGGCACTCAAATGTTCTTCGCCGCGGAACGTCCTGAAAGGTTTTGGTTTTGTCTACTGTAGATGGGGGAGGGGGGGGGGTATCAATAGGATTGGGTACAATTTTAATTTATTGATTAGTTAGAACAGGACAGCTCTGAAGAGACTGCCTATTTGGGGAGAGAAAAAAATTTTTTCTCTGATTTCTCTCACCCAATAGGCAGTCTCTTCAGAGCTCTCTTGTTCTAACTAATCAATAAATTAATAGGGGTAATATAGTAGTTTGCTAGCTATCGGGCCTTGAAGACCCGACAATGCCCAGTGTTTAGGTCTAATTATAATTAAATTCTTTTAGAAAGAAATTCAAAATAAATTAATGGAAACTTCAACACCCTTAATTGGTAATTCTCTACATTCTAGACATTCACCTTTTTTAACTGGACACGTATTTAATAGTTATCATAGTGAAACTCAGATTATTAGGTGAATAATTTTTAATAATTTTATCACATTTTAAAATTGAAATCAGCTAAACTTACGTGTTTATTATTGAACCTGTAAGCCGTCATAAGTTCATTTATTCCTATGGTAGGGCCCAGACCTTAATTTTTTGTACTTGCGGGCAAGGATACTAATTTTGGTACGAATATACGAATAACTGTTATGGCAAAAAACAAACTTTTCCAATCGAAAAATATTTTTATTAATAACGTTAAATAGAGACCGGACCGAGACATGATCTCGATCGAGAATCACGGTTATCGATATCGAGAATTTTTCTAGATCTTGAGTCCTATCTCTAATCGTCTGATTTCTAATGAGTCCGTTCTTTAAAATGATCTATAGTTTGATTTATAATTTTAACTACCTATAATTTATTTAAAGATATATGAAAAGACTTGAAAATAAAGATCTCTCACTTGTACATTCAATGGTTAATATAATTTTATTTTTAAATTAATTTTTAAAATTATAGATTCCCCTCGGTTCTTGTACAATGAAATTAAATGCAAGTTCTGAATTAATTCCTGTAAATTTTTTAAAATTTATTTAAATTAAAAAAAAATTATTTAAAGATAAGTTGGCCAAAATTTGCTAATATTCACCCTTTTGTACCTACAGAACAAGCAAAAGGATATTCTAAAGTAATTTGGAATTAATTAGTTTAATTGGTATTTTTGTTAGATTTTTAATGATTTGGAACGTTGGTTGTGTGAACTTACTGGTTATGATAAATTTTCTTTACAGCCAAATAGGTACTAGTAAATATTTATTTATAGAAACATTTCTATGGTGTGTTGACAATTTTGTTGACAACTCTCCACCTCCCTCGTTCCCCTCCACTTTTCGTTTTATTCGTAACGCTCGTCGAGCCGGCTCGAATTCAGAATGCCAGTGGAAAAACCTCCGAGATGAGACAAATTTTAGGGTCAAAATATTTTTTACTAGTCTCTGAACTAGTCAAGTTTTGTGGTTAAAAATTCAGTGACTCGAAGGGCGAGAAATCTAAATTATTTTCAATCTAACCCAATCAACTTACATATACTTTTTATTTTAAAAAATTTTATTAAAAGGAACTGTTCTTTTATTTAATTTATTTCAAATTTTTTAGTGGAGCTAATGGTGAATATGCGGGTATGTTGGCAATTCGTGGTTATTTCCATTCTAAAGGGGAAAGCCAAAGAAATGTAAATTTGTTTCAGAAAAATGATTTTTAAATTAAAATTTAAAGATTTGTTTAATCCCTGTATCTGCCCATGGAACTAACCCAGCTACTGCACATATGGCTAATTTTAAAGTTGTTCCAGTTGAATCAGATAAACATGGAAATATTAATTTTAAAGATCTCTCTACTAAAGTAAAAAAATATAAATTAAAATTAATATTCAATAAATATATTTAAGTGTGAACGTTTTTCTAATGAATTAGCATGTGCAATGATTACATATCCTGTAAGATTATTTTTTTCAAAATTAATCTAATCTTTAAAATTATTATTATTTTAAATTAACAACATATGTACATATATATAAATAAACTAAAATTATGAAATCTAGAACTGTTAGTATTAAATAATATAACCTCCAAATTCTGACCCATTTTGCCTAGATTAGATTCACTATTGTTTATAGTATAGTGGGTCACTAATTTTATGGGAGTAGAAGTCTTACTTATCCAAAGTTATAATACACATGCACAATATACATAGATCCTAAATTCTCTGAAGCAGATACCGTATTTATTCTAATATAACGACAGTTTCTATTATAACGACAGTCTCTAATAAAATTACACCCTAGAAGAGGGTTGAAAAATAAAACAATATGTCGTTATATTAGAATAAATACTGTACATATTTAATTATTTAAATTAATAAAAATCTAACTGTTTTTCAACAATCATTTAGTGTTTAAATATTTTAAGTCAACTCATGGAGTTTTTGAATCACAAATTAAAGAAGTTTGCAATAAAATACACGAACATGGTTAAATTATTTAAATATAATTTTTGAAAAAATTATTTTCAAAGGAGGTCAAGTTTATTTGGATGGGGCTAATTTTAATGCCCAAGCATGTCTTTGCAGACCTGGAGATTATGGAAGTGATATTTCCCATTTTAATTTACACAAAACTTTTTGTATACCTCATGGTGGCGGAGGACCAGGAATGGGACCAATTGGAGTGTATGTGTTGATATTATTAGGGAATAAATGAAGATATTGGGAGAGGGGAGTATTAATGAAAACTTTAATTATTTTTGGGGAAATACTTAATTTTAAATTAATTTTAAACAAACATTTGGCCCCATAATTAAATATTGAATGAGGACAGTCCTTTTTAATAAATTTTGGGAAAAAGACTAGCCCTAAGTTCAAGACTTATGTTCCAAAAACTTTCTTGGGGATGTCTTTCTTGTCCTCTGAATAACTCTTGGATTTTGGTTCTAGCTTGAGTCATGTAAATTTTTTGTCTTTAACACCTCTAGGATTTCCCATATTTCCTTCCAAAACCAAAAAAATCTTCCCATCAAATTTAAATTTAAGTAAATCACATCTTGCACCTTTCCTACCTGGACATCCAATAATCCCACAAAATGGAGAAAAAAGGCTTGATGGCGTTGTGAGCGGTGCACCTTGGGGAAGTGCCAGTATTTTGTCAATTACTTGGGCATATATTAGATTGTAAAATAATTTTTTTTATATTTATTTTTTAAACCGTTTTTTAAAGAATGGGTATTTCTGGTCTAAAAATTGCCTCCCAAATGGCTATACTTAATGCTAATTATATGGCAAAAAGATTAGAAAATGCTGGTTATCGAGTTGTTTACAGAGACGAACAAGGCTTAAACGCTCACGAATTTATTATAGACTGCAAACCTTTCAAGCATGTTGGTATTGAAGTGGATGATATAGCTAAACGTTTAATGGATTTTGGATTTCATGCGCCAACAATGCATTGGCTAGATTTTTAAATTTTTATTTGAGAAATTATTTTAAATTTTCTATAGGCCGATTCGAGACAGTTTAATGATTGAACCGACAGAGAGTGAAGACAAAGCCGAATTGGATCGGTACTGTGATTCTTTGATTGCAATCAAACAAGAAATAGAGCAAATATCTAATGGACAACTACACATTGATCTCTACAAAGTAGGGATGAAAATATTGAAGTACTAATTTTTGTATATTCAGAACGCCCCACACACCCAAGCAGTTTTGATGGCCGACAATTGGGACAGACCTTACAGTCGAGAACAAGCTGGTTGGCCAAAGCCATGGTGTCTTACTCCAAGGAAGGTATGGCCATCCTGTGGAAGAATTGATGATTCTTTTGGTGATCGAAATTTAGTATGCATGTGTCCTTCCGTTGAAGAATTGGCATATCAATAAAATTTATGATTTTCGAATTTACTAATGTTCTATTTTTTCTTTTAAATAAATAAATACTACATTAAATCCACGGTTGTGGCAGGGCCTAGAGAGCAGGGCCATTATAGTTCCCCGCGGATTTTTAAAATCCTCGTTTATCCTCGACCTCTGGCCTCGCCAAAATTTGCCACTCGACATCTATCTCGGCTTTTCCAGCCTCGACGATCCCTTCTGTTGAAGAATTGGCACATTAACAAGAATTGTTTTTTTTATTTTCAAGTTTATCATGCATTATAGTATTTTTTTCTATCCACTTCAAATCCTAGAATTGTATGGAGAACAGTCTGAAGCAGGGTGTCACTTTTACATTATTTACAGGCAATTTTTTCACTATTTTCTAATTTTGGCTCTATATCCATTATCTTCCATATGTGCTTCTCCACTGCATATTGTCATGCTGAACCTTTCCTGCTCTTTCAGGATTTTGTTGTACCTCTCAAATAGCCTCCCTTGGGTGAGGCTATTTGAAAACAATTTATTGAAATAATCTGAGGCGATTTGAAAATAATTTAAAAATAATTTTCTTGCGCTGTTTTGCCTAACGGCGTTCAATCCATTAAACATGGTGTCCTATCATTTTGTTACGCAGTATTTGAAAGAATTTTTAAATTATTTGCTATCTATTTTTTATTAAATATTTATTAACTACAGACTACTTATTTGCCACATTTCAATTTTAACAATATTTTGTTCACTATAGCCATAATAAATATAATTATAGTCTATAATCATTTTTTTGAAAAAATTAAAATAATTGATCAAAAATAAATTTTAAATTACTTTTATATGTATCAAAAGAATTTTAGATTATTTACTATTAATTTTTACAAACAAACTACAATAATTATAAACTACGTTGTTACATACTTATGTGATATAAATATTTGTCACTTGTTTACTTTATAAATAATAACTTAACTCGTTAACGCGTAAAATATTGTAACAAATAAATGTCTTTTATTTTTAACTTTATCAATATTTTTTATTATAATGATGATAAATATAATTGTAATGCTTAGGGTTCATATTTTTTAGGTTATATCCTATTTTTTCCTGAGATAGTCATGTCGAGTTATGCTCAAACCCTGTTATTTTTTAAATATCTTATCTTTGCGTAAGTTCTATTGAAGCGTATTTTATAGAGATTGGAGAAATGACAAAATCAAATATTAAATCAAATAAGTTGATATTTGTAAATAGGTATTTGAAAAAATTTGATCAAACGGAAGGCGGAAGCAGAGAAAATCCATCCCTGCTAGTTAAATAGTTTAAGGTACTTTTCATCCCATCTGTTGGTTTTTTTAGTTTCAAATATATTTCTAATAGATCAGTGAATGACAACTCGCTACTTTTTCGCTATGCCATCTCCCCTATATTAATATTCAAAATGCCATATATAGGGTAATAATGGGTGCTGATCATGTGTAGTTTTCTTTATTATAATTAATATTTTATTTTTCTTTTCATAAGACATACGATCTTATCTGTTTTTTAGTTATTTTTTAGGCATTTTTGTAATTTTTCTATACCACTAGCTGTTTATTCCAATTTTAATGTGTTACAGGTTTGTCCGCAAATTTCAAATTATAACATTAAATTTTATAACAAACATTTTATAATTATATGTATTTTATTTTTAATAAGAAAAAAATGATTTTCTTAATAATAATATTATTAATAATAACAACATCTTCCTTATTATTATTATTTTGGACCGCAATAAGAAAAAATAATTATTGGAAAAATAGAGGAATTCCCGGGCCAGAACCTTTACCATTAAAAGGAAATATAGATTTAATTTTTGGAAATAAAAATCCTTTATCGTTACAATTATTTAATTGGAGTAAAAAATATGGAAGAATTTACGGAATTAAAAATGGATGGTTTAATGTGTTGGTTGTTAGTGAACCAGAATTAGTTAAGGAATTACTTGTTGATAAATTTGAATATTTTCATGGAAGGGCTGTAAGTTCAAAATTTTTTAATTGAAAATCTTATTTTTGGGACTATTCTTTTAATTCTATCCCCAGAACGCAGTCCAATCCGCGTGCGCCTATAATTTTATTTAAAATTTTCGAATCTAGAAAGTCCTAGCATGATTTAGATCGAAAATATTAAACAGAGATATAGCTATGCAACTTCGTGCACTCGTGTCAATTGACTGACATATAGTTTCAATTGGCTGACTTATTTTTAGGTTTTTGACTGACCAATATTCAAGTCAGATATATTATGCATCTGACTGACCTCCTATAAAAATAAGCTATGTACCTGCCTGGTAGTTTATTAGTTGGACCGAGAAATTTCATCGGCCTATATAATAAATGAGGAAATATAAATATGGTATTTACAATTAATTTTCGCTAAAATAGCCCCCAGAGGAGGAAAATAATGAAATAGCCATTAGAGGAAATTGTAATTTTAAATATTCACACTAATAAAGTTATAAAAATGTTCATTTTATTTAAAATAAAATTTTAAATAATTATTTTTTAAAAGCTTTGCCCTATTGTTGGTGATGTAGATACAAGTAAATTGATTCATCTATTCCTTGCAAAAGGAAAGCGATGGAAACGACTTCGTTCAATTGCCAATCCAGCATTTTCAATTTCTAATTTAAAAAGAGTAAAGAGAATTTTTTAATTAAAAATAATTATTTTTAAGATAATGCCAATAATCGAGGATTCTATTAAAATAAATATTAATTTATTAAAAGAAGCAGAGGAATCTGGAAAATGTGTTGATTTACACGAGTGAGTTAATTAAAGAATATTGAGGTTATAAGAACACTTATAAGGCTGTTCATTGATACTTTTTTGGAAGACTACCAGTTAAAAATTGCACCTAGACATGTACCGTTAACAAAGTCTAGTTCGAGAAAACTCGGAATCAACAACAGAGAGGGTTGCAATACATGTTGGACCTGATATCCCCCCTCAACGTGTCCGGAGAACCCATCAGTGGGGCTCTCTCTCTCATCCCTCCGTCCTCGCCAAATTAAGAGGGATATCGAGAGATTGAAAGGATTATGCGAAGATATAGGTGGATTTTAAGGATTAGGACGGATTAAGAGGATTTGAGGAAGATAGGTAAATCCAATTAAAAATTGCTCCTTTTTTTGGATGGTCAATTTTATTGACCTCCACTCACTGTTGTGTCCACCACTTTAATCCTATTTTTCTATAGTTTCCTGAGGTTTTCCTTCATTGTTCAAACCAGGGACTAGTGTTTATCATTTCCGGTATCCGACTCTATCAAAACCAATATCATACGGATCATTATTAGAAGTCATTGTTTTCTCATTATAATACCGAAATACTTTACAAGAGACCGGCCAATAATTTTTCCTTGAGATATTTTCATCAGGGTGTCCCTTTTGCCTTATTTACAGGGCATTTGCCCTATTTTTGACAATTTCGCCCTATTTTCGCCCTATTCCTGGCCTCCAAAATTCTCAAAATTTTTGCCTGCGGCGCAAAAAATGTATGAAATTTGGCTTCTTGAGCTCAAAATTTCAAAAAATTTTCGCCTGCGGCGCTGACAATTGGAAGAATTCTTCGATTATGGTACGGGGATTTGGGGATTTGGTCGTGAATCGATGGTACGTTTTAGGGGATATCATGTTTGAATTATCTGTGATATTCTTTCTTAAGGGTAATTCAATTAACAGTATTCTGGGATTAAAGTAGAGTTGGCCGGTATCGGGATCCCGACCGGTATCGGGCGGTATTATACCGATTTTTTTGATACCGACACCGAAAGACAAATCCCGATACCGTTTTTGCTGATACCGAAACCGAGGCCGGTATCGGTATCGGGATTAGTGTAAGATACCGTCGGTATTTTTTAACACCCCTAAGGATTGATTTCTTATTTTTTATTTGACAAAATTACCGCATAGCCATCTAAAATTCTCAAAATTTTTGCCTGCAGCGCAGAAAATGGAGGAAATCTGGCTTAAGGACTTCCAAAATTCTCAAAATTTTTGCCTCGGCGCAGAAAATGGAGGAAATCTGGCTTCTTAATCTTCAAAAATTCTTAAAATTTTCCCCTGCGGCGCTAAAAAAGTGAATTTTTTGGCCTACGGCCTTCTAAAATTCTCAAAATTTTCGCCTGCGGCGCTCCAAAAATCTAAACTTAATCCCAAAGCACAAGAATTAAAAGGATAGGAAGTAGAGATCGAGAGCCTCGAGTGGGTCAAAGCATCTCTTGATCCCTCGCCAATCCCTCGCCAATATCACGCAAATCCCAGCGCCACAAGCGATTTAGAAGATCAGTCACGAGATCGCTTCCTTTTTTCAGCAGGCAAGCGAAAATTTTGAGAATTTTTTTCAGAAATTTTATTAATCCGGCCTCGGCGAGGCCTCGACCTACTCTAGATATAGTGATATCAGCAGATTTGGAGGGTCTTCTCCTGGTTCTTGAGATATTTTTGTCACGAATCTCTCTTGTGGTGTTTATTTATCATTTTAATATTAGTAAAATCTTTGAAATTGAATCTTGCTTTCTTTTTAAAATTTTAAGTATTCTTAAGTGTTTAAAACAATGCCCTATTTTTTGCCCTATTTTTGACCAATTTCGCCCTATTTTTGCCATATTTTTGAGTAGCTTTGCCCTATTTTGGTGTTTTGGAAAGGGACACCCTGATTTTCATTAAAATTTAAAATTTATTTTTAAGATATTTTGTAGAACTTACTTTCGATGTAATCGTTCGTATAGCAATGGGACAAAAAGACTCAAGGCAATTTAAATCAGAATATTGTCAAATAGCTCAAGATTCTTTTACTCGAATTAACAATAATATTTTTTATTATATTTCTTTTATATTCCCTTGGATTGGAGAAAATATACTTAAACCTTTCTCTAATGCCACGGGAAAATTAAGAGGAGATCCAATATTAATTTTAATGGAAAATATTCATAAAGCTGTTGTTAAAAGAAAAGAAGAGAAAATGAAGAAAAATGAAAAGGAAGAAGAAGAAAATGAAGAAAATTTAAATAATAAAAAATGGGTTGATTTTATTGACCTCTTTTTGGAATCTGAGGCTGAAAATAATAAAATTGAATTTAAAACGAATAATGGGACTTATAACAAAAAGGAAAAGGTGATTTACGTTAAAAATATGTACATAGATAGTATTAGGGTCAACCCTGAAGACCTCCTGACCCTGAAGACCTACACCCTGAAGACCTACTGACCCTGAAGACCTACACCCTGAAGACCTATTTACCCTGAAGACCTACACCCTGAGGACCTACACCCTGAAGACCTACTGACCCTGAAGACCTACACCCTGAAGACCTATTTACCCTGAAGACCTACAAATTTTTGATCAACTCAAATTATTTATAGTAGTGAATATCGAAGATATCAGAAGATCCTCTTTATCCCGATTAATCCCTCTACCCACTTTAAAACCTCAAAGTTCTCGATATCACCCTTTATCCCCATTAAAACTTTCAAATCCATCAATATCCCTCTTAATCCCTCCTAGCTCCTCTTTACCTCCTTTAAATCCCCCGATTAGACTTGTAAAGAAATAAAAAGTAAAAAATTGTGTTGATCAAAAAGTTGTAGGTCTTCAGGGTAAATAGGTCTTTAGGGTGTAGGTCTTCAGGGTCAGTAGGTCTTCAGGGTGTAGGTCCTCAGGGTTTAGGTCTTGGGGGTGTAGGTCTTCAGGGGTGGACTCATTTATTTTAGACCGAAAGACGTAAGTGGCCCATCTCTATTTAAATAAAGGAAAAAATTTTTTTATAAAAAATTTCTGGCGTGAAAGGAATACAAGGATTTTAAATAATGTTTTTTAAACTATTTTCACTATTTTTAACAAATATTATTTTGATTTCAGTTTGAACGTTGTAATACTTTAGACGAAATTGTACTTAATTGTTTTCTCTTCCTCTTGGCTGGATTTGACACAACAGCAAATACTCTAAGTTTAATAGCACACAATTTGGTTATTTACCCACACGTTCAAAAACGTTTATTTGGAGAAATTGAAGAAATTTGTGGATTAGAAGAAGAAACAATTGACTACGAACAATTGGCCAAATTAAAATATGCAGATGCTGTGTTTAAAGAAACACAAAGATTATGCCCAATCGCGAATGAGTTGGTTAATGAAATAAATAATAAAAATTTTTGGAAATTAAATATCTCGAACTCCCAGTCCAGGAACTAGCCACATAAAAAGCGGCTTTAGTTCCGGATTGAAAAATAATTTTTTAATTAAAAATTAAATAATTTTAAGCGTGGTGAACAGAAAATGTGAAGAAGCTACAACCCTTGGAGATATAAAAATAGAGAAAGGAATTTATGTTTATGCTGATTTATTTACTTTACATAGAGATAAAAAAATTTGGGGAGAAGATGCTGAAGAATTTAAACCGGAAAGATGGTTATCAAATGAGAATATACCTACAGAATATTATTATCCCTTTGGAGGAGGACCTAGAATTTGTATTGGAATGCGTTTGGCAATGATGGAAGTTAAAATGGTTTTGGTACATTTACTACGTTCATTTGAATTAAAAAGATGTTCTGAGACATTGGTGGGAAGATTAATTTAGTATAAAAATAAATAAATAATTTAGGTAAAACCCAATCTGACTGGACATGTTGTATTGAACTCAGGAAAGATTGTTGTAAAATTAAATTATATTATATAAAATCCAGAGCCCAATTAAATTTAAAAACTAATTCCGGCCGGCCGAAGGCCGGCCGCTTCCCCGAAGCCTGACATCCTGGGGGCAACTTTTTACGGGGCATCCAGCAAAAATATAGCCGAAATTTTCCGGGGGTCGCTTGAGTCTCAAACGGCATCGGGTCATTTCCTATCTCGAAAAAGTCCAATAGAAAGGGGGGAAGGTCTTGCTGGGAGGCACGCATCCCACAATTAGTAGATCATAATGGAAAAAAATTCGGGTCGAAAAAGTTAAGTCCCGGGGTAGAAAACCCCGTGAGACTGAAATGTCCGGCCTGTACTCAAATGGTTTTTTGAGTGTAACTTTTTTTGGAGAGGTGTATTTGGATGGGACCTGGGGGTATTATAGAGTAATTTAATGCACGTTTTGTGATGTTTGTTATATGGGGGTCACTTGAGTCTGGAGGTGGGATATTTGAGTCTGAGGGGGGAAAATGGTTATACTGAAAAAGTCTTGCTGGGGAATGACTTTGGGTGTGTTGAGTTATTTGTAGGGGAGAGTATTAGGGACATTTAAGTTGGTGGACGTTTGAGTCTGAGATCATGTCCTGGGGAGATATGAGTCAAAGAGTCGGTGCGACTCGAGTCGATTTTCGGAAAAGTGTCGTTTCACCCGTTTGAGATAGCCTATATTGTAGAGCGTCCCCTGGCGGTCAGAAAAAGGTATAATATGTCGGGGGTCCACTTGAGTCTCAAAAAGTTATAGCCAATGTACGCAAATGTCGTGAAACTTTTTGAGACTCTAACGTCCCGGGGAAATTTTTTTAAATATTTTTGACGCCGGATTCGTAATCAGCGGGTGTCAAAGCACCATATAGGTCGAATTTTGGGTCAAAATTCGAAAATTTTGTCCCACCCCCTATTTCCACAGGGGTACCCCTTTTGGGGAAAATTCGGGATTTTTTAGGGGACCTTAACTTTTTTTTGAAAAGTCGGATTGTGATGGGGTTTCGTCTAAAAAATCGAGCAAAAAATTAGGTATTTTTTGACCGAAGAAAATTTCGAAAAAATTCGAAATTGGGGGTGTAGGGGTCAAATTTCGAAAAACCGAAAATTTTTCGGTTTTTCGAAAAAATTTCGATATTTTTGCCGACGTTTCGACCCGAAAGTATTTTTCCTTTATAGAGCAAAATTTTCTGCATATGATAGGCTTTTAAAATTTCCAAAAAAGGTTTACTATGTGAGAGCTATGAATTTTTGAAAATTTGGGTAATTTTTTCGGCCGAAATTTTCGGCCAAAAAAATATTTTTTTCAAAAAGGGTATAAATGGGGCAAATGATACATCAATTGAAAGCTCTCATAGAGTGGAGTCTAAAAACATTTTTTGTAAAATTTTCTGACCATCTTGTACAAAGTTACAAAAGGTCGAAATTTTGGGGGTGGGAAGAAATTTCTGGGTTTCCCCGCCCCAAAAGTGATATGAGACTCAAGTGGCCGCTTACTTTTATGTTGAGGACTCTTAGCCCTACAACTTTACTTGCACGCCCCAAGACCTCCTTCCAATGCCTTTTACGCTATGACGTGTTGAAATTTTCAACCGGCCATTTCAGTGCCACACTTAAGTGCGGCACCAAAATGGCCATGTCCATTGAATTCCCCATGGCCGTTTACGTATAATCCCAATGAGTTTTTGGCCCGTTTGGTCTTTTTTCGATTTTGTCCATTTTTTCATGTTCCCTTTTGTCGAAAAAGAGGCTGGAGCTTTTATTTTTCCAATTTTTTTTTTATTTTTTTAAAAAAATACCTTAAAATTTAAATTCTATTTAACCAGGAACCTTTGGGTCTTTTTAGCTTAAATGTGTTATATTAGGTAATCGGCCCTGGGGAATCCATTGGGCATGGTCATTTTGGTGCCACACTTGAGTGTGGCACTGAAATGTCCTGTTTCGGGAACTTCTGGGGCGTTTGGGCTTAAACTTAGGGATATAGGTTATGGCCTTGGGGAGTTCAGTGGGCATGGTCGTTTTGGTGCCACACCTGAGTGTGGCAATGAAACGACCTGTTTTTTCCAAAATCCCCCAGAATTCATTTTATTCAACTTTTTTAATTTTTTTTTCATTTTTAGCCTAAAAAATTAAAAAAATTTTATTCAAAACATTATTTACAATTCAACTTCAACATTATTTTAATATTTTTAAAAATTTAAATTTCTTCGACAACAACAACAAATTTAATTCGTTTTACTTTTTGCCAACAACAACATACAAATTTATCATCAACTCAACACTCTCACATCTCTACAACAAACCTTTTGGTTTGTTTTTCTTTTTTAAAAACTTTTCTTCAAAAAACATTTTTTATTTTTCAGGTGTTCTCTACACCATTTTTTGGAGGAAAATTTGGAATTTTCCATTATGGAACATTTTTTGGAGGAAAGAAATCCCACGGACGTGGGTAAGCGAATTGTATGACCACTGTGCGGAGGGGTCATGCCGGTTTTTTCCCAGAAATGGGCGGAACCGGCATGATCGGGGATTGGGGCATGCCCGTTCCTCCTTTTGGGGGGATGGGAAGCCTCCCCCTTCCTTCTTCACAGTGGGGCCGTACAACCACTGTGCGGAGGGGTCATGCCGGTTTTTTCCCAGAAAATGGGCGGAGCCGGCATGATTTGGGGATTGGGGCATGCCCGTTTCCCCTTTTGGGGGGATGGGAAGCCTCCCCCTTCCGTCTGTACAGTGGGACAACCTCTGTGCAAAGGGGTCATGCCGGTTTTTTCCCAGAAATGGGGAAAATCGGCATGGTTTGGGGATTGGGACATGCCCGTTCCTCCTTTTGGGGGGGATGGGAAGTCTCCCCCTTCCTTCTGCACAGTGGGCAATGATTCACTCCGCCGTGCGGAGGGGTCATGCCGGTTTTTTCCCAGAAATAGGGGGAATCGGCATGATCGGGGATTGGGACATGCCCGTTTCCCCTTTTGGGGGTATGGGAAGTCTCCCCCTTCCCTCTTCACAACAAGGGGCCTATCCATGACCTCGTCTGCACTATAAATACAGCGAGGCATGGAAGTGTCCTCTTAAAACCCTGTCCTGTGGAAAAACCTGTATACATTAGGTTTCGGGTCCTAGCCACAAGAAGGCCCACAGGATGGGGTGAAATAAACGTGGGGCACCAATACTTGGGGGAAAAGAATCCCGGGTATTGATGCTTCACTGTGCGGAGGGGTCATGCCCAAATTTTTCAAAAACTTTTGAATGAAAATGGTTTTGGGTGACCCATTAAAACCCTAATTACCTCATTTAAAAAATTTATTTTTTCATCAATATTTGGTTTTTTAACCTTATATTTTGGTTTTGGGTCAGCCATTAAAACCCAAATTTGAATGCTTTTAAATGGTTTTGGGTGACCCATTAAAACCCTAATTCCCTCATTTAAAAAATTTATTTTTTCATCAATATTTGGTTTTCTAACCTTATATTTTGGTTTTGGGTAATCCATTAAAACCCTAATTGATTTTTTTGAATGTTATGGTTTTGGGTAAGTAGCCTTAGGCAGAAGCCAGTGAGGGCGATCCATTAAAACCCTAAGTCGCATTACTCTGAGTCACTTCTCAGGTTATTGCGCACGGGCATTGCAAACTTGCAGCCCTCAAATTGCTGGATATGGCTCATTTCGTGGACCGAGGTAGGACGGGAAAGGCTGCAAGCCAAGTACCATCACCGCCCGGAGCGTCCCAGTGCTTTTGAGGGCACCAAAGGTCGGCTCAAGACTGTTTCCCCTATATGGGGGTATGGTGTATTGTCCCTTTGGGCAAAGTTTGCCAGACACCTGGGCCACCTTCCCAGGACTGTAGCTCGTCCATATAGTGGGGGTCATGGATAGTTTATCCCACTGCGTTAGCATGGTTACTCGGTGCGTGAACTTAACACTCACGACCACATCATGCGGCGGAAGTGGTACGCAAAGATAGTCACGTTATGCGGCGTGATGGCTATCCTAACGGCTCTGTTCGAGCGGAGTACGCTTTTGCCTACTACGCCTAGCAACGGCTAAGGACCGCACTGCTGGGTTAAACTCGAATAACCGTAAATGGCCTGGGATAAATCCGAGGGCTGAACGATGTGTCAGACGACCGTTTCGGCTTTTGCTGATACACCCATTTTGGGGAGGAAGTCTCACTCCCGTTCAGTTTCCGGTCCTTAAGCTCTGCGTAGCCACTATATGTAGCCTGCTGGTGGCTTCTGCCATTGGTTTGGCTGGACCTGGATTAGGAGGGGCACCCGTATGGACTCTCCGCTTCTAATCTAGGGGCCTAACACAGGTCTGTGCGGACGGGTCATGCCCAAATTTTTTTGGGTCTGCCCTTACAAGCAGCTTGTGGGGGGTCCTGATGAAAAGAAGTGGCCCATGCGGCTTTCCGCTCCTTATTCAGGGGCCAAAAACAACGTAGGATAGAGGGGTGCTGCCAAAATTTTTTTTGAAAGCCCCCTATTACTGCCTGTTTTTGACCCTGAGCCAGGTACTAGCCGGCAAACTATATTTTGGTTCTGTGCTGGGGTGACCGGACGGTCAACGCTTAACCTCTGAGGGGGATGTTTTTAGCGCGGCAATTTGGAAACAGCAATTACCGAGATATAGGGAGTGATCAATGTGTGGAAGCGGTTTGGTTGTGGGGTCTTTTTCATATCGCCATGTCTAATTATAAATTCATGGTACTCTATTTCGGTAGAGGTTGGATCTGATACTCACATAAAGGGCTCCACCAGTTTTCCAAATTCAGACAATATATGGTACACAAGGATCTCATTATCCTCCGTAAACGTCCACGTCGTGTGTGCCGTCAACTCTGGACTTTATGTCTGGGGGCCAACTCTGGCTTGTCTGGAGGCGCGGTTAAAAATGAGCTGCAATTAGATTAAAAATTCATTGCAGAAAATTTATTTAAAATTTTAAAACATTGTAATTATTAAAGCTTCGCCTGTACTACGCTAATGAATTTGAGTCGCTGTTGTTAAATATGAAGAATTGAAAACTGTGTCGCTGTTATTTGTAAATATATGAATTGGCTGTTGCTTGAGTCGCTGTTGTTTGTAAATATATGAATTGAAATCTGAGTCGCTTTATTTGTAAATATATATGAATTGAAATGAGTCGCTGTTGTTTGTAAATATATGAATTGAAATCTGAGTCGCTGTTGTTTGTACGCTAAATAAATTTGAGTCGCTGTTGTCAAAAATTATATGAATTTAAAAATAAAATTGATTTAAATTTGAGTCGCTGTTTTCTACTAATCTATTAAATATTAATAAAAATTGTCTACAAATTAGAGTCGCTGTTGTTTGTAAATATATAAATTGAAGAAGATTTTCTACGGTTATGCTCACGAATCATGTTTTACACGATTTTGCTGTACACGATTTTGATTTACCCGATTATGTCTTAGCCAAACTATGATTTTATCACATTTCTATGCTTCATTCACGGTTATGAAAATTTTTCCGGTCACGAAATTTTTCTTGTCTGTACGTGGTAAAGAATGGTTAAATCCAAATCTCTGTTTTGGAGGAAACAGATAGTAACTTAGCCTCTTAGCTGTCTTTTGACTGAGATCCGAAAGGCTTTTAGCCTAAATATTTTGTAACTTAGCCTCTCAGTTGTCCTTCTACAAGTAGTAGATAGGACAAGTAGTATGACTTATTGTACTTAGCCTCTCAGATGTGTTTTGACACATACTCGGTGCACGAGGTTTCTCATTTTCCTACGCAAACGTCCTCGTCGTGTGCACTGGGGAATCCGGATAGGTGAAATATATACTTTCCGGTTTCGCGAACTCTTGACATTATTGTACCCCGTGAATAATGTCTTGAGGTGCGGATTAAAAATGAGGGGGATTCCTCCGTCCTCTAATTTTTGGAAGCTTTCCATGCGGGCGGATTCCCAAAAGGTCTCCGCATCCTCCAACCGCAACCTTTACCACGTCCTGACAGAAAAATATGAAATTTAATGCCAACTAGACAACAATTAAAGCGTAAAAATGATAAAGAACGTTATCGTGCTATAATCCCAAACAGTCCTCTTCAGGACTCTGGCCAGTCTGTCCAACCAGAGCAGACTGATCCGAATATTGATCTGGGAAACCAAAACTGTCCTCTTCAGGGCAATGATCAGTCTGTGCAGCAGGAGCAGTCTGAACATTATTCACGTCCGCACATCCAAAACACTTCTATGGATGTTGAAACAATTAATGATAATGTATGTAGCCCTGGGAAGCCTTCGAGCTCGGGCAGGTTTACTTTTAGTGCTCATGACATTGATGAAAACGCCAATATTGAAAGTCTTGTGGAACCGCTCACTCCATTGAGCATCTCTTCCGAGGTTTGCGTTCCAAGAAAAATTGCTAAAACACGCGAGTCTTCTGTTGAAACCAGTATTAGTGACGATTCTATGGATCTATCCTCGCGCGCCTCATCTGTTGAAAGTTTTTCTTCTAAGGGTACAAGAGGTAGACCGAAGAAAAAGGTTAGAGGAATGACAGGAAGACCCAGAAAATCAGCTGATACATTGCCAAATAATGATTCTATGAATGATATTACTGGACATGACATACCGAATAATGAAACTAATATTAATTTCTCTACGATGAACACTCTTGACTTCGCTGTAACAAGGACTAATGATAGAACTTCCATTTGCCGCAGAGCAGTTATGCCTCTTTATGAAAGAGATGATGATAATAGGGGCCCTCGCGCCATTGAAGTAATGTGGAACAAACTCTCTGAATGGCCAAATGAAAGTTTTATCTTTGCTTATTTATGTTATTTAGCCAAAGTTTCTGGCAAAAAGGTGATTGTAGTTGATCCGTTTTTAACGGAGATGGATCATTATCAATTAGAAAATTTAACATACGCTGACTACACTTATCAAACTGAACAAGACAGAGATGTACAAATTGTACTTCTCCCTATTCACTTACCAGGACATTGGACAATCATTATCTTTGACAGTGAGTTCGGAACTTATTTTTTCGACTCACTGCCAACAGATCCAAATGTATTTTGTGCAAATCACCCTAACTATCATCCTGATAGAATGCCGAAACTTATGGAAATTCTTTCTCTATTGACCAACAGACGCTCGGATTTAATACATTTGGGAACATATGCCACTGATAAATACACACTTCAACGTGACGGTTATAGTTGCGGATATTTTATCTGCCTATATGCCGAAGCGTGGTTATTCAACAACCGGAATCTTAAATTTAATAATTTTAACATTAACACTGAAAAGAAAAGAATATTGTGGCATTTGAACCAATTGTATTCCGGTGACAATGTTGAGTATCACCCGAGAAATGAACACGACCATGCTAATATACGCCAATTAACGCCGATTCATAACCTCCCAACTACAAGTCTTTCAACTCCGAGAATGTCTACAAGATCTTCTACGCGAGCCGCTTCGACTAACTTAACTCCGGGAATATCTAATATCACAGTTGCTACTCCGAAAGGAGACGTTCTTCCTATTAAGCATAAGGGAAAAGGCTGTCTTAAACATAAAGGGATGGGTTGTGCCTCCTTCAATTCAGGTCACCTCCCAGAATATTATAACTCAGGACAATTTGGGAATAAAATTTGTGAGCACTGTGATAATAGACTTCTTCGGTCGGAAAAATGTTTATCATGCACGGATGGTCGAGTTCGACTTGACCCACTTAAGGAATACCCACATGACTATGCAAGGCATGTAACTGGTGAATCAATGGACTCTAAGGAATACATACGAGACGAATCAAAATATAACACTTTGTTTGCTTTTGGATCACTTTCAGTAGGTCGTCAAAATGCACCAACTGGTGGACCAATGCCTGTTTTGCTGAATGGTGAATTCGCTAGACGGATTGGAAGTTTGACCGCAGCCGATCACCAGATTCCATCTTTTGATCAGTTGTACATATTGGATTCGAAGGTCGCTACAGAATATCGAATGAATAATACGAGCTTTGATGATTGGAATAAAAAAAATCCACATTTGTTCCACGTTCTTGACAAACTAATTCGTGCCTATCATCCGATGGCCGAAATTCTCAAGAACTCTTATGAATTTTACAAGGATATTGAACAGAACTCTCCGGAGAATCTGCAAAATTTTAAGGTTATTTTAGTCGAAGATAAAAATGCGCCTGCTGCTATTCAAGAACCAAACTTACATCCACGACAAGTTAATTTGCCTACACATGATGAGTCCACTGTTTTTGCGATCTGGTCTTCTAATACTGATGAGCCTCCGCCGCTCAGAGGTATTTGGATTACCCTCAAAGGAAATGTGACCGAATTATGGTCTAATCATCCTATGACTGATTCTATACTCTACCCTTGCATGTTTCTGCTCGGGGACGAGGGTTATTCTACTGAAATACCGTATATTAAAATTGCTAAGAAACCGAATAATGCTAAAGATGATTTTGATGACAACAAGTCGGAAACCGGCTCCATTGCTGATAGCGACTGCGGATCTGTAGATGTCTATGGTGACGAACCTAGCCGGTCTCGTCCCAATCTTTCGATGAGGGCGTTCTATCGTTATCGCTTTGGTATTCGATTTCCGGAAAATGAATCCTATCATCATATTTGGAGTACTGGTGGTGGATTGGGTCAGAAGTTCGCGCTTGATATTGCAGCCAGAATTGATTCCCAAGTATTTGAGTATTTACGTAGGGATGACATGGATTTAAGATGGGAAATACCGGTACATCTTGTAGACTATTTTGCAAAACATAGTGGCCGATCCTCCGCAAATAAAGTTGGACATGTTGTACTTTTCAGAAGTAATATGCCAGGGTTTAGGGCATACTTTAAGAAAAATTATAAGTCCGCGTGCACGATTATTAATCGTAAACGCAAGCGAGGATGCGCCATGTTCATGTTTACGTTTACTTCTAATCCAAAATGGCCTGAAATGAAGAATGAACTTTACCCAAACGGTCAATCATTGATTGATCGGCCTGACATTGTCATGCGTTTTTACGCGGATAAGGTTAGGGAGGTACACAAGGACTTGATTGATAGGAAAATATTTGGGAAACAATTAGGATACGCTGAATCTATGGAATTCCAGAAAAGAGGGGGTCCTCACTTCCACAGAGTGATGGCGACTGATATCCCTGCTATACCTGAGATCATTGAAGGCTATATTCTTGCTCATATTCCGCCATTACCAGATAAAGATGATAAAAGTCCACGTGCCGAAGGTTTAAGACGCCTTCGAGATCTTGTAATAACATATCAACTTCATGATTGTAAGCCCGAGCTTTGTGGAAACAAGGATAAAAATGGGAAATGCTCTAAGTACTTCCCTTACGATTATTCGGACAAGACTATTCTCTATGACGACGAGCCAGCAGTTCATTATCGACCAAGTCCGGAAGATGGGGGTGAAAAGGTATTGATAAATAAGGGTGGAGTGCCCACTGAGTATACCAATGCTCATGTGGTGCCTTACAATCCATTTATACTTTTAAAATATGAAACACATCACAATGTAGCATATTGCTACGGTGAGAAGACTAACATGAAATACACAATGAAATATCCACTCAAGGGCCCGACTTTTCAATATATTCAGGTACAAGGTGACATGGTCGATATTGACGAGCCTGCGCACTACGCACAAATGTACTATCGCTCTGCAAATGAAGCATACGCAAGAATTCATTCTATGCCATATGCACGACTTTCCAACGCAGTTTATAAAATGCCCGTCCACTTACCAGGAGAACAAATGATGGTTTTCAAACAAAGTCAAGCTGCAGCAGTTGCTGCTGGAATACCAGGAAACTTACCTAAGACCATGCTTACTGAGTACTGGTCTCAATGGAAGGAAGGAAAGTCGTGGCAATTTGTTAATAAAAAATGGATTTTTGCAGATGACGCTTCAATCAAGGACACGCTTTACGAACACATGCCAGAAAATTATTGGTTTGATAATAAAGGGAAAATTTGGAAGAAAAGGATTGTTAATAAGGATGTAATTGGATTAATCCATCCAAGACCATTCCCTCGGGATCAAGAGAGGTTTGCTCTCTACATACTTCTCCGCCATTTCCCTGGCGATCCTGAGGCATTAAAAGACTTTAATGGAATTGAATGCGCATCATTTGTTGAAGCTGCACGATTAAGAAGTCTGCTTTCTGATGACTCTGTTTGGGAGAGAACGTTGGCGGAGGCCTCGCATTACGCCACCCCAAGTGAAATGCGATACCTGTTTGTTCAGGTATTGGTCTTTGGTAATCCGAGCAATGCTCGCGAATTGTGGGAAAGGTTTGTGGATCATATGATCAAACTTGTAACCATTGATCCAAATGGAAATATTAGAAAGCGACTTATTGATCGGGCATTAGCATTCATTGAAGCACAACTTGCTGACTATGGTATGACAAACCAACAATTTGGACTGGATTCTCCATCCCCCGGGATGCGACAAGACGTCGACGAAGCACTCGATAACTTCTTCTTTGGCGACAAAGATGAAGATGATCCTGCAAGCGGTAAAAAGCCAACGATTAATCTTAACGACGATCAAGAAAATGTCTGGACTACCGTTCAAAATGCCATCAATGGAACTTCATCCAATACCATTTTCGTAACAGGAGATGGCGGGACTGGAAAGACTTATCTGTTTAATGCTATAATTTCACGCTTAAGAGACATGCGCATCCGTGTAATTGCTTCGGCTTATACTGGCTGTGCAGCGACACTTTTGACTGGTGGTGCTACCGTTCATTCGGTATTTAGGTTTGGAATTCATATTGATGAAAATTACACCCCGTCAGTGGCAATGCAAAGCTTTCACGGAAAACGCATTAGTGACAGTCAGGTTATCATTATTGATGAAGTTTCTATGCTTCCCAAGCATATGTTGGAGGCAATTGATCGCGTCTGCAAACAAATGTGCTCAGCAAACATGAAACATCTTCCATTCGGCGGCAAGGTTATCATTCTCAGCGGAGACTTCAAGCAATCACTTCCTGTGGTTGCTGGAGGTGGTATGCGAGATCAGGTAAATGCCTGCATACAGTCTTCACAATTGTGGCCGCTTTTTAGAAATAATATAATTACGCTGAATATCAACATGCGTCAGGGACAAAATGAACGTCAGTTCACCGATTGGTTGCGAAGAATTGGAAATGGGAATTTTAATAAGGAAGTGGAGATTGAAAGTAGGAATTTGGTTACATCGCGCCAAGAACTGATGAATTTTATAACTGACAATGGTCAAGCTCTTTCAAACCCGAAAGAGCTCATTAACAGACTTATATTAGCGCCACATAATGACACAGCAAATATGATTAATGAAGACATGCTCAATAAAATAAAGACCAATGAAAGAATATATTTCTCAACGGATGAATCGAATGTTGAGACGCCAATGGATTTTGATGAATGCGACCATGATGTTGAAGCTTTAAATTTACTAAATCCTCCGTCAATTCCACCACACCGGTTACACCTTAAAGAAGGATGTATTATAATTCTTTTGAAGAATTTGGGAGTAAGTAGAGGGCTTGTGAATGGCACAAGAATGATTGTAAAAGAATTAGGGGATGATATTCTGAAGGTTGAGGTTGTAACCGGGTCTGTGGCTGGCTCAGGACATGTTATCTGCCTTTCACGAGTGTGGTGTGATTACGAAGATAATAGAGAAGATGGAGTTAATTTTCGACGGTTGCAGTTTCCTGTTCGTCTTGCATATGCAATGACGATCATGAAGGCCCAAGGCCAAACTGCAACAAGAGTTGGACTCGACCTCACGCATCAAGTGTTTGGTCATGGTAATCTATATACAGCTCTTTCGAGAGTTCGTACTGCTGATTCCTTTAAAGTTTTTGCACCACATGTTAATGAAAAGCAAACAACTAAGAGTAAAATGATAAAGAATGTAGTCGCCGATGGCTTAGAATTCTTCTAATGCCTTATTGAATTACACACGGACATGAATTACACACGGACATGCTTACACAACGCTATTCCACTGGCCTGGACATTAATGTCCTGAGCCTTCGCCAATTTATGCTTCTAAGTCGCCAAGGGCGAATATGTTACTTGATCCTAGCCTCTAAGACGCCTTTGGCGTATGTAACTTTATCTTAGCCTCTAAGACGCCTTTGGCGTATGTTTACTTGATCTTCAGCCTCTCGGTCGCCGATGGCGGTAGGAATACTTGTAAATATTTAAAAAACAAAAAATACAAAAAAATTTTAAAAATCAAAAATCCTAAAAATGTAAAAATCCCTAAAAAATACAAAAAAATTTCTTATCCCAAAAAAAACAAAAAAATATAAAAAAATTTCTTAAGAGACAGAATTCCAAAAATAAAATTACAAAAACTCAAAAAAAATTTAAAAATTAAAAATCCTAAAAATGTAAAAATAAAAACAAAAATAACAAAAACATTTCTTATCCCCAAAAAAATAAAAAAATAAAAAAATTTCTTATACCAGATAAAGAAAAAATGGTCTACAAGGTCTTCCACACCTGACAGGCCTCCCCGTGGCCGTACACCGGTAACTCCTGCTATAAAGGCTGTTGTGAGCCATGCAGTTGAGGCTAACTATAATAGTCACAACACTATTATGGAGTCAAAGTGGTCAACCCATAATATCCAACCCCTGTAACTTTGTCAAATTTGCCCCTAAATTTGAACAAAAAATATTTTTAGACTCAGCTCGATAAGGGCTTTCAAATGATATATAATTTGTCCCACTTATCTTTCTTTTTGGAGAAATAATTTTTTGGCCAAAATTTTTTGCCGAAAAAATCACCAAAATATTTAAAATTTCATATCTTTTTTAATCTGTAACCTATTTACACGTTTTAAAGTCCTATTCTATGTAAAAATATCTGCGCTATCTGAGAAAAATACTTCCATACTCAAACGCTATCGAAAATCCGATAAAATTTTCGAAAAACCGAAAATTTTTGAAATTTTTGAAAATCGATCCCTACATCCCCAGCTCTGGGGTTACGTGAATTTTTTTCATTTGTAAAAATTTCTAATTTTTAGTATTATTTTATAAAAGAAACCCCACACAGAAATCCCAATCCTTTATAAAGTTATGATTATTTAAAGATTTCTAAATATTTTTCATAAGGGGTACCCCTTTGGAAAAAACCGGGGGTACAAAATTTTCTAATTTTGACTAAAAAAATATATTATATAGTGGATTAGCATGCGCTGAGGACGAATCCGGTGTCGGAAAAGTTCTAAAAAATTTCCTGGGGCAATTTGAGTCTCAAACACATCTCATTCCCAGACAAATTTTGGTAACTTTTGACGAAGACCCAACTGGAACCCCAATAAAGTATATATTTTTTGAACAATCAGAAGACGCTCTACAAGAATCTACATAGATTTAACGTACATCTCCCAGCAAAAAACAAATCTAGCGTGCTTTTAAAGCCGCAGGCTTTCCACTCGCGTCCCTGGACGCGCCCCCAAACAATCAAAACCTAATAGTATTGTAACCAAACGCAGCCCCCGATGTATTTAACCGCCAGAGTGTCCTGATATGCACCCAGCTACTCACCCTGCAGCTGGTTTGAGAAAATAAAGAAGAGAAAATAATTACGACTTTTTTAATTGATAAATTCTCAAAAGTGATTTATCGTTACACATTTTTCTCAATTTACATACACAATACGAATTTTTATCATAAAGTACTAATAATACCCTCTAATATTAATCACTAGTTTTTCAATATTCTTTTGGAATATTTAATGCATTAGGTGGACTGCTGGACCTTCAATATCGACTACCATATTTTTCAGTTCTCTGGCTAGTCGTTCAAGGTCAAGCGAATATTTCTTGACGTCGTTTAATGTTGAACAAATCTACAAATTTTCCAATCGATAGTGGATATTTCTAATTGAGCATCGTTATCTCCATACTGATCCTATAGAAACTTTAGCGCTTCCTTGTGGTTAAGTCCAAGAGAATTAGGAAAAAGAATAGATAGTCAGACCAACAAAAATGTTTGTAGTTGAAAACACGAAGCTAAAGTATGTATTATAGAGAGGAGCTATTCAGTTTATTATAAATTGTGTAGCCTTGTCGAACAAACACAAAGTACACAGATTAGCCAATCCAAGGAGATACTAAGAAGGAGATGATCAGATGTAAATGGGAGGTAGATAAACAAGAATAAATAAAATTGAGATAATGTTGTTGTAAATTTTGCTTGTAATTGTGCATCTTCCCCCATTTTATAAAATGTATATTTATAAAAACTAAATTATAATGTTTCTTTTATTAATTTCTTTTATTCGTCTAATAAAAAGACCTCAATATTCGCAAAGAGCATTCTGCAATAGGTTTTCCTTGATGCATTCTATTCCTTAGCCCCTCATTACCTAGCAACAAAAAAATCTCGCGATTTATTGTATCAGTTAGTCTTACGGTAAATTTTTTTCAAAAATATTTTCGGCAACAAAAAGAGGAAAGTAAGTACAGGTACATTTAATTTCACATTTCGTGAGAAATAAAAATGTCAAATAAAAAAACTCATGTTAAAATTAAGGGAAATGCATGCTTATTCTTTTAAAATTAAGAGTACTATTGCATTATCGGCCAAAATTTTTAATTTCTTTTCCACATTCAGTTTTTCTTAATTTGTACGGAATGGTTAGACTTTCTTCCATCCTCAATTTCAATCATTCAATCAGACTTTCTCTAAATGAGAGACATTAAGGAATAAAATGACGAATTTTTCAGATAATATTACTAAAGATAAAGAGATATTTCGATCACTTGTTTGAGTGATTTGTGCAGTAACATAAATCTTTTTAAAATTACTTATATTTAAGGTACTTTTCCTTTATTTCCCCATATTTTCTTTTACTTCTCCATTTCTTTTCTTTTCTGTTTTCTCGTCTTAAAATTGTCAAAACAAATAATAGTCAGGCAAGAAGGATAAAAGTAAATAAAATTTATCAAAATAAAAAATCATTTTGGAGGTAATTTTTCCAACGGACTATGAGCAGATGAAGCGGACAGTAACAAACAGATTCTGACCTCCTTCTACCCAATTTCCGACACAAATATTAACTGCCGAACGTTATTTCGATTTTCGACATCTCAATCTAATCTGATTTTCAATTATTAACGTCTTATCATATACATTTACACAAAACTGTTTTTGATAGAATGTTTCTTTGATTGGTGAGGTTTAATTGCACCCTCTTTAGTTTACGAATGATTAAAAATATCATTGATTTAAAATTTTTGGAGAAAGTCGTTTTGTCCCCTTCGACCTTTCAAATTTATAACACCATCTTACATCTTGGCGTTACTCTTAGTTACAATGGTTCAATCGGCACAAATTTTTCCCACAATTAGATACTATTACGTATTTATTAAGATGGAGAAAGTTTAAAATTATTTCTTTAGAGTTTAATTTGTTTGTGTTATGTGGGAAAAATAGGCGTTATATAATTATTTCAACAATATTAATTTTACTTTATTTGTTAAGAAAAATATAAGTTGTTGACTTAAAGTTTTATACTTATAATTATTTAAGCACCGTAATTTTGGGTTAACGAGGGAAAAACTCAATAGTTTCGGTAAAATTAAACTTTATTTAGGAAAATTGTTAATTTAGAATATTAAATCTCTTTTTATCTCATTAATTTTTTTGTCATCGTCATCAAATCTGAAGTTGTCGGATTAACCAGAAGTTCCAGCAATATCAATTAAGTTTTAAAAATTCAAACGTTGAGAAATAAATTAGAAAATATTTAGAATAGAGTTTGCGGTGGAGATCTACATATAATGTGTGGAGAGATCTACATATATACATATAATGTGTTGTGGCTAGAATTTGCAAAAATTTGATATTTGATCAAATATTTGACTTTTTTGATCAAATTTTTTTCAAATATTTTCAAATATCAAATAGTTTGATTTGATATTTGATTTTGCCGTTTGTCTGATCTCTAGTTCATAATAGATAGAAGTATTTACTTTTATATATTTAAAATTATTTGTTATATTTTCTATAATTAAAAAACTAATAAAAATGTCATCAACAACCAATTTAACATTGCCAACAACATCCATGAATTATAAAATATTATATGTTCTATTTAAATTAGACTTTTGGTTAATTACAATATTTGGATATGCTGCTAATTTTTTATTAATATTTCTAATTATATATAAAACACCTAAAGAAGTTAAACTACATAGTAGAATTCTTTTACAGAATTGTTTTTTGGATTTAATTTTATTAACTATACAATTATTTGGGCAATCAGTAATTTAATAAAGCTGTCCAAGATCGAAAATTTTCTCTAAATTTATAAGTTTTTGGTCCAAATGTAAAGAGTTTCTATCTTTTGTCTAAGACTATGAGTGGAAAATTAATATTATACCCTTATATTTTATCCCCCGCCACTTGCCTTATCTGGGGAAATGGTGGAGGGGGGGGGTGTGTACATTCACTGTACTGGGGTGGGTACAGTCACCTCTCATCGTGCTAAAGAATTGAATCAAAACTAACAAAGTCAAAAAATTTTCCCTATTAATGGCTTTGAGCATAATTGGCCGCGCGCCTAATTGGGGCTTGCCCCCAAAAATGTGGAAACATAAACAAAAGTATCCTTTATGGGAGAAATGGAAAGGAAAACTTGGGGGTAAAAATTTCAGACCTTTGGCGTAGTAGCTAGAGAAAATTCTCGTAGTATACGAAAAGAATAAACCTTATTTCAAGATCACTATTGAAAAACGCCAGGCCACGACATGGGAGAAATATTATTCTTGGACAGCTTTATAGATTTGATAATTTATATAAAATTTAATTAGCATCGTTCGAGTAATTACCTTATCAAATATTTTCTACTTACCCTCTATTTTCTCCTTATTTTCATCTCTATTAATTAATATGACTATTAATTAACCCCTACTAGGAAGGATTGAAACGACAATTACCCAGAGTAATTATTTGTGAATATACTGTATAAAGTAGGATTCGATTTTTTTTATTTTAACTGGGGGTAACCTATGCAATACTCACAATATTAGTATATGTATATCAAAATTTAGATACATCTCACTCTAACATATAATTTTTTCCTAAACATTTCACTCCAACTCAATTTTACAGAGAGTTTTATTTTTCGCAAAAATATACATATAGTAGGGCGTAAATTTTTTATAACTCTATGAGTATGTAAAATTTAAATGCGAATGTATATGTCGGCGGTAAAATTCAGATTTAGGAAAAATTCAATTTTTCCGGAAAATTTCAATTTTTCCGGAAATATTCAATTTTTCCGAGCATTTAGGAAAAATTCAGATATTAATAAAGATGTCAGTTGAGTCTGGGCTACTTTTATATTTTTTGGTGTTGTTTGTGTTTTTGATGATTGTTTTTGTTTTTAAATGGGTTATTTTCTTGATTTAGACAAGATCACCATGTTAGGTTTGGATAAAGTTACGACACGAAAAACAAACAACGTAAACCTATGGGGAGTCGGCGAGACGCTTGTGCAAAACCCCGCGCTTCGCGCGGGGTTTTGCGGCACGCGTCTCGCGGGAGTCAACGGTCGCTGGGTTCTACACTAGTACCATAATCCTATTCCTTTTACCGATTTTCAGCATTGAAATGCCGACCTACCAATTTAGTTGTAGGACAAAAATTAAAAAAAATAAGAACAAAAACAAAATAAAAAAAATAAATAAAAATACTAAAAAAAGACGAATAAACCAAAAAACAAAAGCAAAAACAAAAGAAAAACAAACAAGAAAAAACAAACTCAAAAAACGAAAAACAAGCGAAATAGTGTAAGACAGACTATTAGATTAATTTAATATCTGAATTTTTCCTAAATGCTCGGAAAAATTGAATATTTCCGGAAAAATTGAAATTTTCCGGAAAAATTGAATTTTTCCTAAATCTGAATTTTTCCGCCGACATATATATTTTTAGTTTATTATGCTAAATAATGGAATTTATATTATATTCCCAAATGGAATTTTTGTTGATTTACTAAAAAATAATTCAAATCCTTTCTTTTTTGATATTTGGTTTTATATTTACATTCTATTTTATAATTTAAATTTACATGGAATTTGTTTACAATTTATCTATAGATATTTGATATTAAATAGGTAATTATAATTAAAAATATTTTAAAGTACATTCAATTCCTTGTTAATTTTAGAAACAAAAAAATTAGTTTCTTTCATTATTTTCTGATGATTTTAATTACTTTTATTTTGGATATTTTATTACAATTATACTATGTGTTTTTTATTCTGCCATATATTGGAGGAGGCATTGAGACAATAAATGAAATTAATGATAATTGGAATTTTATTTTAGTTGGAAGTATTCAATCAGTCAGTAATTTTTATATTATATTTTATATAAAAGTTTTTATTATTTTCAAGAAAACAGAATTAATCGTTCTTTTTATATCCTATTTTATACCATATTTAATTATCTTGTTTTGTGTCATAAAAATGATTAGATATGTAAATGGACATACTGGATATGATAGTAATATGAAGAAAATGCTGAAACAACTTACCTTAACTTTAATTTTATTGGTATAACATACAAATCTATTAGAGATGTGCGAGACTCTTGGTCTTGGTCTTGGAACCAAGACTTTTCTTGGTTTTTTTTCGGTCTTGGTCTTGGTCTTGGGGTGTTTGTCTTGGTCTTGTCTTGGTTTTATTTTTTGGTCTTGATTTTTTGGCCTCTTTGGATCTACTGATTGGCCTTCCAAAATCCTCAAAATTTTCGCCTGCGGCGCTGAAAAAGTGAATTTTTTTGGCCTACCGCCTTCTAAAATTCATAAAATTTTCGCCTGCGGCGCAGGAAAAGGAAGATTTTTGGCTTCTTGGCCTCAATAATTCCCAAAATTTTCGCCTGCGGCGCTAGAAAAGGAAGAATTCTGGCTTCTTAGCCTTCCAACATTTTCGAAATTTTCGCCTGCTAATATCCCCCTTAACTAAATAATCCACCCAAATCCTCTTAAATAATATATCTCATTGATTTTCCACCCGGATAAATTCACCAAAATTCTTTGAATTTCGCATAGATTTTTCGAAATTATAGGTGATTGTGCTGAAGTTGACTGTGATCGTATCAAAATAACAAAAAATAAACCAAAAATTTGACCTATGGGGCCTAAAAATTGTCTCGAGTTTTGTATTATTTTTGGTCTTGAGTCTTGGAGTTTTGGTCTTGGTCTTGAGTCTTGATCTTGGAAAAATTTTTGTCTTGGGTCTTGAGTCTTGAGTCTTGAGTCTTGGAAAAATTTCGGTCTCGCACATCTCTAATATCTATTATGATCAGAGCGAGTTTTTGAGGTCCAAAAAATCCGAAAATACGAAAATATGCACCACGGGTTTTTTTTGTAAAATTGAATTAAATTAGTTTTAGACAAGTAATCTTTAGCATTCTATCATTCATTATTTCTTATACATTTAGCCAAATTTGTAAAAATAAAGGCGATTTTTAAGATTTTTTCAAAAAACCTAGAATATGTTCAAAAAAGTCCGAAATATGTTGCAAATAGGTTTTAGGTCCAAAAAATAGGTTTTAGGTCCGAATAGGTTGAATATGCACTCATTATTTCGACCCAAAACAGTGTTTTTTGTGTGTATCTCATCATTACTAGTTCGCAAAATAAATAGGTAAAAACTTAAAAAACTCGCTCTGATTATGATACACTTATCTATCAAATTAAAAACTCAATATTTTAAATTTCATTTCCTATTAATTTTATAATATTCTTATTATTTTTAATTTTCAGGCACTTATTCCTTTAATATGCCAAATAGTTACCGTGGTTCCTACGACTTTGTTTGGAGTTTTAGAATCCCAATATAACAGATCATATATTATATTACCGGAATCATTTATATTACATACAGTACCTTTATTCAATCCAATTATTTCTATATTAACACATAAACCTTATAGAAGTTTTATATTTTGTAAGTCTAATGAGGTTACACCGATAATACAAAGATGGGTGGATGATGTTTAAATAAAAATTTATAAATGTTCGATTTTTGAACCAACTATTATATTTATTCGATGTAATTTGTAATTAATTTGTAATTCTGTGAAAATAAATTTAAATTTTAAAATGTAATTATTTTGTTGTTCTATCTGTTGCGTTTCTTGTAACAACAAAAAAAGTGACAAATAGCCAGGGGCATTAAATTTGGGGATAATACACTGAAACTTGACACAAGTAAATTCTCATGGAAGATTTTGCCATGGATTTAAAGGAAATTCTTTATAACTAAGAAGATCGGGACCGAAAATTTAAGAGTCTTATGCCCATAGCGAAAATTTATTTACAATTAGAAGGATCGTACAATATAAAAGTAATTGTCAAAGTTGCTAATTAATTAGAATTATCTTTTTTTATAAAATTATAGCCTATAAAATATAATAATTTTTATAATTGAGATCTTATTATAATCTAAGACAGAATTTTAAATTTTAAATCTAATTCTTCAATCCTTGTATGATTCTATAAATTTTATCCTGAATTGCATAAATTATCATTGGATGAGAGTAACCCTTCAACTAAATTAATTTCAAAAATATTATTTATTAGTTAATATTATACCACAATTTCATCATTTTGTCCATTAATTGAACTTACAGACTGCCCGTCACATGCAATATTACCAACAATTGTATCATCTATTGAACGAATTACCGAAATTCTTGAAAAGGCTTCATAACCTACACTGAATATTTTTTATAACTTCAAAAGAAAAAAAGTTATAGCTAAAACAAGCTGTGCCCCCACGTTACCACGACTACTACATACATATAATAATTATTTACACTGAATTAATATCTCTCAGAAATGCAGAATTACAAGAAATTCCATTTATTTGATTACAAGGTTCTGCCCAAGAAAATAATTTACACAAAGGTTCTGCATCTCTATTAGCACCAGCAACTCCAATAAATGTATGGACTAAACTAGTTAATGGTTGTCTTAAATATTGTCCAGTATCAACACAAATTCCACCAAGTATTGCCTTTTTATTTAAAGGAAATTTAATAAAATTTTGTCTGTCAATATTTTATAATTACTTTTCTTGCCATAGGTGATCCCATACTAAAAGCTACAACGTCAATATTGGAATTTTTATACCGAGAAACTGCTTCGATCAGAAGACGAATCTTAAAATAATATTTATTTTGTCTATATATTATGGTTATATTATGGTTATATCTATATTATTATGCTATACTTAATTATGGTTATAGCAGTGCCGGAATACAAATAAATTTTCAAAAACTTTTTGGTAAATTATGGGAGAACATTCCGAGAGTGGATGAAACAATAATTATTGTGAGATAGGATGAAATTATAGAGAGAGTAATTCTATAACGAGGATATAACAATAATTACTCGGGGTAATTAGTTGATCATATAAATTATTTTTTTATATGCTCTATGCAAAGAATATCTACATATATAAATTTAGAAAAAAATTAGTTAATTAATAATGTTTACCTGAGTTATATGTCTGCACTCCATCTTATCTTTAAGAAATCTTTTAACTCCATAGGAATATGTCGTTGCATAAAGTTCAGAATTATTATATCCCTTTGTGAGGAAGTAACGTCGAATATATTCGTATGTTCCCGCAACGTTTGTTAATCCATGAACAAAGATTATTGGTCTACTTTTTGATACAGGTCTATAATTTAAAGTTTTTGTGATAAATTTTTTAAAATTATTTCAATTATAATAAAGTGGCCAAACATTTCATACACTTAATTTGGATTAGAATTAATACTGATAGCTTTTGTATGTAAAGTATTAAACGCTCAACATCCGCACAAGGACTGATCTTTTTTAATTATTGTCTTATTTGCCTTATTTGCCATGCTTATATATTCCTAATCATTTAAAGTTTTATAGATATTTCCAATGCAATAATTGGAACAATGGAATTTCCAATTAATCATTCCAGGTTATCCCAACAATTTATGTTGCCAAATTTTACTTAAGGATACAAATTTAGCCTATTGTGTCTACAGGTTTAAACGTAAGTCTGTGTGTGATTTTTAAAGGTAATTTAAAAAATTTACAATAATAAAATTCACTTATTTCCTTCATTTTCTTGGCCACCCCCAAAACTTCCACCAAAACCTAAATCTCTTCTAGCAATTAATTTTTCAACATCCTCCCCATATTCTTTAATTAAAAAGTTTGAAAAATCTTTTGAAATTGAGCTTGAACGATTAAAATTATTGAAAATAAAAATATTAAAATGATATTAAATAATAATAATTTAAAAATGTAAAATACACCAGCCATTAATTATTTCAAATATTTAATTAAATAATACTAGAATTATTTATTTAAAAAGTAAAATTTAATAAAAAACTGCAAAAAATAAAGCAAAGAAATAATTGGGTTATTACAAATTTATCAAATAAAATAAAATAAAATTTAAGAATTTTTTTGCGAAAAATTTAAAGAAAAATATAAACTACAAAGTGTTTAAAGACAAATGTTTGTTAAAAATAATTTAGAATGTTGTTTAAGGAAATTACAAAATTTACTCAAATATTTTAATTAAAATAAATAAAAAAATATAGGTAATTTAAAAATTTAAGTTATTAAACTATTTTTCTGATTTTTAATGTTCAAATTGTTCAATTCATTTGAATTTTTTATATATTAATCTCTCTCTTAGAAATTTATTTATAAGGTGTTTATCAAGTTTCTCTCAAAAAATGTATGTTAAGAAATTATAAATCCTCTCGGTTTTGTAGATATGGTTTCTAAGAGTAATGCTTTTTAGTGTTTTAACTAGAGTGTATCAGAAAAAAATACTATGTATACGAAATTTTAAAAATCTCTTCCTAGAATCACAGGCCTTAATCTTTGATTACAATGATTTACAAGCTTTCTAAAGAATGCTTTTTTTCCGTGCTTTCCCAACTTGATCACGTTAATAATCTCGGATTTGATATGTTCATTGCACTAGTTTTAAAAAAATTATATGTATCAGGGATCATGCATAATTAAAAAATGCATTCACAATTTCTGGTTTCCTAAATTTTATTCAATTCATGTTTACAGTAAATCTGAATTACGAAACATAAAAAACTTTGGGAATCCAAGGTTTTCGGATATTGAAGGTCTATGGAGATTCGAAAATATATTCTTATTTTATAAGATATAATTAAATTATCAATTTTAAATTGAGAGTAATCAAGCAAAAATAGCAAAATGTTTAAAAATAAAATATTTTTTAAAGTAATTCGTTAATTTCAATTATTTTACACAAATTACAACATTAATTTGTTCGGAGAACACAAAATAATTCCTACATTAAATAGTTTTAACAAACAAATTAAATGAAAATTTTTTTCCCGTTAAAACTATTTTTATTTAAACTTTCAGTAAATTAATTGCTAAAATTTTTAACGAATAAAAATTTTATATTTATTAAAAAAATTATTTTAATGATAGTTAACAACGAGAGTCAATAAATTATTTAATGATACGAATGTTTTTCTTCAGGAAAAGTTCTTTCACGTACCTCTTTAACGTAAGAAATAAATGCATTTTGAATAGAATTTTGATCTTTTAAAAAATTTTTGACAAATTTTGGAGGTTTCTCTCCAATTCCAAGAAGATCATAAACCTAAGAAAATGGGTTTATTGTGTTATATCACATTATATTATTCTTCTTCTCTTGTTCCTTCTCAAAAAAGTATAGATGGATCAAAGTGAGTTATATGATCAGTCACGAGCTTTTGCATTTAGTAGCAATACGAATCTGTTAACAATATTCCTATGAATCCTTTGTGTGTATTGTTAGCCCTACTTACTCAGAGTTAAAAAAGTATGAGGTTATCGCCATAGATCGTCATAAATGTTTAACACGTGTACTATTTTATGAGAAAGAAGAAGAAGAATAAAATAAGTGAGGTGACACAATAGCAAAATTATTTAAAAAAACTAATTTAAAAAAATATTTACAACAAGAATCTGCCCATCACAATGAATACCAGCACCAATTCCAATTGTTGGAATTTTTAAGGAATCTGTGATTTGATTGGCCAAATCTTTAGGAACACATTCAAGAACAACAGCAGCTGCTCCACATTTTTCTACCTGAATAGCCAATTCTAATAATTCTTCTGCAGTTCTTTTGGATTTTGAATTTCCTTGAACTTGATAACCACCTTAAATTAAATACATATTGTAAGGCAATCCAGATATCTAGAATTATACAATTACAATTTCCCATGTTACTTTTAGTATTCTTTGATATAATATGTTCCACACACATATATAAATCCCTTTCTAACCTTACATTCAATCAGTTGTACAATGCCTAGATTTTATCCTTTTTTCCTAGATCCAGAATCTTTATACGGTAGACTATTTGTTATTATATTTATTATTTCCCGTAATGTTGATTATATCACCTATGTATTATATATTTCATTTGTGATATAAATAAATATTATTAATGGATCACGGATTTATTATTTTTACTTAACGGAGCAGTGCCTGCTTTTCCTGGGTGATAATATTTTCATTAATTAAAATAAATTAAATAATATAACCAAGTGAATGTACAGATTGTGGAGTTAATCCAATATGTGCAAAAACTGGAATAGACAAAGAATTAAGTTCTCTTAACATTTTTAAATGTAATTCAGAATTCGAAAGTATTTCTAATTTAACTGCTGCTGCCCCAGCTTTAGTAAGTAAAGAAACAGAAGATTCAATGACTTTTTCAACACTATAAGAACACTAAAATATTTATTTTATTTTTTAGTTACATAATAAAAATGCGCACCGAACGTTGATAATTCAACGTTCGGTGTCCGCAACATTTTTTTGGCAAATTTGGGGTCCAATGTACGGGTCTGCAAAACTATAGTCCACAAAACAGGACATAAATAAATAAACTTACAGAAAAAGGCAAATCAGCAACTAATAAAGCTCTTTTAATTTCATTAGAAACAATCTTTGTGTGATATATAATATTTTCAAGACTAACGGATAATGTATTTTGCTTTCCTTGTATAACACAACCAAGTGAATCTCCGATTAGGATAACATCAACTCCTGCCTGATCCATCTATTTATTTAATATTTTAAAAATGCTAAATACTTATAAAAGGATTAAAAATTGAAAGCCTTAAAATACGAAAAAACGTACTAAAATAATAAATAATATTATTAATAAAGAATAATAAAGAATAAAATAATAAAAAATAATAAATAAAAATGTCCGACCTACTATTTTTATTAAATAATAATGCCATATACACAAGGGATGTACTAGGTTTAGAAAAGGTTGGGTTATTGAAATTTACTTCGATTCAGTAATAAATTCAAAAAATGTTCGAGTTTTTTAAGTTGAAAAATTGGATCGGTTTTAGATTTTGTAAGATTCCTCGGATAGTGTCTCGAGTCGAAAAAAGTTCGGGGTTTTGGATAATGACATTCCTGATATACATAAATGAAATTATTTTTATTTATTTTAATTTTTAAGTTTCAGGAAATTTTTATTAATATGTAGAAATATGGTAATATGCCTACAATATTAAAATAATCAATTAAATTTACTTCTTTTCCCATTGAATAATCATAAGCAGTTAATGAAACAATAGGAATACCTTCTTTCTTCATTTGATGTAACTTTGGTATTGTTATTAATTTTGGGATATTTGAATTATTTTTATAAAGTGATATGTCATTACCATTCGACATTTTTATAAGAATTTATTTTTAAAGGGAAAAATTAGAAAATGAAAAAATTTGTTCGTTAAAAGATTATTTACTAATTTTTAATAAGTAAATAAATTCTAAGTCTATAAAACTCACTCCACTTTATGTTTATAATAAATAATACATGCCACTATCAGATAAATACTTTTTGGTCGAGAGTTTTCTTAAGATAAGACGAGAAAACTCCTATTTTCGAGGGATTTCACTATCACAGATAGCAAAGTACAAAAACCACCTAAAATGTTCTGACGTTGAATGTTTTCCCTATGTTAGCTTTAAATGTTTTAGGCGATAAATAAATTTTTTAAATTAAATTTCACATACAATGATAGAAAAACTTGCAGTAAAAATCAAATTTGAAATACTACTTATTTTTAATTAAAAGTAGAGATCAAATATTTGAATATTAGATCGAATTGTCTATCAACCCTATTGTCTATCAATTTTAGGATCTATATCTCAATACAAGGTTGAGATACACACATAATTTTAGTGTTATGAATGAAATTTATTTATAATCTAAAAGTGATACGTATTTGCAAAATTATTAAACTTTCACCATTTTTAATCAAAAAATTTACCAAATAATCAAAACTTTCGTTAATTGATTATTCAATCTTTTTAAATTTTCACCGAAATTAGAGTTTAAATTGACATATCTAAACAAATTATTTGTATTCACTAATTTTTCAAAATGCCTTCCATTCTTTGTAATCCCAATTTGAAATAACTATTTATTTTTCACTTATTATCCATTTCAGTGGTATATTGTATACCCCTTGGTATGAATAAAATTTATTAAAAAAAGCGCTGCAACATTAATTTTAAATATTTATTTTCGGGAAAATGCAAATAATTTATAACAAGCATTTTTAAACATTATTCATTTAATGCAATTTTTTCTGTTATTTTAGGAAATATTTCGAATCGCATCAGGGATAAAATTTCAGTTGAAATTAGATTACCTAATGAAAAATATATTTTAGAATTAAATAAAATTACCGTAAATGCTCTGATATAAATAGCTCATCTTTATTTGAATCAAATTTTTGACTCCATTTTAAACAAGGTTATAATTTTCTACCAAAGTCGGGGAAAAGAGAAAAATCCCGATTCTTAATTTGTCAAAGTGGGAGTATATTAGGGATAAATAAATCATTATTAGAAACATTTTATTTATGGTTTTATGAAATGTAAAATGGAAACGGCAATTCTTAATTTAAATTTAGTTTATGTATTTTGATAGAGATTGAATGAAATACACGTCAAAAAAACTAACTTGCATGCGTTTATCATACTTTAGTAAATTAAATTGAAAATCAACGGGAAGCTACTTTATTGTTAAATTACATTAAGATGATAAGAGACATAGAAGCTCCAAATTAATTGAAATTAACATAATATGCTTAATTATTCACGTGTTTTCATATAAAAATTCATACAGTAAAAATTATTTGAAAGTGCAAATTTCTTTTTAATCTCCCGCTAATAATAATTTCCTCTTTAAAGGCAAAGACGTCTAAAATTGATAAAGTCTATTTAAAAGCAATTGCTATTGACATAAATATTTTTAAAAGAAAATGCCGCCTTTTTAATTTAATGTATTTTGAGAGTCTATGTTAGTTTTAGTGTATATTAAAACACATTAAGCAAGAAAAGATTTTAAATTCTTTTTTGACTTTATCTGATAAGGAAAATTGTTTCTTAGCATATTATACACTTAATTAAATTGAAAATAATATTTTAAATTTAAAGATAAATAGTATGTTTAATTAATTTTATTGAGTTCAGATTCGATTAGGTAACCCTCAACCTATCACGGCTTATAAAAGAATTGTAATTGTTTTTTCATGTTTTTCCACCTTTCCCCGTTTTCCTTTGCGGCATCTGTTCTCTTTTTATGATAGATTAGTATATTAAAGCAGCTTCTCACCTTCAGCTAGTGAAAAAGGTTATTCGACCACGCCGCCTACTGCACAGCCTTAGGAAATAAATAGAATTTGCTTTATATATTTTAATTATATATATTTAATTAATTATATATTTTAATTATATTATACACTTTATAAAAATTATATATCTTCCGAAAGAGCTACTCGAGCTGAGTCTATTTACACTAGAATCAACGAAATTTGACTTAAATCAACAAAGTTTGGCCGTTTGTTTTAATCCCTTGCAGCGGCACAAAATTTTACATGACGATTCTGCTTCATAATTTCGGTAAGAATGATCAAATTTAACCATTCTTGGCCTCATTCGACCCAGCTTAAAGAGTTACGTCGAATGGTATACGCTTAATTATGAAACAAGCAAATTAGCTCAAAATGGTTGGAAAAACAGGAAAAAATGGTGTGGATATAAACCAAAGAATCACCTCCAAAATTAATCACTAAACCATAAAAATAAATGAAAGATAATTTTACATGTTTAATTTTAGATTTCAATTTATGTAATATGTTTTTATTTTTTAAAATAATCGTTTTATTTTCATTAAATTTACTCATAAAAATTGAAGCGAATGACCCTTGTGAAAATCCTTGCGTGAATTTTTGTCTTAAACCAGAATGTAAAGGATGTAAGTTTTTACCTAAACAAATTAAATTTTAGGCACATAATTTTTTATGACTAGGGAAAGGATTTTTATGCCCTATTTTTTACAGAAATAGTAGTTATGGTATGAGAAGCTCAAATGATTGGTTATTTTTTAAATATCATATATTTACGTGAAGACTATTTTCACCTATTGAAATCTATTTTTGAGTTTTTAATCTAAAAATCCAATGCCTAATAATAACTTTTGCATAAAATATGGACCACCGTAATGTACACAACTCGTTTAGCATACATTTTTAGTATTAAACTGGTCAATGGGATGAGCTGATATTCCATTAGATTAGCTCCAATTTCATTAGATTTACTTCATAACAAGTGGCAAATAATTTTATAAGATATTTCTTATAATATTTTATATTCTAAACATATTTTAGTATATAATAATAACAAAAAACTTGCTTTTCACTTTTCAAATAATTTATATGCTACTAACGACGATAATTATCTTAGAAATTATTTGTCCGTAGAAATAATTATTTGGCATCGAACTATGAATAAAAGTCTTCTTAGAGGTTGGAATAAAAATGAAATGACAAAAAAATTGCGAAAATGGACTGTTGATTTGTGGGAAAAATGGGGAGATAGATTTGATTCGCCTTATTGTTTAGTAAATTTTAGTGGAACAGACTTTCTAGGTCTGCAAAAAATTAAAGAAAAATTCCCAGCTTTTATTTATCGCATTGTTAATTCAATTGAAGATTTAAAATCAAAAGATAATGCTAATAAATACACAAATAACGAGCTAGGAGATTTTTTATTCGTTGACGATTTACAGGTTTTAATGAAAACATAACTTTAAAATTTATAAAAATAACTGTAATCAGGGTTGGCCAATCCTGGCAAATCCACGAATGAATCTGAGATCCTAACCGAAAGTTTTCGGAGATTCTGTTATTTTTCAGATTCCGGATGACAATGAGAAAAATTTGAAGCATACAAATATATGTATTATTTGAACTCTAGAATATAACAATTTAACACATTTAAATAATAACTAATTCAAGATCCTGTACTTTTAATTTTTTCCTGGATTTTATCGGTCCGTATCACTTTAATAACTCCAGATATAATTCAAAAATTGCATACTCTAGCTTAGCCTCTAATTTTTATCATATCAAATATTTTAGTTGTTATGGAAGGAGATGATTGACGAACTAAATAGCACGGATTCAGTATTTATTGATTTAAATTTTTGTATTGAATTATTAAAAAAAAATTATGCCGCTTTTCTGGAATTACTCAAAAATGGTGAATTTGATAATAATTTTCGAACAAAGTTTTTTAAAGGTGAGATATTTGATAAATTTGTAAAAAAATTTTAATTAGAAATAGCAAAGCTAAACTATGCTATGATATTTATCCTTGAGCTAATGCAAAAGTTTATCCGGAGGTTGGGATCTGTTAGGAATTAAATATATTGCATTACAAATAGAATTGCTTGAATGCATTAAAAATAGGGTTGCCGGCCCGGTCCGGTCCGAAGGATCGAGTCGGGCCTTGAATTCTAGCCCGAAAAAGACTCGGTCGGGCCGGCTCGTAAAAATGCGCTCCAAAAAGATGACTCGAACGTCGGTCCGACTCGAAAACGGACTATTTAACAAATAAAATTTAAATAATATTTATTAAAAATCTTATTAAAGATTATCAAAACGAAGATGCTATGTTAATTGAAAAAATGAATAAAATATTCGGAAATTTTTCAAAATCCCCATTGAATGTTTTAATTGAAGAAAAAAATATAAAAGAAAAGAAAACGAAACAAAAGAATCAAAAAGGTGAGAAAATTTTTTATAATTTTTTTCTAATGGAGAATTTTCCAATACATTATTCGTATTTATAATGCAGCAAATGTTCTAGCAGTTAATAAAAACTACACACTATCAAAAAATGATAAGCACTCTCTAGTTTTCGGGATCCTTTAGACATGATCAGGGTATTTTGATAAAAATCGGGATTTTATCACGCAAATTTTGTCATGATTAAAAAATTTATAAATCCTGAAATCGAATCCAACATTTTTCAAATTTCGCACTCTACTTAAAGTTTTATAATTTTAATTATGTTTCCGACTTTTTAATACCTATTAAATGAGATAATCAATGCTAAATTACGAAAACTTTAAGTGCACTTATATCTCTAAATTTAGCTGACCGATGTTTTAATGAAATTACATTTATTTTCCCTACCACCTATACATATTTAGTTCATAAATGATTTATATTCAATGTTAAATGATTTTTTAAGACTAGGGGATCATTTTCATTTTCTGACAGAGTCTATGTATGTTTAAAAAAATCAAAAATAAAAATCATATAAAATTTTTTAGACGAATTAAATGAAGTTGAAAGAATTTTAAATGATCTAAAACTGACAAATAAAACGAAGGAAAATAAATCAAAAAATAATTTGCTAAATAATAAAAAGAAAAATAAAAATTTAAGAAATCAAAGAAAGAAATTAAATAGAAATGAACAAAAAACAAATGAAGAATTTATTGATGAACCTAATGAGGAAAAATTAGAAAATTTAGAGAGAAGTGAAGAAGCAACTGAAATTGTCAAGGATCATCGAAGTTTAAATGAGGCACTGAATGAAATTGAGGAAAATAGTTTTAATGATGAAATAAATAAAAATGAAGAGATGAATGAAGGCTGGAATACAATTATCAAAAAAGATAAATTCAAAAGGAAGAAGGAAGATAAGATGATAAAAAAGGAAGAAAAGGGAAAAATAGATAAGGGAAAGGAAGAAGTATTAAATTTTCCATTAAAAAATGCTTGGAATAATCATAAAAAAATTAATTATAATAATTATTTATATGAAGGAACCTATGAGAATAGAAAAGGAATTGTAGAAATTGATAAAGGAAAGAAAGAAATTGTTGAAGAAAATAAATTTAATAAAAATAATTGGATAAATAAAGGAATTAAACACAAGATTAATGAAAATGAGGACAATAATATTAAAAATAAAGATGAAAGGGAAGAGAAAATTGAAAATTTTGGACAGAGTCATACTGAAGATAGAAAAATTAATGAAAATTTGATATCTTCAAATTTCTATGAATTTTCTCTAAAAATATTTTTAGAAGAACATGCATTAATTGGGGAATACAATTTATTTATTTTGAACAATAAAGATTATAGAAAAATAATTCCAGCATTAAACATTGGAGTATTTGTTGTTGAAATTAAGAATAGATTAAAATATCTATCAGAATTAATACAGAAAAAAAAAGTTCTCACTGCATATTTAGGTTATTAAGTGTATAATTAGTAGATTTGGATTCATATTGGGGAATAATTTGGATTCCCCAATATGGTGGCACGAATTTTCGTCAACGGACTTTCCGCCAATGGACTTTCCGTCAACGACTTTTCGTCAATGAGTGGATGTTTTTTTAATTTTGAGAGAAATAGAGATGATACATGTATGTAAAAGTGTTGTCAGATTGAAAATTAGACTTATTTGATAATTCTAACAAAGTTATAAGCAATTGTGTCACTACGAAAGACACAATTGGCAACAAATATCAAAATTTTTGTGTAATAACTAATAGAATATAAAATATTTTTATTCAGAAAAAACAAAAGAATGTGATCAAGAATTTAACAAAATATTGGAAGATGAAAATAATATAAAAAGATTTGATCAATTTGAAAATTTGGAAATTAAATTGTTTAATTTACTTAAGAAAGTAGTAATGATTATTGATGGATGGAAATTTTTACAAAGTGAAAACAGTGAAGGAATAGTAGATTATAGTGAAATAACTATCGTTAGGACTAAGCTGCATAAACAAATGTACATGTTTATTATTTATATTTATTATTTTTATTGTAAAGCATTACTTAAATGTAAGGAAATAATTTTTGGGAATACCTATCTTGTTTGCCCACCTATTTTGTACATTCAGATAATCTTACGTTTTAGTGAATACTTTTGGAAACTGTACTCTGGTTGGTTTGAGATATTCAAACATTTTAACGTTAGCAATGCTGAATGCTAGAAAAGATTAAGATTATTTGTGTCTATTAGACGATAACCTCGGTTTTCGATAATCCTTTTCATCTTTTTTGAAACTTGTCTTTTTTTTTGTTTTTTTAAATTTTTTTTGACGTTTTGAATTTTTTGAACGATGAAAGATTTCCATAATTAAGGATTGCTCATGCAAATATTAACCATCAATTGGATTACATTAATACAAATTATCAAATAAAGATCAACGAATATCTGCTTGATAACATTACAATTGATGAATTTAATTGGAGTTTATATAGTTATAAAATGAAAAACACACAAAATGACATAATGTTTTTTCCTATATTTGATGAATTACCTTTCAAATTTGATAAGAAATTCAATTCAGAAAATGTTGTAAGTCTATTTTTTTATTGTATTAAATGAGATCAAGTGTTAATGCATTTAAGATTTTCTGGCAATATTTGGCTCTATCAAAGATTATTTTCTCTTTTATTTTGCCGCCTTATATATTTACCCCTGATGAGTAATTTGAGTAATTTTTTAAATTGAGAATTCACATTCGAGGTCGAGCTGGATTGAATATATATAATTTTAATTTTAATCAATATATTTTAAAATAATTAAATTAAATATTTATGTATAAAATAATTTCCAAATTTTAGCTTCGAAATATATTTGATGAATATTTTCTTGTTAATAATAATGTCAAATTAACAAATATGGCTGTGAATTATATAAAGTCAATTATTTTTGAATGGGCTAAACATGATTACAATTGCGGAGATATTGAATTTTTGTTGAGTGGCTCTAAATTATTAAATACGGATATTTCTGATTCTGATGTTGATGGTACTGTAATTCTAACTAAGTATAAAAATGATGGTTGTAAAATAAATGAAATAAATCAGTTTTTTGGTAATCCAAGCAAGGATCTATGTCTAAACGCTAACAGAAATTCAGATTGCAACGATTCTTCATTATACTGCATTTTATGTCAGGTAAAAATTTTTTAAATAATTTAGATAAGCATGGGTTATTATTAGTGTTCGGCAAATATTTTTTCGTTGCCGGTATCGGTAGTAAGAAAAGTACCGATCCGGTACTGACGGTAACGCAACGTGCCTAACACTAGTTATTATGTTATAAATTAAAATAATATTTATAAAAATAGACAAAAGTAATATTGACCATTAAGAACGATTTTTAACGGGGCAATAAAAAGTCACGAATGAAGTAAAAAGTACAATAGATAATAGATAAAGATCGGAATGTGATAAACTATGAAACAGTCAGATTTACTTTTTAGTGGCCGTGTCTATTTGAATAGCAATCTTTGATATAGTGGTCCTTTAAGTGTGGGTTGAAAAGTATTACGATAATCCAATTACTAAAATATGGTAATCCAGCTAGATATATTTAAAATCAAAATTTTATAGTTAAATATTTTAGGAAGCGCCAATTAAGCAACTTCGGAAAAACATTCATTCTAGAATAAAAATTATGGAATTTACAGCGTTTGATATTAAATTTGATATATCTTTTGTAATAATTAAACAAAATATAAAAGAAATTGAATTAATAATTGAGAATTATAATAAAGAAATAGATTTATTAAATAAGAATAAACATTTATCAACCACTAAAGAGATAATTAAAGAAAAAGAAGGAGAAATGTTTATTTTAGCTTCGTTAAATTCAAATAAGATTATGCAAAATATTATTTTCAAAAGTGGAAATTTAGAAAAATTTCAATTTATTACAAAAACTTTGAAATTATGGGCTAAAAGTAAGTAAACCGAATTTAATTAAAAAATATTCAAGGACGTTAAGTGAGATCGAAAGTCGTAGAGAAATCAAGCATGGCACGGATTTAGCTTTTGCTTAAAATTATTCAAATAGAGACGCAAAGTAGCTTCTTTTTTCTGTTTATTATAAAAGAGAAATCAAAAAACAGAAATTTTAGCTAAAATATTTCTAGGAACATGCTCGGGATGGGTCGGGTTACGAAAAAATTCGGGTCGGATTACGGAATGGACTTTCAAAATTTTCTTCGTAACTAGATGCGAACCGAAAGAAAACAAAGTATCAGTAACTCATCCCATCCCCGAACCAAACTTTTTCTTTCACGACATTGATAAAGCTAAACGAAATTATATGACGAAACAAAAATTAAAATGCTTGACGCGGAAATTGGAATTAAAGGCTAAAAGGTACTGGTATGACAAATCCGCACATGCAGATTTTCAATTATAATTCTGCAAATAATATTCTTTGTTAATTAAAAAATAAATAAATTTCAGATCATTTTATTTATAATAGTCAATTTGGTTTTCTAAATGGAGCAACTTTGAATTTGCTTATTCTTAAGATTGTTCTACTCTATTTTGATTCATCCCAAATTTATTTGTTACAAAAATTTTTTGAAACATTTAGTGAATGGTTATTAACGGAGGGCGGATTTTTATTGAAATAAATCACTGAGGCACCCTCTCGCGAATTGACCATTTCATTTTGCATCACATCTATCACTGGTCATTTCTGCGTTTCTTATACTTGAACTCAATTGTCAGTCACTGGTCAGACAAGGCTTGTTCATGACCAAGGTCGTTTCTGTGCCTTATTTCAATAAAAATCTGCCCTCTAGTTATTAATTTTTTAAGTAAATAAAAAATTAAAATATTTAGGGATTGGAAATTTCCCGTAAAATTAGAAAAATTAACTCAAAAATCGCAAAGTTGGAATGAAGAATCGGAAATTAATTTTAGAAAAAACCAATATCTTTCAAAATATATTAATTATAGTAATGAAGAAAGAATTAGATTAGAAAAACATACTAATCCAATAATGATTGTGTTAACACTTGGTTATCCGGAACAGAATTGTTCATATAATGTAAATTATTCTACGAGAAAAATAATTTTGAAAGAGTTTGAAAATGGTTATTTGTTTATATAAAATTATTAATTTTTATAAGATTATATAATCGACCTGCCTGGATTAATTGAAACCTAAAAAAATTTATTTTATAGATATTTTAACATTTAAAAAAATAAAGCCTAAAAATACACTAGTGTTTACGGTTCAAATATATTGTAGTATATTCGTAATGTAGACTCGAATGATGCAAATGACATCTGAAATAAGATGAAATGACATCTGAAATCGAAAATCGGAGTTCCAACACGCCTATGATATTATTTTAAATTTTTGAAAATTTATAAGAAAAAACTAAATTAAAATTTAAAACGAATAAAAATTTAAGGAAATAATAGTCTAATTAATGCAAAAAATACAACTGGAGGATATGAGGAGTTAAAACACGCCTGGAAAATGTGGTTAAATGGACCAAGATTTATAGAAAAGGTTGAATATTAACATACATTTTTTTATATTTTTATTTTTAGTATAAACATTTCTTGTTCATCTTATGCATTGATAAATTTCATACAAAAGAAAGCGAAAATTATTGTCGTTTCTTTGAAAGTCGAATCCGTTTAGAATTAATTTTTACAATTGAAGAAGATCAAAAACAAATAGATTATACGCATGCAACTAGTCAAGAAAATTGTTTGCCGAAAATATTCTTAGAAAAATATAGGTAAATAAAATGGAGCATTCAGCTATGCAAAGTGCTCTACCGAGACTGTCCCTATAATTCAAAAAGGAGTAGTTAATTTTCTACCCATTAGTACCACATAAATAATTGACACCTCTTGATAACGTGTAAAGTGGTACCATAATAAATAATTGAATAATTTTAAAAATTATAATTCACTATTTAGTGGGCATTATATCCAACATTGGTGGGTAGGAATTGAAACAAATAAATTTATAAAACAATTAGAATTTAATAAAAATGATGGAAATGTTTTAAATAAATTTGTTGAAAATATTAAAAACAAAACACCTGCTGTTTTATTAAATAAAGATAGAAAGATAGAAGTGATTTATTTGGAAGGAAATAGTGATGAATTAAATGAATGTTTAAAAAATTAAATTATTTAAACATAAGGCGGTACGACAATTGAGGATACGCACTTGAGGATATGACAAATGAGGACGACATTTGAGGACGACAATTGAGGATCTGACATATGAGGACGACAAATGAGAACGACATATGAGGATTTGACAAATGAGGATAAAAAGAAAAATAAAAAAGACTTGAAAGATCCATAAAACTCGGAAGACCCCCACTTGGAAGACCAATAATGAAGAATTCTTCCCTTTCCAGCGCCGCAGGCGAACATTTTTGAATTTCAAAAGGTCAAGGATCACCGTTTTTTATTATTATTTTAATCCTCAATTGTCGTCCTCATTTGGCATATCCTCATATGTCGTCCTCTTTTGTCGTCCTCATTTGGCATATCTTCATATGTCGTCCTCATTTGTCGTCCTCATATGTCAGATCCTCAATTGTCGTCCTAATTTGTCATATTCTCAAGTGCGTATCCTCAATTGTCGCAACACCAAACATAATACATATTTAATAATACGATTATGGGGGATTTCGTTTGAATCGGTTGATTCCAATTCAATTCTTTTCAATTAATATAGCAATTTGTTTAATATGTTTTTAATAAATTTTAATTTCAATACTAAAGGCAATTTTTTATATAACGTTGTAAGAATTTGAGTAGCTTTGTAAGGCAAACCATCTTCGACACCAATCCTCTATTATTTTATCATATTTCTTACATAATATATTGTACGTTCAGGGCTGCACTGTTCAGGGCTGCACTGCACTTTTTAACGTTCAGGGCTGAACTGCACCTTTTTCTCATCTTTTCTCGCTGTCGAAACTCGATTCGATTAGGTTCTTCAACACTTGTTTCCAAAATATAAATAAAATATTTATCCAAATATTTTCCAAACAATTTAATTTATTCCAATAATAAATAATAATATTAACGTAGAGAAAGTGATTTAGTTAATACATACTGAATGCTTAAAAGTCAACTATAAGGGGAAAATCCTTAGTTTTATAGGAAATCACTTATCGCCACTAAGGGCGATCTCTTTACATTCTCAACCTTAATCATCGCCTCCAACGGCGGAAATATTATTTAGTGCTAATGAATGGGAAACTTAATCGCTACAAAGAGAGAAAAGATGATTAAGTTTAAAGAAATAGGGGGACACAGATTAAACAAGAAAGAAAATAAAACACGTGAAAAATATGTGAAATAAATAAAAATTTATTAATATTACTAAAATGTCGAACTAAATGTCGAACTCAAAATGTCGAACTAAAATGTCGAACTCAATCGGAAAATTCCAAATTAAATATTTTAGATAGAATAGAGTGTGCTCTATTTTTTGATATAATTTTTAAAAATTTTTTTTAAAAATTAAATTTACTATAAATTTTCGCGTAAAGTGCCCCATTTTTGAGCAAAAAAGGGCTCATTCTCTCCAATAGGCAGCTGCGGGTAATCATCGAGTTCTGGGTCGATTTTTTTTGAATAAGGGTTAGCCCTCAACTTAGAGTTAAATTACCCGGGTAATAGAACCTGCTAGACTTACCAGGTTCTCCAACCCGCTTTTTTGAATACCGCCCAAGAAGTTGAATAACACACTAATTTAATGCCATGTTTGCATTTTAATGGTATTTCATTATATTTTTAATCGAGAGTTTTGTTAAATAGAGAAAAATTTTATACATGTTCAGCCTTATTTACTAAAAAATATGATTAAAACTTAATAAAATTAGAATTATCAGCTCCAGAGAAATACATATAGTTATAGCTAAACTCACTCAGTTTGATGATATCTTCATTAAATATTTTTAAAAAATACGTCCAAGAACGTCACCAAATATTTTACTGAGATTAACAGTGAATTAAATAGTTCCGAAAATTAATAAGAATTATAAGAAATACTAAGTAGAAATAAATTATATGCCAAATGCACTCTAATAAATTTTAAGAATTAATAAAAAGTTTAATTTATGAGGATGTAAAAAATTAATAGATTAATCACGTGTTTGTGAAAATTACACATAAAACTAATAATGAATACGATGCAATAAATTAATGATAATAATTTTTAAAAATTCAATTTTTTGGATTATTTTTTGAATAAAGATTAAAAATATTTAAAATACTCGAGATTAAAATATAAATTGTGAGGCATATAATAAATGTTTTATTCAGTATATTCTACATCCGCGGAATTAGTACTCGTAACACTTACGTTAGGAATGTGTTCAAGTATGTCATATACCGTCATAAGTTGTCCTTATATTTTTGAACGTAAATTTCAAAAAATCTTAGGGGTGTTAAAAGTTTCGGTTTAACCGGAATTGAAGGACTGGAACAGAAACCAGAACATTACAACCAAACCGGAACCGGAACCAAAAAATCCCGAAGCTTCCGGCCTAGGAACTCCCGGCGAAGCACTAAAAAACATTAAAAACCCATGGTTTCTCACATTTAGTAGCTTATATCTTGGCCCAAATTTGTTTCCGTGGTATAATTTTGAAGTCATTCGACTCAGCTCATCAGCTCTTTCGATTGACAGATAAAATGTCCAAATTAAATCCCAAGGTAAAGTGTAAGGCTCTATTACACAATATACGTCCAATAAAAATTTATGCGTCCAATCAAATTTTTATACGTCCAATCAAAGTTTATGTGTCCAAATAAATTTTTATACCCCAGTGAAAAAAATAAATTCAGAAAAAATCGAAATAATTTTTATATATTATAACCAGAGGTGTTTCGAAACAAAATAATTTTCGAAAATCGGAAATCGAAAATCGAAAGAAATCCAAAAATATCGAAATCGAAAATATTTTTCAAAATCTTCGAAATCGAAAATCGAAAGAAAAACAACCTCGAAAAACGAAAATCGAAAAAAATTTTTTTAATAAAAAAAATTGGAAAATTATTTTTTGTTATGTTAGGTCTAGGTAAGTTGGAACTTTTGCTTGAACTCTAAGGAATTGGGGATATAGTAGTAGTCCCCTAATATAGAAAAGAACTAGGCCGATTTATTCATAGGGTTGGGCGGTACCTGGCATTCATAGGGTTGGGCGGTACCTCCTCCAATATACCGGAGCCGAAGCATAATATTGTTAATGGATCAGGGCTTCTTCAAACTAGCGCCGCAGGCGAAAATTTTGAAAATTTTGGAGGATCCTTAAGCCAAAACTCGTCCATTTTCTGCGCCGCAGGCGAAAATTTTTTAAATTTATGATGGCCGATAAGCCAAAATTCCTCATTTTTGGCGCCAAAAATTCAAATTTTTTCAAAAATTCGGAAATCGAAAATCGAAAATAATACAAAATTTCGAAAATCGAAAATCGAAAGGAAAAAACCTCGAAAATCGAAAAACGAAAATCGAAATTTCGAAACACCTCTGATTATAACGCCTTGCTCAAAAGCTGTTAATAGACAACTGTTCCCGTCACATGAACAACCGTCCCCATCACCGGACAAATCTCAAATCCTTTAAAAGTGATTCGGATCCGGATTTGGCAATGGAGCCGGACCGGATCCAGCCGGATTTTTCTGGATATATCCGGAGATCGCGAAAAAAACCCGGATTTGGTATCCGGACTCTGGAAAAATCCGGCCGGATCCGGCCCGGTCACCAATAAAAATGTCTTTGGACGTATAAAATTTTATTGGACGCATAATCTTTTCATTGGACGTATATTGTGTAATAGAGCCAAGTGTACTTTTATATTTTGATTCTTAAAATACTCCAATAATTAAATTTGATAAAATGTTTGAACATATTATTTTTTGCTTTTATGATACATAATATTTTTGAATAAACTAGAGGGTAATTATTGAGATAAGTACACACTAACTCCGATCCCGACTAACCCTGCCCTATTTTATATCCGATCTCGACCAATCTCTCTAACCCTGACCCCGAACGATTTTATCTAACCCGCCCCAGAAATCCGTAACTCCGATAAAAGCCCCAACACTGAAGTTTATGGTCCAACTCTGCTTTGAACCAAAAATAGAAATCAACTGTTTTGGCTGCATCGGATTTAGAGAAAGAGTAAATGTTTACTAAAAGCAAAAACAAATAATATTATGCCAATAACTTTTGGCTTTTTTCGCTCTCCACGTCACTCTTTTTTCTCTATTTAACTGCTTAATCTAAAAAAATAAATCCCCTATTTCCGATGCTCCATCTAAAAAATTAAATAAATACATGTGAATACAGTAATGTATTTAAAGCTTTTTAATCTGTTGATTTTTAGAGTATTAAATATGAATAAATAAATTTGTTTGTAAATAAAATTAGAAAAAACTAAAAATTATTTTCTAAATAGGTATACATTTTTCCACTTATTAAATTAAGTTTAGTCATACTGAACATTGAATAATTTAAAAAAAATTATTAGCAACAAAGATAAATCCCCATATAGGGGTAATGAAGGATATCAAGTATTAGGATAATAAAAAGATATAGCAGCCTAAAACCTCCAACGATAAAAGTGATTTATTCATCCACCTCCGATATCTCTGATAATTTCCTGATTTCCTCATTAATCTTCGGTCTTCTATCACTCTTATTCTTACCACATCGTATCACAATCATTTCTACCTTCAAATCTCTCCAAATCAAAAAAGGTGGATAAAATTAAAATTTAGACGCCGATCCCTGAAAATCCAGAACTCGTAAATCTTGTTGCTACCCAAGTTTCAAGAATTTCAACTCATAAACTAGAGAAACCCAGCGAGAGATATAAAAATATTGCTTATTTTTGAGAGAAAAAGGCTCGCGTTCTCTTCAATAAAAATAAATGAGTAAACCAGGAAATTTGTAGGGATATCAGAGGTTAGATGAATAAATCATTTTCATCGTTGGAAGGTTTAAGCTGCTATATCCTTTTATCATCCTAATCCTTGATATCGTGATTTGCTTACGGAATTAATGAAAAAAGCTTAACAATATAAATAGAATATGTTTGGAATATGTTGATTGTATAAATATGTTTGGAATAAATAGATTACTATTAGAGAGTGTCTGAAATCAGATCTCGGTTATCGAGATCAGTATTTTCTATATTTCAATAACGATTCTCGTACTACACTCCAAGTCCAATCTCTAGTCTAAATCAAAATTTTTGCTTTATTTTAAGTAAGATTTTCCTAAAACATTAAAATCAGTAGTTATGTCTAAATAGTTAATCTAACATTTAAAAAATTGCTATGTATTTAGTTTTGAAGCTAATTAAATAACTAGTTAAAGATTTGGCATGAAGTCAAATTATAAAATAAAAATGTTATTTTTAGAAAATAAATTTACATGTTTATTTAAAGACTATTTCACTTAAATGCATTTTTTAGATTATTATACAAAATCTGGAAGGAAAATTACTGGGGAATTAGTAAATATTTTATTCCTTCAATTTTTACTTCCTTTAGGGAATCCCCCTACTTTTTTTATTTATTTAAAAGCTATTTTCAAAATACTTCACGTGACTTACATTTGACTTTTTGTACTTAATAAATCAAAAGTTTAATTCAAAGTAAATATTTTTAATTTTTGTGGTAATTCATAGTAAGATTGGATGGAGGACAATATGGTAGTAGTATCTTTTCGCGTGCCCGTAAATGATTGTCAGCAGTTTAAAAGCTCCAACATTATAAGGCACAAAGATTAACAATAATCAAATATCATGGATTTTCAGTAATCCAAAGAAGAGATAATTTCATTTTCTTAGCGATGCAGGCAAAAATCTTGAAAGTCTATATTGATAAAGGCAAAGATCCCGGGATCCCGTAACCGGATTTTTTAAAAGGTCGAACCGGACAGGATCCAGTAGGATTTTATTGGAATACTTTAAGACCTAATATAAAGAAATAAATCGGATTTGACTCGAATAGATTGAATACTCCCTAATAATTTCCCTCTCCAGCGATAGATTGAAGCAATAACGGTCCGGCAAATTGGCTCGGTTTTGATAACCAAAGAAGTTGGCTAAACCGACAACACTACTTAAAATACAATTTTTTAATTGCTAGCAAAATTTTTTAAGTTCCGGTTCCGGGCCGGAACTTAGAAAAGTTCCGGAAACCGGAACTCAAATTGGATCCGGTTCCGGTGAAATACTAATTTATACTATAAATATTTGATTGACAAAGAACAGTATTATTGATTAACAAAAAAAATTTTTCAATTCATTTCATGGGACGCATAAATTTATATGGGACGCATAAATTATTTTTGGGACTCATAAATTTTATGGGACGCAAAAATTTTTATGGGACTCTTAAATCTTCATGGGACGCATAAATTTTCATGGGACGCATGAACTGGACAAGAGCCGCAATAACTACCCTGGGTATTTATTTCAGTATTTATGTTAGGCTACTTTTTGGGATGTTAAATTTAATTTAGAGAAGAATAATTTAAAATAAATAAAAATTATTTTTAATTAAAATTTTGTTGCATTAATTGTTGTATTGCTTGCTGAGGATTCTTCATAATTTCAGCAAATGCCTCACTTGGAGTTTGAGTAATATTTGTTGTGGGTCGAGCAGCTTCTTTTTTGTTGTGTTCATAATTTTTTAAAACTCTGAAAAATTCAGCAACATTATTTTAAAAATTAAATTTTTTGGCGATGACACTTTGTTACAAAAATATGTAAGGTATAACAGTTGCTTGTTTACGCAAAGGTAATGAATTTTTCCAGTCATTTCACTATCTTACAATTAGTTATTAATCGCTATTTCCATTGACACATCCCATTCACACGTTCACTTTTATCTCATAGCTATGTGAAACTATTAGCTAGGGTTTGGCTAAATTTGCCAACAAGCTAGGGATACCAAAATCCTTAGGGAAAATAATGGAAATATGTGCCTAAGATTATTTGATAGAATAGCATACTTCCATATTCCATTTATCTATAAAATCTAACCTTCTTGCAAACACTTCTCTCTCAGATGGCCAATCACAATCATTTCCTTGATATATTGGTTTTGGGGAATTCCAAAATAATTTTCCTCCAAATCCCTTTTCTATATAAAAATATGTTAATTTTTTAAAATAATTTTTACCTTTTAAAAATTCCATAACTTCTTTATTATGTTTTTTAAAGAAAAGCATTGCTTCTCTTGCATAGACTGTCAGAGACAATTTACTGGCATCTTTAAAATACGTGTAAGAATATTTTTAAAACAATCATATAACAATCATTTTTAAAACAATCAGTACTTTAATCAGTAAATAATCTAATAGTGAAACGTGTGACGAAAAATTTCCAAGGACCTTCGATGTCTTATCTTGTATTTCTTATTTTACGCTATGCTTTTCCCTTATTAATTCCTACTCTCTTAATGCGCCAAGGCGGAACTTTTGAGGGTATTGAATTCTGTTGAAGAACATTCATTCTTCCGGAACTAGCCTAACTTTTCTGACTTTATCCTGTCTTAGTTTAATTTTCAAAATACTCAAAGTCCAACTCTGTAAAAATCCATGTAACTCTTAATTCAAGGACAAGTGTCTCGCATGTCTCTACATATAATTTAATGAAAATTTTCTTAATACCCACCAGTTGCAATAATATATTGTATATCTATTTCGTCAACTTGTGTATCATTTCCAAATTTTGGTCCAACTTTGATTATATAAACTTTAAATAATTATTATTATTTTAATTATAGTTCCTTATTTAATTCTATTAATTACCCTCTCCTTATTAAATGCCCTCTCCAACCAAAGGTTGAAAATATAACTACCCAGTGTAATTATTTGAGTAAATAAGGTAATCTATGATTTTAAAATTAATTATTTACATTGTCTTGGATAAAAATATTCTTCAGTATACATCCAATACTTGCCAGTACCTACTTTATTTAAATCCCTTTTAAAAGTCTCAATTGGTCCATTTTTTGACACTGCACGATAAGCTTCCTTTTTAATTTTTTTTAAATTTAATTTTTTTTGTCTCATTAAAAACCTCAATAGAAAATCCATCTTCACCCATTACACTATTCGGTTTAACTTTAAAAAATATTTTAATGAAAGAATTATTTATTAATTACAATAGCTAACGGCACAATACATTTGCGGCCTGTTAATGTCAAAACTGACAGATGCTTTATAGACTTGAAACCTTTAAATTTTGTTAAGAATAAATTATTTTTATAGTTAATTTTATAAATAAATTCAAAAATGATTTACAAAAGAATGGATCAAAAAGAGAATTGAAAATTAGTTGTCTTGGTAGCTGATATTGACCAATACCGATATACGGCGGAAATGAATTGAGAAATAATCTCTCCTATTGATCGACCTATCCGCAGTCCATATAATCCAAGAAATTAACTATGAGAAGGATCAATTGGTTGATCAAATAATGATCAACCCTATATTATTGCCGATCTGAGGATAATGTTGTTGCCTGTTTAATCACTGTTAAGGGTTGAGCGGTGAATAATGCCCAGCAGGAATAACAACAATGATCAAGAATTCCTTTTCATATTCCGCTCATTCTTAGCTCTAATATAGAACTGTGTAGGGATGTAAGTAAGCACATTCAACTTTATTTAAAAAAATAAATCCAACCATTTTCCCATAATAAGGGCTGAAGGAACATCGACAGTCTCTGCTGGATTTTGAATCATTTGGCCGATACCGCTAATAATTTCAGCAAAATTTTGAATATCCCACTAAATATTACAAGTTTTACTTGATAATTTATTTAAATAATTTACAGGATTTTCGCCAATAGCATTTACATTAATATTTAATATCAATAATGACGATATAAGATAGAATAATAATTCTGGGAACATTTTAATATCTAATGTTTTTATCTGTTTTTAAATCTTTTAATAATTAATAAACAAAAATCTATGAAAATTACTAAATAGATATTACATAGGTATCTAATGCTGGGAATTTTTAGTCGTATACATATACATAGTCATAAAAAGAATTTTCTCTATATTTTTGCTCTAAATTTTAATTTTTAATAATATAGCGCGCAAAAAATATATTGAAATTCTATCCAAAATGATTGTTAAAAATACTGAAAAAATACGTTAATGGTCATTCTCGGTTTTTTTGAATGGATAACCGCAATCCACTCATTTTGCGGTTTAAAGTGAACTAAAAATGGAAGGATTTATTGATGAATTTATCCCTTTTTAAATAAATTCTCTTTTTGTATTAGAGATAGAGAGTCATACATACAATTTAATTGTGAAAAATGGATTTATTTTAGCAAATTTTCGATTATATTTTGGGTCAAACTTGTGATAAATAAAATAAAAAGAGAAAATAATTATTTGAGATTAAAAAGTAATAGAGATTTCTAAAACCGCGCGGGATCTCGTTACTTTTTCGAGAAGTCGATTAATTTTATCGTGATTTGTGGAGATTTATTGAGCTTATTATGTTTCATTAATATTTCAAAATTTAATATTCTTTGATAAAATAGTAAAATAAACATTTCTAAAAAATTTTGGAAAAAAAATTTGAAAAATTCTCTAGGCCTTTCAAAATTCTCCAAATTCTCGCCTATTGCTCTTTAATAAAAAAATTTTTATTTTTTATTAAACAATTTAATATTTTTTATCAGTTTAATTTAAATAAATATTTATTTAGTTATTTTGTTTGACTTTGACCCGCATATTTATAAAAACATCCATTCATTATTTTTTATTTAGAAAGAAATTTTTTCCCAAAAATCAGACAATATTTAACATACATATTTTCCTCTAATTTTTAATATTCTTATCTGCAATCATTTTATCACTAATTATTTATTTTTATTAACTAATTGATCATTATTTCCTTCAAAGTTCATTTGCAGTTTAATTTTTACAATTTAAATTCTTTTTATTTTTTAAAGAACTTTGTTAATACTTATAATTAATACATATTTATCTCCAAATAATTATAAGCTTATCGTCGATTTTAGTGTTTCTTGACTTATGCCGCATTAGTTAAGCTATTTTTACTTGATATTTTTTACTATTAATAAGTGAATATTGTTAATATTGTTTAAAAATTTAAAATCTTGTTTAAATATTTTTAATTATTTTATTGTTTTTAATTTGGTATTCTTAAATATTTTTATAAATATTGCTTAAAAATTTCTATTTAATCCAAATAATGACTAAAAGCCGTTCTCGTTTTCGAATTTAAAACATTTAAATCTGAATGTGTCGGTGCATTATTGGTTGAGGATGCACTTTAACTCGTGTCCGAATTAGCCATACCTTTCCTCAATTCAATATCGTCACATTATTGTGACATTACATGTACCAAATGTTTTAATTTAAAGTCATTGTGTTTTTATGTTATGCATATTACAGACATGCACTCATCTTATGTCGCATTTTTTTAAATATTTTCAATTTAAAAACATCTCTTAATTATCTTTATTTTTGCTAATTAAATATTTTTAATTTACAATTAATTTGTTAATACCCCATTTAAATTAATAACCCTCTTAATATTAAATAGTTTATTGCATGAGAAATTTGCTCTAGTAAAAATTGAAAAAATGTGCAGATGCTATCATTAAAACTAGAATATTTTCCCTTTCATTTTGGGTACATTTATTGATATTTCTATTTTTTCCTTCCATTTATTTTTATTTTTTTGTTAAATTTTGTCTGTGCAGATTTGGTACTTTTTTATCAATAAATTTTGTAAAATAAAATTTTTGTTATAAAATATTTCATAAAACTAATATTTGTTGTTCCAGCTCAGAAATATATGTTAACTATTCTACTTCATCTAAGCCATGCACTATTGGAAGCTCATTCGCTAAGACCTATTGAAGATTAACCGGCATTGCCTTTGAAGAAGACCTAAACACTCAATGATGTAACTTAAAAGTGCTTCTCGAAATGAGCTTTCCAGGGCTTACATATATTAGAACATTTACAGTTACTAATTTAAATCTATAGTCTTCCCGTTTTTTTTGTTTTTTTATTTTTATTATTTAATAATTTATGACGACATTTATATTTTAAATTTACCTGATCAATTTAAAGTGAAAACTAATAAAATAATATGTATAAACATTCTTGACGGTATCAAGCACAAGATCAAAATTATAAATGACAAGACCCAAGAGATCAAATGCCTTTATTCCCCAACAAATTTAAAAAGTATTTTTAAATTTACCCTCCCAAAATGAGAAAATCGCATTCCCCCCAAAACTGATTTACATCTACTCAGAGCCATCCATGTAGGAATTGGGATTTTCATCTTTCAGATTTGCCCGGTTCGCTAATGATCTTAATTAAATTCTGTTGAGATCATCCCGTTTGGACTTCTCCTTTCTGAGATACAGAGAATAAAATTTTAGGGGGAAAATTTTGATATGGTTTACCTAAAATTACATAACTTTCTTAATCTTTAATCAAAAAATTTTTAATTTTACTATATGATAGAGAAATAAATGGGCTACAAAATAAACTTAGAATTATCTAAAAATGATATGAACAAAAAAAGTTATAAAGGATAGAAAAGTGCCCGGTTACTTTTTTGTCACCCTGTATTGTTCCATTCTCTCGCTGGAAGGAGTAAATAATAGAGACGGGGTTATTATCAAGGGTTGACAATTATTATTTCGACAACAAATAAGATAATTTTTTATCTTTAATTTATGAATACCATCATTAATTCCGTTTTGGGATTCATAAAGTCACCCAGTTAATCACAAATTATGAATAAGATTTCATGAAAATTATGAAGGTTAGATGCACTCAATGCAATTTGAAACGAAATTATTTCTTGATATTGATAAAAACCATTATTAAAAGCGGAATCTAGGTATATTTGAAGAATTTTTAGGGAGATGTAAGGTTGATATTAAAAGAAATATAATGAGACTTGGAGGGTAAAATAGGTGGAAAATAAAAATCACTTAAAAAATTACTCAAAATTACTTTTAATTTAAAAAATTTACTTAATTTTTTAATCATAGCCGCAAATGTCTGGGCCGCAAATGTTAGGGCCGCAAATGTCGGGCCGCAAGTGTCACAATAGGGGGGAGCCTCAAATGTCAAAACCGCGATAGTCTGGGCCGCAAGTGTCTGGGCCTCAAGTTGATAGCCGCAAGTGTCGGGACCGCAAGTGTCAAAATAGGGGCGAGCCGCAAGTGTCGGGGCCGCAAATGTCTGAGCCGCAAGTGTACGCGCCGCAAAAGTTCGGCTAATCATTTTACCAATATATACTATAAATAGAAATATTTATACTCCAGAATATTTAAAGAATATTGCAAAAATTATGGCGACATTTGAAACAAATAAACCATTTAATTTAGAAAATTTTATTAAAACAATAAATTTTCACAAGGAGGGAATAAAGGAAAATGGGGTTATTTCAATGAAAAAATTACCTCCGTTTATGGTGCTGGATAAAGTAAGCATTTGTTTAGTAATTTACTTATAATTTGTTGATACATACTGCGGACATTAGGAATTCTCTATCTTTTTGAACCGGGTCTGCCAATACCCTAAAATAGGGATTTGATAAAATTCCTGTAAGTCACTGGGTATCCCTAAACGGAAATTATATCCAAACCGAAGTTTTGATATCTGGCCTTTCTATACGAAAACTCCACCCCTTCCTCAGAGTATATGAAACGTTTTTTCTATATATGTATAAAGAAGTGAATTTCATCATGTTTTGGAAGCCTTCTTATCCCTAGATGCATATAACTTAATTAATACATTAAATTAATTTTCAGAAAATGCAACATCTTACCCAAGCATTAACAGACGCAATTTCCAACACATGTGGAATTTACCTAAATAACCAAATTAAATATACTTTATGTGTATTCTCTCATCTTTACATTTTTACCTCAATGATTCAAACTTTTTTATTTGATTTTGAACCTTATAAGGTTCATATAAATGTAAATTTGACAATATATACTCTTAAGAAGTGGTTTGATATGGGACTAGGTATGTTTCAAGTAAAAGTTTTCTGGTAATTATGGTAATATTCATTTCTTCCTGAAGTCCCCTCCTTGTGTCCTTGACATATAGCGAATAATAAGTTGAGTTCCAGGGAAACTGTGAACTATTAGAAACATGGCTGCACGCAATTGGAAAAAAAATTCCACAGCTCGCAATTTCTTCTTAGAAATCCGCAAAACAATCCGCAAAAAACCTCACAATTTACACAATTTCCGAAACTCGCAATTCGCAATTTTTAAAAATGCAGACAAAGAAATTTAATCACTTCAAACTATAGTTTACTTTAATCCATCCAAATTTTCCAATATATCATTCAACTTCCTTTTACAGCGCCGAAGGCGATTTTTTCAAAATTTTTCTTCTGGAAAATTTTGAAAAATTGCGTGAAAAATCTTAATAATCCGCAACTCGCAATTTTAAAAACCCCCCGCAATTTCAAAAACCCCCGCAATTGCAAAAACCTCCGCAATGCCATGATTCAGAACACATGGTAATATTTTTGAATCTGGCTTTTTAGCTGCCACTATGTCACTGCAATCAGTGATGTCAAAGTTCCAATTCCAGTTCCGGAACTAATTAGTTCTAGTTCCAGTTCCGGAACTAGAACTACGGAACTAACGATTATTTGGAACTAGCTTAGAACTGGAACTACGGAACTAGTAAATGTCTGGAACTAGCTTTGGAACTGGTTCCAGAACTGGAACTGGAGCTAAGGAATATCAAAAATGGAGTTCCGGAACCGGAACTGGAACTACAAAAATTAAAAACCTAGTTCTGGAACTGGAACTAGAGAAATTTTGGAACTTTGACATCACTGCTCGCAATTTTTAAAAATGCAGATAAAGAAATTTAAAACGCATCCTTCATATTTGAAACAATAGAATCTGAGCTTTCGTACCAATTGAGAATACTAATTCCCAAAATATAAAATCCTCAATTAATTAAAAAACTTACAATTACCTATTTTTTAATCTTTTTAGCTGGTCCAATATCTCATAATTTATATCTATCTGCAATACGGCAGCAATTTTATACTGAATGGATGTGTCATGCAGGGAGTAAAATGCTTGATTATTTAAAAGTTGAAACAAATAAGAAAGAATGCACGGAAAGAATTGAATCTGGCTATAAAGAGTTAGCCAAAATTTTTGTGAAATCAGTTAGTATGGACTATTCTGAAGATAATATTGTTAAAGAATTATCAAAATTAAAACTGGATAATGCGGAATATAAGTAAAAATTTCTAAAAATCTAAATACTTATATGCTTAAATAATTACCCTGTGTAATTATTGTTTATAATTAAAATTAAAAATTTTTAAATTTTAAAATTTAAAAATTGAAAATTATACAGTTTTAATTTTTCAAATAAATTTAAAAAATTATAAATATAAAATAAATTATGCATCCCTTTGTATATTATTGCTTGGTGGGAGGATTGGAGTTTAAAAAATTAAAAGACAGAAATTTATACAACTTATTTAGCTATGCGATGGAAGAGTTTGATAAATTGATGTATCACGGTGAAGACAAGAATTTGAATTTATCAGGGTCAGTAAATAGTATATTAAAATAAAAGTGTGAAAACCTTAGATTATCGTAGGGAATTTTTACACCCTTAACTTTAAATAGGGGGCGGGTGTTTGCAGGATATATTTTTCGGTTTTCCTTGATTTGTACAGAAAGGTCAGTCTCCTTCTTCCTCAATTTCACTCTTCTCCCTGTGGCTGTTCAATGAGGACACCAACAAATTAAGGATTCAGTTTTCTGTCCAATATCATCAAAATTGAAATTAATATTTGGGAAAAAGGATTAAACACGAAATATTGAATCCACAATCCACAATATTCAGTGAAATTGAGGAAGAATAAAACTGACCTTTCTGTACGAATTAAGAATAAATAGAAAATATATACTACAAATATATGAGAGGGGTGTAGCAAAACCGAAAAGTACCAATTATTGTTTAACTCTAACATAATTTAAGAAATTTAATCTTTTTTAGAAATATTGTAGAGGATTTTGATAAATGGTATGATGCTGAACATATAAAAGAAACGAATTTAAATTTACCAGAAAAAAATATTATGGCAATTCAACATGATAAAGGTATAATGAGATCATAGTGTGATTAAAAATTATTGGGGAAATTTATAACAGCTTTTTGTTTTTATTTGAGTAACATTAAATTCATAAACGCTGTTCGTAGTTATTAAATTCTGGATTTCTGGACCATAATTTTTGGACCATACAAAAATAGGAAAGAAAAGTTTCGCTAAAATAAGGAATTGGACTCAAAATATAAAAATCATTGAGTAAATGAAAATTATGATTAAGAGTACTTCAGAAGTTTTAAACAACTTTGAATAGATACATGATCTAATTAAGGAATACAACATTTATTATATAAGCACAACCTACAAGAATCACTTTTTTCCCTGAAGCGCTAGCCTCACTTCGAGGCAGGGGCGATCAGAATTCCGATTTGTGATTTCCGATACCTTTGTCATTTCCGATTGATTCCTGCATCGGAACGAACTTACTTTGAAATCGGTAATTTAACAGAAATATAATCTCAACTTACGAGAGGTTTAAAAATAGTAGCACATCTGGTCCCATTAGAGGATTAAGTTATACGAACGTTGACTACTAAAATCTGAATTTAATTAACTATTTAAAATATAAATCGAAAATTTTTAGAGAAACAATATGAAAACAACCATTGTGAAAGTTCATCAAAAAATGAGCAAAAAACTAATAGACTGTTAGAAATAAATGAACACAAATTTAATGAAAACAATGGAATAAATAATGAACAAATAAACAATGAAAATTTAAAAATGGATGAGGATGAAGAAACAGACTGGCTGAAATATTTCGATTTTTGCTAGAAATATCCAAGAAATGTTTTTATTTTTACATAATGTAGAATGGAAGTACGTGGATTTTTGTTCAAGATTCAGTCTTGATCCGGGCTCTACCAGAGAGAGTATTCTTTAATGAAGTAATCTCTCTAAATTTTTTATTTTCAAAGTAAAATAAAAAATCTGTCCTTTATGCCGTGTTTACATAAAAAGCGTCTTGCGTTTTGCGGAAGAAAATAGCATTCAAAAGAATGAGAGACAAAATCGCGTCTCTTTATTTTTAATGCTATTTTCTTCCGCAAAACGCAAGACGCTTTTTATGTAAACACGGCATTAGACATACATTTTGCCTTCCTTTACTTTTTTAAAGTATTTTCTAATCATAATTAGTATTTTGTACAAATTTATTTTTATCTATATTTCATTCGTTTGTTCAAAACATTCTTAACTAATTTATTCAATCCATTTAGATACACCCAACTTTTTATTAAGAAAAAATTTTATTTTTATTTTATTTTTCACAAAATAGTTTTTCTTTGAAAATAAACATAAAATTACTAAAGTTTAAAAAATATGACTTTTACTGATTTAATCGCTATAAAAATAAATACAGAGAGAAAAGGGTGAAAAAAGGTTTCAATGTAAAAATTGTTAGCTATTGTATTAAAAAATTGTTTATTTTCCCTTTTTCTAAAAATTAATTTGCATTTACAAATTAATATTTATTTTCGTACTAAAATTCGATTTTTAATTTCGGTTGTTAAAAGATCCTAAACTTTTTTCAGATTGAACAGAAAAAATTTCTTATTAATAAAATTTTATTAAAATAATAATAAATCTTATTAAAATTATTCAGAAAATAATTAAGAATTAATTCCTTATCAGACAAAAATTAGTTAAGCATTTGAATAATTAATTAGAGAATTATGGCTATTTACATAGTTCTGATCAGAAATATCCAAGAAAATTTTTGTGATTTTTTAAATTGTATTCAAAGATAAAGTTAAAAATCTCCTCTTACCGATAAATTATTTTAGGTTATAATAAATTTAGTTTAATGGAACTTTTTGAGCTAAGTTACGACTCGCGGGGGGGGGGGGGGGTGTCTTTCAATTTACCAGTCCTTAGCGGCCTATAAACTAGGGTAGCAACCCTACCTTTCGAGAGCGGGTGTGTGGGGGATCGGGGTTTGCCGGGGTTTTGGATATTCACGTGAATTTATTGATAAATAAAAAGTTTGCAGATAGAAATTTTTTATATAAAAATAAATTTTTTCACTGCGTTTTTAGGCATCTTTTTTATCAAATTATCTTAAAAATTTATTTTATATTTTTTAATTTAAATTTTTTATTACCCCTGTTTATTTCTGCGTATTGTGAAGGTATAATATATTTGTAAGATACAAGTGGTGGCACATACCCGTTTACCAAAATCGGGATTTATATTTTATTCGGTCTGATCCCTGGATTACCTAACCTGATATATTAATCTCAGAAATTATTTTAAATTACCTAAAAATATTATTTTGTCATTAAACATTGTATAATCAAAAAAATTTTTTTGTTAAGCAAACATTTTAAAACTCTAAATTATTGAATAAAAAATAAGCTTTTTTCGTTGTTTAATAGAATTAGTGGAAAATTATCTTTAGACTTGTAAAACCCAATTAAAGGAGATCTGTTCTACCCGCCAAGATCCTACTACCAAACCGAAATTTCCGGTTAGCGAACGGTCATTTAGTGCCGGAGGCGAAAATTTAGGAATTTGGAGAACAACCAACTCATTGAAAATTACAAATTTTTGGAGATGTATAACAGAAAAAATTCACAAAATTCTCCAATTTTTTAAAAAACTTGATTGAAAAGTATTGAACCACAGTCTCTATTTAATTGTTTTTTTAAATTATCTTAATTTTTAAGAAAAACATTAAAAATAGTTTAAAATTCAAAATTATTTAAAAATGGCGATTATAATTTTATTTATTATTTCTTCATTTCTTGTTGCTGAGTTTAATTGTAAGGACGATTGTGTGATTGGACAAACTGGAGGTAGTTTTACTGATTATAAAAATATCCTATTTGAATTTTTGTATTCTATTAATGTTTTGAAAAAACAATTAAAATTTACGTTTCTAAAAAGTCTAAAGCAGGGCAATAAATTCTATAAAATAAAATTTATTTTTGTTAGCATGTATGTCAAGGAGTGGAAAAAACTGCTGTTTGTTAGGTCATAAACAATGTTGTAGTAGTATTATAACTGTTCCAAAACCTAGCTGCTTGCATAAAGGGGGTAAGTAAAATTTAACAATATTATAATACAGTGTGTCAATAAACTTTAAGACCACCTGTAATTTTCAAGTTATTCCAACCTACTTGTAAATCTCGGTAATGAAATTTTATTCAACTGTTTCTTACCGTAAATAAAAATTATTTAACAAATAAATTTTAAAAAAACTCGAACTGGAATGCTAAATTTTGTCTAAATTCACCAAAAGCATGTGTCAATAAACCTTAAGACCACAATTAGTTTCGACATTAGGGTATGTTCAAAAGAGCTACAAAAATTTCTTTTGTTATTTACGGTAAGAAACAGTTGTGTAAAATTCAGAGACTTAAGTGGAAGTTGAAAAAACTTTAAAATGAATAGTGGCCTTTATTTAAAGTCTATTGACACACTATATACATATTTTAAATATTTTAATTTGCACAAGTAAAAAATTAATAAAGTAATTTCTATTTAACTAAAAATAAATGGAACTTTATGAATTACCTAATTCAAATGAATTTTAATTTTCAGAAACACCAAAACAAGGACAAAAATGTTGCAAAGGAAAACCTACCAAAGGAAAATGCCCCTAACTTTGTCTAAAGAAATGTGAAAATATCTAAATAATTGGAGAATATTTTGAACTAAAAGAAATGGGAATTTTAACAATTTATTTTAATAATTAAGAACTGAATATTTATTTATTTATACTTTTTGTGGTCCTGAAAATTCTAACCCAAAATTAATTATTTCTTTGATAAAGCAATTTTCTTTTCAATCGTATAAATAAAATGTAAGGAAAATGATGATTTAATTGTAAAGCAGTAGTTTAAACAAGACTATCGTTCGACCTCGACTTTGATTTTGCTAAAGTGATTTGAAAACATTTTGAAAAATTTGAAGGGCAAGAGACTCTTTTTCACAATTACCAATTTTCCTTTTCTTTTCCTCTCACACTTTCCTCCTTTATCTTGTTCGTTCTTTACCTTCTTTATCATATCTTGTTTCACTAATATTCTCACCAATTCATGAAATGCCAATTTACATAGGGGTTTACATAGGGGTCCGATTCCGGCCACGATCTTGGGATTGGCCTAAACCGAATAAACTTTGTATTTCGGTCTCAGGATCAGGAAAATCGGGATCGGGAATCAAAAAACAGGGATCATGCCGCCCGATCTCGATCACGGATAACTCTACATTAAATCGAGGTCCTCGCCTTTAAACCTAGCCGAGGACCGAGGCTAAATATACCCCATAGAGATTGACTTTTTTCAATACCTCGGCCAATTTTGCCCATACCAATGGATCACGGCTTTGCCAGCCTCGGTAATCCTAAGCCTCGATTTCTTCAAAAACTCGACCTCGCGCTACTTTAGATTAAACAACTGGTTCGTGACTATATTTTGCTAATAATCGCGGTTCTGAAAATAGTCATCACGTGAATAAATAATTAAAAATTAAATAATTTTTTTAAAAATTAATCATTAATTCTTTAATTTGAATTCTTTCTTTAATTCTTTTTTAAGACTATCATATTTCTCTCCAAAAAATCCTTTCTCGCTTCGCAGGTAAAATTTTGACAAATTTGGAAATTAAATTTAATTTATACCAAAAAGTCCATCTGAATTGACGTATGTCCACATACATATGTGCATTTTATTTTAAAAATACTATGTCGATTTTTATGTCAGTACTTTCAAAATAAGTAATGATCAGAGCCCTGTTTTTAAGTATTCATTTAATATTTTATTAAGAAAACCAAAAAATATTTTGTATTCGCATGAAAACTTTGAAAAAAACCCCAAATATGCTTTAAAAAGCATATGAATATTCACGTGAAATTAGATTCAAAATAAGTTAGAGAACTTGAATCTATTTCTTTTTCTTTAATAAAATAGTATAAAAGCCATGTGAATATTCACGTGGAAATTGGCTTATTCAAAATTAGTTGGTGAATTAATACTTAAATTTTATGTATTTATAAATAAAATAATCTAGCGGAAAAATTTTTTCTAGCTAAATTAAGCTTAATTTGTACCAATCCAACGTTGCTAAAAAATTTTGGTTTGCCAAAAATAAAAAAATATTTTGCTGTAAATGGCAAAGTAATATTTTATTTTATAAAATATTATTTTAAAAAATTTTATAATCATATGAATAAAATTAAATAATTTTATTTTTTAAAATTAATCTTTAATTCTTTAAGTATTATATAAAAGATTTTAATCAGGTTGATAATTTGTAATTTAAATAAAATTTAGAAAACATTCTTATAATTGATTAATTAAACTATAAGTAATTAAAATAAATATATTCATTAGAAAATTTTTAAAAAATTATAACAATTTCTAATGGTTAAAAATATTTTAATAATTATTACAATTTTATTTTCTTTCATTATTTTCGTTACTTGTTGCGTACAAAAGAAAGTTAACGATAGTAAGTTTAATTATTATTTAATAAAATTATTTAAATAAATGACAAATCTAATTATAATTGATAGTGTGATAATGCATAACAAGATTGTTGTGCAGACAATCTACGACATTGTCAATTCAATTTGACTTGTGTAAACGGGAGGTTTTTCATTATCCTCTAAAGAAAGTCAATATTAAATTTGGCTTTAATAAAGGGTCGTATTCATCATTCATTATCCAAAAGAGATTTTATTAAAAAAATGACTTAACCATACAAAAAATAATTATAACTTAAAAAATTATTTAGAAAAATTTATTTAAAAAATTTAAATAATTCTTAATGACTAAAAATATTCTAATTTAACTAATTTTAAATATCAGATTGTGATCCACAAAATCAAGATTGTTGTAATCCAAAACTTCAATGTTGTCCAGTTGGAGCAACTTCATGCGCAGCTTCTACATGTTGTATTAGAAACGAACGTAAGCATATAATTACTCTAAATGCTGAAATAATTTCCTTCTCAAATAATTACCCACACCCTATTAATTACCCCCATCGGCCAGAGATCGAAAAAATAATTTTCCCTTTTAATGCAAGAAAGAGAAAGATCCAGCTGGCTAGGATTTAAAACGCTCACTAGGCGGGGGTTTAAGATCTAATAAAAGAGTAGGTGAAAGCAGCGTCCCGGTAGCTCAGTTGGTAGAGCACCTGTACGTGGTGAGCGGTAGCGCCTAGCAATAACTTCCAGGAGGTCGCAGGATCGAAGCCTGCCCGTGATTAAACTTTTACATCGCTCTTACTTTAAAATAGTTATAATTATCCTTTCTATAAAAGCTTTGGCAAATAATTATTTTGGCAAATAATTATTTCAGGTAATTAATTTAATTTTTTAATTTTTTAAATTTTTAATTAATTTTTTTACGATAATAAGCATATACTTATAATAATTCCAAAATTATTTAAGTTTTTCCTCTATTCTTCAGTTTTGATTTATGAAAAAATCGTTATTATAAAATCAAATTATTCTTTAGAACAAGCAGCAGATAAAAGTCATTGCTGTTCAAACAACATGAATAATGGGTTATGCGCAATGAAGCCCGGAAAGTAACAAGATCAGGAAAAAATGACCTTAATAGTATATGAGGACATGAAAACAAAAATATAAAATATTTTGGGAGGTCAAATTTATTCAAATTGAATGGGAAAATAATTAAAAAGAATTCTTGTCTCTAATAATCGACTAAAGAATTCTTGATGCTAATATACTATCTAAAATTAATTATACAACTATTAACTAGATAAACCTATAAAATAAAAATAAATATTTTTTACTTGAGCATAAATAAAATATGTATTATTTACATACTTTAGTTTAAAATTTTGCTTTAATGTTGTGTTCTCCTCAGAATAAAAGAATTTGATTAAGAAGCAGTGGTGGGCGATTATTAAACAAAAAGTTTCTTGCATTGTTTTTAAGGTTTACTCAAAAAAATTTTACATTGGTTTTGTTTATTTGTGTATGATATCGGAGATTAAAGGTATTTAAGGTGGTATAGATTATGATTTAAGTGGATTATGATTTAAATGGCTTTCCTGATATGGATCAAAACCTGATATGACTCAAACGACCGATATTTATTATAACCAACTTTAATATCGCCAATCACCTTATATTCCCAGATTCCCTTGGATCGTCAGATTGCCGATATCAGTTTGCGTGAATTTCATGTTTTTTTGTTTTGCGGATTGGGCTGCGGATTTTTAAATCGGCAGAATATAACTTGAAAATATACATTTGAACTACAAAATGACATCTGTTTTTCAATAAAATAAAAGGGAGATAATTAAAATATTATAATTAGCATTAAAATTTATTTACAAAATTTACATTTAAAATATACAAATTTAATTAAAAATTTATAACTTATCGAATTTTTAAAATTTTACGTTCCTTTCAAATTAATTAATTTTTAGTTTTTATTGAGTTTTGAATTTATTTAGTTAATTCATTAATAAGATAAATAGATTGAGCTTCAAGTTTCTCCAAATATTCATTATCATGCTTAATATATTCAAAGTAATTATCAATTCTTTCACTTGTAACTTTATCAATTACCGTATTTTTTCTAATAGTGCGACCGGTCGGTTTATTTTTCAACCATCCCCTAGAGGATCGGTTTAATAGAAAGGGTCGGTCTAATAGAGACAGTCGGTTTATTTTTCAACCTTCCTCTAGGGGATTTTCGACTCTAGGGGTTTTAGCTTTTGGCGGTGAAAAAGGAAATAATATGGCACCTTGGCCCTCCAATTCTTCAGAATTTTCCCCTGCGGCGCTGAAAAGTAAGAAAATAATTTAGAAAACTATCGATGGATTAAGAGAATCCACCTATATCCTTCTTGGTGTTCTCGATAAAACTTGTTTCAAGTAACTGTGTTTAAATGCCTCAAAAATAAGATCTGGTTAAAATTATTTAGCTTACAATAGAAATAGAATGTGAAGAAGCAATATATGAAAATCAAATAGAAAATCTCTATCTTATTACAATTCAAAATTTTGCAGAAAATAATTCAAAAATTTCTTCATTATGCAAACTTTATAGAAATAATCCAAAAACGATTAACGTAAGTGAAATTGAATTGGAATTGGAAAAATATAGAAAATCAAATAATAAAAAAGATGAAAATAGTCGAAGCTTAACAAAAGTAACAACGGAAAATAATAATAATTTAAATAATAAGAATCAATGTAAGATAATTTAGAAAAAAATAAAATTGCTTTCCGTTAGAAGCTCAATACGCATTGAATTTTGTTCGAATTTCTTAGTTCTAAATTTACTCTCGACTTTATTAAAAACTTTTATTGAGTCTCGAGAGGGCAATTGGTAATTAAATTTTATAATTTTCTGACAAAAAACTATTCCAATTTAAAAATATTTAATTTTTGATTTATTTTTTATTTATATTTTAAGCAACGGCAACAGAAAAAACGAGCAAAGGCAAACAAAGTAAGGTTACTCAAAAACAAATTGAACGAGAACCTATTAGCCCTACTAATAATAAAGGCGTAGATTATCTTAAGCATGATAAGATGTTATTTTTGATATAGACTCTTACTTAATGGATAACATATAAAATAACTATGTCTAAGACCTGACTGAGAAAATCGATATCTTGAAAAATTTATGTATGACCGAAATTCTTAGAGATTTGTCTCGGTCTTATATCTAGCTATAATAGTGACAACTAAGATTATAGTCGCAATTCGTATGCCAATTTAGTTCGTTGAAGCTAGTATATAGTTTAGACATGATATTTAAAAATAAATTTCAGAAAAATCATTTAACGATATTATCAATGATGCAAACAAACATCTAGAAAATTGCTCTATAGCTATAAACAACTCACAAGAATTTTTAAAATATGTTTATAAACATACAAGTTTTGGAAAGGATGAAATACCGTATTTTTCCTAATAGTGCGACTCTTCCTATTAGACCGACCCCTCCTAATACACCGACCCCCTAGAGGAAGGTTGAAAAATAAACCGACTGTCTCTATTAGACCGACCCCTTCTATTAAACCGACCCCCTTACTTCCAGCGTTAATGTTGTGTCTTTTAGTTTTATAGGCATATTCTTTTATAGAGCGGAATTTGAAAAATGCCGGATTCGGTTTCCAGATTTTCAAAATTTTCCTTATCCGGATCGGATTTCCTGATCAGGAAAATCCTGATTTTCAAAAAAAAAAATTAAAAAATTTCGCAATAAATAAACAAATTAGTGTAAAATTAGGCTAAAACACGAAGACGAATTGTACCCAATCAATATACAAGTAGATATAATACATACAGTAGTGGACATAAAGATAGGGACAAGAGTAATTTAAATGCAAATTAACTATTTTTCAGTCAAAAAATACGTTCTATATATCAATCGAAAGCTCTATTCGTATCTCAGTTGACATGTTTCTGCATTTTTCATGAAATTGAAAATTGACCGAGATAATCCAGATCTACCGGATATACCAAATCCTATATCCTCGGAAAAATTTTTCGGAAAAAATTTAACAAACCCGTTTGATAAAGCATATTTTTGTGAGTACTTACCACAAAACCGCTTAGAAATATCTTTCTCCGGACCAGAGATATGATTTTTTGAAAATGGCATTTTTCCCTTAAAAATTGAATTTTTTGCAAAAATAGGCTAAAAATGCCATTTTTAAAAATTCATATCTCCTTCCGGAGAAAGATCTTTTTAAGCGGTTTTGTGGTAAGTACTCACAAAAATATGCTTTATCAAACGGGTTTGTTAAATTTTTTCCGAAAAATTTTTCCGAGGATATAGGATTTGGTATATCCGGTAGATCTGGATTATCTCGGTCAATTTTCAATTTCATGAAAAATGCAGAAACATGTCAACTGAGATACGAATAGAGCTTTCGATTGCTATATAGAACGTATTTTTTGACTGAAAAATAGTTAATTTGCATTTAAATTACTCTTGTCCCTATCTTTATGTCCACTACTGTATGTATTATATCTACTTGTATATTGATTGGGTACAATTCATCTTCGTGTTTTAGATACAGAATTTTCTGCTGATTCGATTCATCTTAATTTATAGTAATAAAAGATAAAAATTTACCTCTGTATTTTAAGCATTTTCATTTAAAATTCTCTCTCAATATTATTTCAAAATAATTTTTAAACAATGAGTAGTTTACCAAAAGGAACTGTAAATATTGCAGCTGGACTTGCATTGGTGTCATTTGGAACTTTAATGCTTGGTGTTCCGTTAATGTAATCTTTCTGAAAATTATCAAAAATATAAATTAAGAAATGAATTTTGTATGTTATCATTAGTGATCGAACCGAGCGAGGTCTCAAACAAAAACTCGGTAAAAAAGTCTCGGGTTCGATATTCACTCGTATGACATATGTACCTTGTCCGAACTATAGTTATCATTACCTCACAGTGTAAATTGGGAAAGTGACCATTGATGGATATTGGGTGCTCTCCGGCTCCTTCCTCAAACATTTTCAGATCTTGGTTTCTTTCCTGAACAAGCTCCAGAACTATAAGTAGTTCCTGGAGCCATGACCAGCACCGAAAGTTACCTTTTATTTTTACTTTGGTGTCTATACAAAATTTAATTCCATACAATATCCAAAGTGTTACGCAATACTAACTGAAATTTTAAAATACTAAACATTTAATACCTTATAATAATTTAGGCTCATGGATTTGGCCAATTCTCGCCATAATATATTCAATTCTCGCCATAATATATTCAGAAAAAAAATATATTTCAATACAAATCCGAGCCCTAATTATAAATAATCTAAAAGAATTTAAAGATATACCCTTAGTTTAAAATTTTGACCATAATGTTTTGTCAGAATAGATGATGTCTAAACTAGGGTAATCCCCGTCCCCCTACCCTGACGATTCCTCCGAAGGTTCTACCCGACAAACACCGATCCCAGCGATTAATTTATATATAAAATATTAAATTATTAAACTTTAGCTGTTGCTCCCTGTCCTAATATTTTTGTACCATCGAAGATATATACTGAATCGGGAATGTTTCTAAATAATTTTTTATTAAAAAACTTTTTAAAATCATATTTCCATTAATTTTCTAATTAAATTAGTTTTATTAAAAATTTTCGACTAATAATGCTCAGTAAAAAATGTTGGATTTTTAGGAAAAAAAAGAGAATCAGGAAGCGCCCAATTCATAATTGCACTCTCTACAATAGCCTTGAGGGCAGAACTGCGCGACAGCCACTCCCAAGCATAAAACTTAATTAGAAAACACCGCCAAAGCATATAACTCAAAAATGTCGGAAAGGTGGGAACAGGCTTTTTATTTATCCAAATTATTTTTGTTTAATGTTTTCTTTTCATTTGTTATTGTTAGTTATTTCTTATGAGCATTATGTTTTCTAATATTAAATTTTTAATGATTTCTTTAGTCCATTAGTTCTGATATGTAGACCTCGGAAAAATTCCACATTTTTTAAAGAAAAAAACCATAGGAAATTAAAACCAGTATTATAATTCCATTGAAATACTTCCAAATATGGTTGGGGTTTAGTATTTTAAGTACCTCAGTATTTTAAGTATTAATTTTAGTACCTCAGTATTTTAAGCATTTTCATTTAGAATTCTCTCTCAATACATTAGTATCTCAAAATAATTTTCAAACAATGAGTAATGTCCCAAAAGGAACTGTAAATATTGCAGCTGGACTTGCATTGGTGTCATTTGGAACTTTAATGCTTGGTGTTCCGTTAATGTAATCTTTCTGGAAATTAATTAAAATATAAATTAAGGAAATGAATTTTGTATGTTATCGTTAGTGATCGGATGAGCTGGATTTCAAACAAAAACTGAAAGAAAAAATCTCGGGTTCTATATTCACTCGTATGACATTCCTAGTCCGAACTATAATTACGTTATCTCACAGTGTAAATTGGGAAAGTGTCCATTGATGGGTATTTAGCGCCTTTTAGCTTCGGTTCCTTCCTCAAAACTTTTCAAATCTTGGTTCCGTTTTTGAACCAGCTCCAGAGCTAGCTCCCGGAGTCCAGCACTGAAAGTGACCTTTTATTTTCGCTTTTAATTATAATATTCTAAATTTAGTAATCTTAGGAGAGGCGCTAAAGAAAAGTGTCTATAAGAAATTTAATTTCAAACAATATTCAATGTTTTACGCAATAATAACCGAAATTTTAAATAAACTAAACATTTAATCTTTATAATAATTTAGGCTCATGGATTTGGCCAATTTTGAGAAAGAAATGTCGCAAAAAAGACAAATTGTCGAAGACATGGTCTTAAAAATTTTTTTCCTAACTTAAATAATTTTTAAATAATAGGGTTCACAAATGTGGAGTACTATAATGGAGCAGAAAGTCTTAACTAGAAAAGAACGAGCTGCAGACATAGCCCGTCAACGAAGGCAATGTAATTTAATTTTTTAGTTTTAAATTGGGTAGTTAAAAATATTTGAATTGTTAAGATGAGAATGCTAATGTCAAATCTAGTCCCCAAAAGAATCAATGTCCGAGTGGACCTAAAGGTGTGCGAGGCGAGCCAGGAGAACCAGGTTAGATAGCATATTAATTTTTATTTAATAAATAGGGCCCGCCGTATTTTTCATTGTCGGTTGGAAACCCCTCCACCCACCCAAACTAGTCAAGCAAGTTAAAAAAATTAACCGAAAAAACTAAAAATCCGGCACCTAATAGAAAATATTAAACTCAATATTCGAACTATTATTATATTCAAACATATTTTAAAACTTAAACTATAATACATCATCTGACTTAATTCGGAACCGTTTCCTTATTCTATGATTCCGATCAGACATGCACGAAACGTTTCGTTTCGTTTCGTTGTTTCGTTAGTTTCGTTATGTTTTTTTCTGTTTCGTCTCGTTTCGTGACGAAACACTTTTTAATTTGTTTCGTTTCGTTTTGTTAACGAAACACCTGTGTTTCGTTAACGAAACTTTGATAATTATTTTTTGATTTTTTTCAGAAAAATGGCTAACAATAGCAAATACAATAATTATTGAACAAAAAATGCTTAGCAAAGAATGGACTGAAGAAGATTTTCCCGTGGTAAGAGAAAAAATTGCAAATTCACTTAAGGAACGTATGCGAGGTTTTTTCTTGTTTTAATAATCTATAAATATTTGAATTTCTAAAGATTGGGATTCGAATAAGAATTTAATTCTTTCTACCATTCTGGACCCGCATTATAAACTTTTTTATTTTGACGAGTTTCAACATGATCGCTTTAGAGATTATTTACTAATGGAAGTTGAAAAAATAGCTTTGAAATCAATTAACGTATTTTTTAATTTAAAATTTATTAGGCTATTTTATTTCATTTTCAGGAAGATAATGAACCTGAAATTCCACAATTTGATATAGAAATGCAGAATGATGATCCTTTTGAAGAATTTTTGCGAGAAAGAGCTATTTTATTGCCATCTTCACAACCGTCTCCTTCTATTGCTGATGCAAAGGCTCAGGCAGCTGGGGTTAGTTAATATAATTGAGAATAAAATATTTTTAATTTATATTGTTAAAGCAAGTGACCGAGTATTTGAACACACCTAGATTTGAAGGACGTTCTGCTGATTTCTGGAAAAATCCTATAAATGTTGCAAAGTTTCCTCTTCTTCTACCGCTTGTTCGAAAATACCATTCCGCACCAATGTCTTCTTCAGAGTGTGAACGAGTTTTTTCAGTTGTAAAATATATTTTGGATGATCGCAGAAAAAACCTTACTATGGAAAATCTCGAAAAACAATTGTTTTTGCACGAAAATTTATTAATTTACGGATTTAATATCGAATAACTGAGAAAATAAACATACTTTTAGAAAATTAAAATGTTTCGTTTTGTTTCGTTTCGTTTCGTTAAATTCTCGTCGTTTCGTCTCGTTTCGTTAACGAAACGATTTTTAAAAAATTTTGTTTCGTTTCGTTTCGTCCGAAAAAATTTTGGGGTTTCGTGCATGTCTGATTCCGATCAGACATGCACGAAACCCCAAAATTTTTTCGGACGAAACGAAACGAAACAAAATTTTTTAAAAATCGTTTCGTTAACGAAACGAGACGAAACGACGAGAATTTAACGAAACGAAACGAAACAAAACGAAACATTTTAATTTTCTAAAAGTATGTTTATTTTCTCAGTTATTCGATATTAAATCCGTAAATTAATAAATTTTCGTGCAAAAACAATTGTTTTTCGAGATTTTCCATAGTAAGGTTTTTTCTGCGATCATCCAAAATATATTTTACAACTGAAAAAACTCGTTCACACTCTGAAGAAGACATTGGTGCGGAATGGTATTTTCGAACAAGCGGTAGAAGAAGAGGAAACTTTGCAACATTTATAGGATTTTTCCAGAAATCAGCAGAACGTCCTTCAAATCTAGGTGTGTTCAAATACTCGGTCACTTGCTTTAACAATATAAATTAAAAATATTTTATTCTCAATTATATTAACTAACCCCAGCTGCCTGAGCCTTTGCATCAGCAATAGAAGGAGACGGTTGTGAAGATGGCAATAAAATAGCTCTTTCTCGCAAAAATTCTTCAAAAGGATCATCATTCTGCATTTCTATATCAAATTGTGGAATTTCAGGTTCATTATCTTCCTGAAAATGAAATAAAATAGCCTAATAAATTTTAAATTAAAAAATACGTTAATTGATTTCAAAGCTATTTTTTCAACTTCCATTAGTAAATAATCTCTAAAGCGATCATGTTGAAACTCGTCAAAATAAAAAAGTTTATAATGCGGGTCCAGAATGGTAGAAAGAATTAAATTCTTATTCGAATCCCAATCTTTAGAAATTCAAATATTTATAGATTATTAAAACAAGAAAAAACCTCGCATACGTTCCTTAAGTGAATTTGCAATTTTTTCTCTTACCACGGGAAAATCTTCTTCAGTCCATTCTTTGCTAAGCATTTTTTGTTCAATAATTATTGTATTTGCTATTGTTAGCCATTTTTCTGAAAAAAATCAAAAAATAATTATCAAAGTTTCGTTAACGAAACACAGGTGTTTCGTTAACAAAACGAAACGAAACAAATTAAAAAGTGTTTCGTCACGAAACGAGACGAAACAGAAAAAAACATAACGAAACTAACGAAACAACGAAACGAAACGAAACGTTTCGTGCATGTCTGATTCCGATTCCTTAGCAATTCTTTCACGGTTCTATATTTTTGGTTTCAGAAAACGATTGGAACTGTATCTTTATAGTATTAGTGTACCACTAATTTCTTGAAATACATTGTTGGATTTAAATTTATCAAGGAATGGATGGAGAACCTGGTCCTGCAGGTGCTTCAGGAAGCAGTCAAGTAGCTTCTGATCCTGGAAATGCCTATGGAGAGACTGTAACTCCTGGCTGTGGGAAATGTCCTGCTGGTCCAACCGGTTTACCTGGATATAAAGGCAAAAGGGGGCCGAGAGGAGATAAAGGAGCAAAAGGATCTCCTGGTGCCCCTGGTCGAGATGGACAACCTGGAGATGAGGGGCCTGAAGGGGAAATCGGTCTTCCTGGTGATAATGGCGATGCAGGTGTAAAAGGCACACCTGGAGAGGATGGTAAAAGATTAATAACCTCTTCATTTATTTGATGAATGTTTAAGGCGTTGGATATGTAAAAGGAGATCCTGGACCAAAGGGAGCTGCTGGCCCGCCCGGTGAGGCTGGAGATGAGGGCCCAACCGGTGATAGAGGTGATGATACCGCTCCTGGTTTGTAACTCTATATAATTTAGATAAATAAGTTTCAAATTTAAGGTCCCCAAGGACCGATTGGTCCTCCAGGTGCACGCGGTGACAAAGGAAAAGACGGCATAAATGGAAGTCCTGGTACCCAAGGATTGCCTGGTAAACTAGAATATTATCTTTATTAATAAGTAAATTAATTCAAATAGGTGCCGATGCTGAATATTGTCCTTGTCCTGAACGTTCAAAAGGGGTTGATGTAGGGCCCGCTCCTCCAGCAGCTCCATCCCCAGTGGGGTTGGAGCCCCAGTGGGGTTGGACTAAAAAGTGTTTCGTCACGAAACGAGACGAAACAGGAAAAAACATAACGAAACTAACGAAACAACGAAACGAAACGAAACGTTTCGCCCACGTCTGATCCCCACCACTACCATATCAACCGCCTGAAACTCATCCAGCTAATAATTACGGTGCTGCTGTTCCAAATAAAAGTGCTTCTGAGGCACCAAAAAAGCCAGAAGTTGGAGGCTATGAAGCAAAATCTGAGGGAGGTAGTGGTTATGGAGGAGGAACAGTAAAGGGTGATAAGAATACGGAATTTTTATAGAAATAATTTAAAATATTTAGCAGCATCTGAAACCAGTTCAGATAGTCTTGGAGAACAATCAACGTCAAGTCGACGTTTATCTGCATACAATAAACTTATTCATGCAGCACTTAGAAGACGCCATCTCCGTTAATTATTAATACTTATATTAAATAATTGGAAAAATTTCGGAATACTAAACAGAACGCAAATGGGTCAAACTATATGTCATTCGAAAGAGCTCGTCGAGTTGAGTCGAATGGTGAAAAAATTTTCGTGCAGACTCATACAGGGGTTGAGATATAGGCCCCCGAAAATCGAAAAACCATAGGGGGGACCAAGCACATTTTTGGGGTAAAAAATTCGAATATGCAAATAGTAGCTCATTCGAAAGAGCTCCTCGAGCTGAGTCGAATGACACCAAAATCATCGTGATTGGACAAGTTTGGACAAAGTTATGATAGAAAAACTAAAACCTAAACCTATGGGGCGTAGGCGAAGCGCTTGTGCAAAACCCCGCGCTTCGCGCGGGGTTTTGCGGCACGCGCCTCGCGGGGAGTCTACGGGCGCTGGGTCTGGGCTCGTAACATAAACCTATTCCTATCTCCCTTGCTCTGGACGTATTTTGGGCCTCCGTAGCTGCAAAAATCTCCACATATGCCATAGGTAAGGAGCTAAAATAAAAGATCATAACTTTGTCCAATCAAGTCGGACTTCGTTGATTTTGGTGTCATTCGACTCAGCTCGACAAGCTCTTTCGAATGAGGTATAATTTGCATATTCGAATTTTTTACCCCAAAAAAGTGCTTGGTCCCCCCTATGGTTTTTCGATTTTCGGAGGCCTATATCTCAGCCCCTGTATGAGTCCGCACGAAAATTTTTTCACCATTCGACTCAACTCGACGAGCTCTTTCGAATGACATATAGTTTGACCCATTTGCGTTCTGTTTAGTATTCCGAAATTATACCAAATAATTTCTTAAATAATTAAAAAAAAACGAAAATATTCTAGTACATAAAAGTAAAACGGATTTTCAAAATCTTCCAAGCCGATCGGAAAGGTTATAGAACTCCTAGGTCTGGACCTGACTCTTAGCTAAAAATTACCAATACTTTTATATAAATGCTTGTTGAGAGTGGACTGTGGCTGGTCTCAGTTTTGACATTTTGATTAATACTGCGATTAAAAGACTCTAAGTCAACATGTCTAGTGATATTCACGTGAATATGTTTATTTATGGATGCACTTTTTGTATAATTTTGTATTCAATATTGCACTTATATTTATTAAAGAGTGCCGCCCAATTGCTTTGGCTATTAATAAAAATCTAGACATGCCAGATTTTATTTTTTATAAATGATTAACGTCTAATAATTAACCTTTAATAATAAAAATATTACCCCTCCTATACACTACATCTATATACAGACTTGAGACTTCAACAGAGTCAACTCCCTCCCTCTCAACTCCAACACCAACAGACTCAAACACTTATAAATTTAAAATTTTCTAAATCATATTTAGATTATATTTCTATTTGATTTAAAATTTTCAGAAATTTTTTATGAATCCTTGTCGATTAATGTCTATACTTTTCGTATTAATTTTACTACCTCTAGCACCAGCGTCTGATCCTTGTGAAGAACCATGTGTTGATGATCATCATCTCAAGAAGGAATGTAGAGGATGTAAGTTAAAATTTAGGTTGTCTTCAAATTCCATGACGTTCAGGAACGGAGTAATATTTAAATATTTTTAGTGTATGATGATGATAAACAAGCTGCTAAACACTTTAATAAAATTTTCTATGGGCCCAACGAAGATGATTACATACGAAATCATATAGCTATTGACTATATTATCTGGCATCAAGATATTGAAGAAAATATAAAATCCATTAAAGAATGGAGTGAAAATGTTATTACTAAAAAGAGGAGGCTTTGGACACTTGATATCTGGAACCTGGCACAAGAACAATTAGATATACCTTACTGTTTTGCATTTAATAAGAACATTGCTTTAGATTATTTAAAGAGATTTCACTCAAATTTCCCTGTCTTTTATTACCGTATGGTTCGATCAATTCAAGATAAAAAAATTTCAAAGAAAGCTCAAAGTTTAGAAAAAAAGTTTTATCAGCTGGATATACAGGTATCAATTAGGGATCTTTCAATGTCCTAAATAATTCTTTAAATATCAGAATGTGTTAAAATCGTTTTAAAAATGGTTTAGAACAAATGTTTTAAACGACTATAACTTTTGGAACATTGGTAATGCGGATTAGCTTTAAAAGGGGCCTCTCGAGAAAATAGAGAAATGAGAGAAATTTTAAAGAAATTAGAGGAATTTTCTCTTGACTCGAGAAAATAAACCTAAAAAATAAAGTTACTTTTTTATTGAAAAAATTGAAAAATAATATGAACGGTTATCTATTAAGCTCAGAAAGAATAGTGGGCTTCGCCATGGGCGTCATTGGTGATCTTAAATCCGATACACAAAATCTAAGCTTATACAAGACCCGAGAGCTTTTCGAAACCCGATTTGATATCTACCCAACTTTTATCTCTACCCATGACATCCCTGAGTAAAGCTAATCACCGGTGGTGCAAATTACCTATTATGACTATTTTTATCTATGAAAAAATTTATTTTTAATTAGACAACTTAAGATAATATCAGCTTTTATTATAATTTTTAGTACGAATGGAAAAAGATAATGGATGATATGAGTACAAAAATTTTCTCGACAGATAACCTTGACGAATTCATAACTCTTATAAAATATGATAAATATGATCATTTTATTAAATTGTTTATAAATGGTAACTTGGACATTAATTTTCGTACAAGATTTATTAGAGGTATTTCTCTTTACAAAAATTTGCTACAATATTTATTCTAATATAATGTCACTCTATTAGAAAGAACTTATAATCTTTGTAATGAGCATAAAGTTATTGCCATGTTTTGGAGGGCGTTTTTAGGTTAAAGTAGCCCGTTTGGGTATTTTAATAATATTGGGTACTAGTTCGATGTTACATCCCTTAACTTTATGCTATACTAAAAAAATCATTCGCTTCCAAAAAAAAGAAATTCGAATTTCTTGTAAGTTGGAGTGATGTTTAATAATTAGTTTTTAGATTTTCAAACTGATGAGAATATATTACGTAAATTTATTGAAGTATTTGGAATGTTTGCATTAGATAAATTTAAACATTATATAATTTTACAAAAATTTAATTCTGATGAGGAAATAAATGAAACTCGTAATATAGGTATGGAGATGAATATAGAGAGCATGAAAGGTAAAATTAATTATTTAAATTCTTATTCCGATCAGTGATGATCGGAATATATTAGTTATAATCACCCATTGGTGATTATTAGGGCCCGAATTTTAGGTGTTCAAAATATGTAACTAATAAGCTCTTAAAACCAGAGCCTAAGCTTATTGCGAATGAAAATATTTTGGTCCAACTGACCAACCAAATGTAAATTTTTCCCATATAGGAAGAGGAAGAGAAAGGAAAATCGGCGGGGTTCTAAATTATTTAGAGTTTATGTTAAATCGAGGTTCGACTGTATTTAAAATTATAGATTTAATGATAGATGTAGAAAATACAGTGAAGGAAATTAATTCCATAGAAAATATTAAAAAAGATAAAATAAATAAAACAAAAAATAGCAATAATAAAAATAATAATTCCAAAAAACAAAGAAAAAAGAAAAACAAAATAGGTAAAACTATAAAACCAGATAATAGTGAAGACGATAATCAAAATAAAGAGAGTGTTGAAGAGATAAATAATGAAGATTCGAAGTTACAAGGAAAAATAATTGAGGAAGTTAATAATGAATTGGACGACAAAACCGAAGCTAATGAAAGGGAAGAAGATGAAGATGAATGGATAATGAATAAAAAAGATTTAATGAAAAAGAGAAAGGAAGATAGGAAAAAAATTAGGGAGGCAGAAATTATAAGGAAATTAAAAATTAAAGATGAAAAAGATATTAAATCTTTACTAACTTTGAATAATAGGAAGAAAATGAATTTAAAATCTTATTTGAATAATAACGATATTACAATGAAGAATATTTTAGAAGATGAAATTGATAAGGATAAGAAAGAAAAAAATGAGGATTTGATAAAGGAAAAGATTGAAGATTTGGGTAAGGAAGAAAATGAAGAGTTGAATAAGAACAAAAAGCTAAATGAAGAAAATAAACAATGTTTCGGGGAAAAAAAGAACGAAGGTTTGGAAGAGAATAAAGAAATAAATGAGGATTGTAGTCATTTATTGGGACCGGATGACCAAAATTTAATATCGTCAAATCTGAATAAAAAAGAAAAAATAGAAATTTCTCAAACAAATTTTAATAAAATGAAGATAAATATAAATGAAAATAATGGAAAAAACAATGAAGAAAAAGCTGATATAATTAACCAAAGGCAAGAAAATAATTTGAAACAAGAGGAAAAAAAGGACAATGCACTTGTCCCGGTTAATGAAGTTATTTCAAAAGAAAATCACAAAGACTTCAAATCATTTTCAAAATTTACTCCTTTTCAACCAAAAACATTTTTAGAGGAAAAAGCATTATTCGAAGCGTATGAAAAATTTATTGGAGGTAAAGGAGATCCAAAGAAGATAATCCCAGCCTTGGAATGTGGAGTGATTATTGATGAAATTAAACAACGTTTTGTTTACGTTAAAAAATTTAAACAAGATAAGATTGATGTCGAATTAAATTGTGAAGAGAATAAAAATTCATCAAAAAATTTAACCGGAAGTTTAGGAGGTAGGGATTTGATACTTGAATGTTATCTGCTCTCATTTTTTACTCTTAGCTTATTTTCTCCAAAAATGTAATTATCCCCTCGAGCTGGATAATTATCCCCTCGAGCTGGAGTTTTAAAAATATTTACTTCGTTAATAATAGTAATTATTTGAGTCACCTAGTCAAATCAATAAGGATTTATGGATTAGTTATCTCAGATTCGCATCTAAAACTAATTTAACTTACCTAAATATTATATAAAAAATATTTAAACATGAAATTCTAGTGAAAATTAAAGATAAAATTATTCAAAAATGTAAAAATGAATATTCATTAGAACAAGATTTTATTAAATTATTTGAAGAAAACGATAATTTCGTCGATGATTCTGAAAAATGTGAAGTTTTAAAGAATAAATTGCATTTATTATTGAAGGAGTTGTTTTTATTAATGGATGGTTGTGATTTGAAAATTATAAAAAATGAAATAAAAATTGACTATAATATTGAAATTGATGCAGTTAAAAGCAAATTACACAAGAAAAGGTTTACAAATAATTTAGTTTAAAATATTCGGACTAGGATTTTTCATACACATGTATCAGTGATGCTTTAAATACAGAGATAATCTCAAAAAAGTATTCTCAAATAAGTACTCTTGGTAAATATTTATTGTTTCCAACTTGTGGTAATTAATCAAGAAGGCTTAATTATTCGGGGGTGTGACATTCATTTTTCGCTGATAGAAGGATTTATGTAAAGGTGGGAGGTTATTGTATAAGAGAATGAAATTAATCGATCAAATACAGTAATGCACAAAAATGTTATGGATGTGCTCCGAAAACTCGGGGGCGGGATTGTCGTTGTTATAATGTTTAGAAATGTTTCTGGCGGGGTTCTGGTAAGCAAAATATGGTCGGGGTACTGTTATGTACGTGACTTCTATGTCTACGTACTAACAAGATAAGACAGACTAACAAACTGTGCTTTATCTACAATACTAGATACAATGGTAACGAACAATAGGAATATGGCCGAAGCCGAATATGTGGAGCACTAGAATAAGACTAAGAATAACACTAATAGACACTAAGCCCCGAATGGCTAAAGCCTTAGCCTTTTATACTAAGCACATACCCAACAGGTACGGAGTAAGAGGAATGAGGTACGGGGAGCACCTCTAATAATTTTTGTTAAACAAAAATATGTATTAAAAAATTTTTTTTAATGTAAAGGCTTGCTTTATTAATAACAAAAAGTCGGTGGGATCAAATGAAACAAAAACAACAAAAAAGGATTTTACTTTCATTGCTTTCAAAAAATTTTGTTGAATCAACATTTATCCAACAATATAAAATAAAAGAAAGGCAGCTTCAACTGATAGGTGTGTAAATAAATAAATGTAGAAAAATATAATAATAATAATTTAGAATCAAATAAGCTAATAAACAATATAAAGGAATTGCCAATATTTGAAGAATTGCCTTATTTTTATGTTCAAAAGAGGGATTCACTAAATGCTGTGAGCTAATAAATCATTAAAGATATCTTTTTAATACTTCCTGGGGGGGGGGGGCGGGGGAAGAACAAAAGAATCAGACTTGCTAGCTACCTGTACATTAAAATTTAAGTGATATATTACATGTTTAAAAACCACCCGTAGTATAACAACTTTTTGATTCTAAGAATCTTTTTCGGAGAATCCCATCAATTTTTTAATGTAAAGCGATCGAATAACCCCAAAAAATAGTAAAAGATTGGATAGTACTTGATACTGGAGCTCTTTAATGTAAGGTTAATAACTTTCTTATCCTTCTCTCCAATCGTTTCATTCTACATGGGTCCACACTACAATTTTTAGGATTGGGGAATTCCGAAAGCTTGTTTTCTCTATAAAATTTTTTTAATTTCTATTTTTAAAGCTTATTAACCAAATAAATTCTTCATTTATTGTTACTAATAATTATATTCATTCTGATATTAATTATGTTGTTAGAACCGTTAAAAGATGGGCTAGCTTATCTAAATGTTATTATATTGAATTTTTGTTGACCGGTTCACAATTATTAAAGACAGATATTTCTGATTCCGATGTTGATGCGATTGTTGTTTTAAGCAGAAAAGAAAATGATGGTTGTGGAATTAATAAATTAGTTCAATTTTATGGATGTCCAAATAATGATTTGTGTAAATATACTTTTGGTAAAGTACAATGTAATGATAATTCTTTGTATTGTTATTTGTGCAAAGTAATATTTTCTAAACTTTTGTTTAATTTTAAAACATGTAGGAGTGATTTAAAAACGATTAGGTGGGAGTAAAACGATTTATAATATTAGCACGGTATCCAGTGGGTGAGATGAAATCTCGAACAGATATTCTTCTCTATTCTTATACTTTCTCGACTTTATACTTATTTTTAAACCTCTTTTTCTTTAAATTTATAAATTAAATTTAGAACTATAAAATTCACAACCTTCGAAAGAATATTCACACACGAAACAGAATAATAGAATTTTCTACAAATAAAACTCAATTTGACATTTCATTTGTAATAATTGAACAAAAAACGGATCAAAATTTATTTCCAATAATTAATTTAAATAAAGAACAAGTGGAAGAAATAATTGAAGGATTTGCACAAAAATTAGAAATATTAAATTTAAACAAAGGATTACCAGAAAATAGAGAAAAAATTAAAGAAATAAAAAGCCAAATTTATTCTTTAGCTTCATATAATTCTAATAAAATAATGCTACAAAATATTGATATAAATGATAATTTAAATAGATTTCGATGTGTTACAAAAATAGTGAAAAGATGGGCGAAAAGTAAATTTCACTGTTCAATAATTTATTAATTTTTAAAATTTTTTAAAATTTGGCTAAAGGTAGGCGGTGAAACCGTAACCAAAAAAGTTCGAATATCCGTAAATTTTCAGCTCTGATAAGGTTAAGGTTTCAGATATCCGAAAAAAAATCTTAAGAGAATTTTGGAGTATTATCATCACAGTGATGTTGCCTTCCCGAAAAATTTTCTGAGACATCCGTTACTATAATATCTTTACTAATTTCATAAACAGGTTCCGGATATCCGAAATTTTCGATTCAAATATCCAATTCAAATATCCTAGATGTCCTGAAACTTAGGACTGAAAATTAAAACTACAAGATTTTTCCGAAATCTTAGTAAAATAGATAGAATATCGTGCCAAGTAAAATAAAGAATATTGTTAGTCAATCTAAAAGTTTAGCTCAAATTTTAAAGAGGCTTTCAAACATAATTATGGCCAATTGAATTTTAAATATGAAAAGTAACATAAAATTCAGATCATTTCATATATAATGGACAATTTGGTTTCTTCAATGGAGCAACATTGAACGTACTTGTTATTAAACTTGTGTTGCTTTATTTTGATTCATCCATAATTTATTTATTGGAAAAATTTTTTCAAACATACAGTGAATGGTTTTTACCTACCTAATTTAAAAATCAAAATGTATTTTTGTTATTTTAGGGATTGGGATTATCATGTTAAACTTGACGAATTAACCCAAAATTCAATTAGTTGGTCTGTTGAAGACGAAATTGAGGCTAAAAACGATTTTTTGTTGAAATATGTTGCAAGATCAGCGGAGGAAAAGATTTATTTACAAAGACATTTCGATATTTTAATGGTAGTGTTAATGCCTGGATATCCAGAACAAAATTGTGCTTTTAATGTAAATTATTCCACTAAACAAATTATTCAAAGAGAGCTTAATGGAGGTATGAAATGATACATTTTTGTATCTATGTATTACATTGAAAATTCTGATAACTTGATTATACCATTAGCGTGCGTCCCGCATTTTTAAAATTGGAAGAAAAAAACGAAACTATAGGGGGATCTCTTTGGATATCTCCCTAGGATACTTTACTGGGAAATACCTGAATACTTTAATCCGAGGTATGAAACGAAATTTTCGGATGATCAAATCCGGAACCAAATTCTATCTAAGTGAAAATAGCTCGGCGAAAAGAGATACGGAGAGAAATTTTCGGGGACATTAAGACAGACCTTATGACTTTAGAGTCTCCATTACGGCTAGGGCTTTATGACATTTATACAAATTACCATATAGTGAATATACACCTTAGAATATCGCATATTTTCTCAAAATTGTCGGCCATCCTTACAAAATTTTCTAAAATTTTATTTTTTAGCAAATAATATGATTATGAATGCTAAAAATATGAATGGGGGATTTGAAGAATTTAATAATTTTTGGAAAAATTGGTTGGATGGTACTAAATTCATGAAAAAGGTTTCTAATCATTAATATAAAATTCATAAATAAATTTCAGTATAATCATTTTTTGCTGATTTTGTGTTTTGTAAGTAAAAATGATCTTAAAGAAGCTGAAAATTATTGCCGGTTTGTGGAGAGTCGTATACGTTTAGAATTAATTTTTTCGATTGAACTGAATCAGAGGCAAATAAAATATACTCATTCTACTGATAAGGAAAAATGCTTGCCAAAGGAAATTAAGAGAGAATATGGGTAATTTTTATTTTGGAACAAAATTACTAGAGACCGGATCGATACGATATATCGATAATCGATATTTTTTGATATCGATACCGATATTATCGACGACACCTAAAGTCTTGTCTCTAAACATTACTATCCTGGAATTTCAAAGTAGAAAAAATTTTAGAACAGTCAGAGGTGTCGGAAATAGGAAGTCAGTATCGGAATTTTTTAAGTATGTAGATAGTTATTTTAAGTATATAATTTTGAGAGACCTTTAGTTGCGCTGAATCTTGTTTCGTTCCGATGGTTATTTTGGGCGTTTTGGAGTGATTCTTTTAAACGATTATTGGGCATTCTGAGGCTACAACCAGTTTGTTATCTTATCATTCGCTCCAGGCGATAGCATCGTCCGACTTTCTCTTCCCTAACACAACCAACTAATTAAAAATACAAATAGGTATTACATATAAAATAATTTCAGTGGATATTATATCCAACATTGGTGGGTTGGAATTGAAACATATAATGAGATAGAAGATTTGGAATTGGACAAAAACTATGAAGAATCTAATATTTTAACAAAATTCGCTGATAAAATAAAAGAAAGGATGCCCGTTATTTTGGCAAGAACTGGAGGAAATTTGGAATTATTTTACTATAATTTAGAAGATATTAACAAAATAATGAATGAATGTTGAAAAAATATGATATTTAAATTTTTAATTAATAAATTACTTTTTGCTACTATGTATTACATTTTTTCCTCACATTTGCTTTATTATTATAAGAAGAAATTCAATTCTTCTCTCTTCCACAATTCCTTGTAAAGATCTTTGAAAATGTTCTTTAAGCTTTGTCAGTTCAGTTAATTTTATTGAATTAGCAAATTTCTATTAATGATGACAAAATATTTTGGCAAAATATATCGTAAAAATTGAAATTTGCGAAAAAATTTCCAAATATTCTATCGTTAGATTGGACTCGGGGTTGCATCTTGAATCGGAGTATAGCCTTAGGGGTTCGTGTCGATATTTTTTTCCAAAGAAGATCGTGGGGCTCGTGTTCAGAGGACATGAAGCTACCCTTATTTGTTTTATGTTCAGTTGCGTTTTACTATACTATTAGGCATTCAGATTTAGATAATGAAAAAAGCCTTTGAAATAAAAAAGTAACTGGATAAACTTGTTAGATTAAACAGAATTTGTGTCACATTTATTTATTTGTTTACTAAACATATTTAAATTACACATTTATTTTGAATAATTTTCTTTGTTATTTATAATTTAATCAAAAATTTCTTAAATTTTATAAGTGTTAAAATCGAAATTTTTTAGTTATCTTCCCATCCCATTCATTTAATTATATTTGAAATCCCATACATTTTATAATTTTATTTGCTTGAACCCAAATATTAATGCCCACAATTCTTTCCTAAGCTTGTTATTTTCCTGGATTGTATGCACATTTACCGTTTTTGATGTAGCCTGAACAACAGTGATTTGCATTTCCATCTGCTTTTTCTAAAAAATAAGATTTTGATTAAACGTTTTTCAATTTTTAATTTTTCAACTTTTAACTTTTGCAAATCAAAAAGTTGCTTTTCAAATATCTGATCGGTTATACTTATATTTTTTGTCATATGCGAATAATATGAGATATCTCAAAATGATATTTTTCTCGATAACAGAAATTTTTGTTGCATACCTCGTTTAAAAATCATCCATTTTATTTCATGAAGAGTTAAATATTTATTAAAATGCTTACTGTTATTTGAAATACAACAAGTTAAAGCAGTACAAGTAGAAATCCCAAGTGAACAACATTGCTGATTTGCACCACAATCACTAGGTTGTGAGCATGCTGATATTTATAATAATTTTATTGAATAAGATAATAAACTTACGATCTCCTGCCTTACTAATCGCGAAATTAATCAAAGAAAATAAAATTGCGATAGTAATAATTAAACTAATATTTTTAGCCATTAAGAATTATTTTTTAATTTAAATTTTCTAATAAAATTTGCTAAATTTTTTAAATTTAAATTAAAAATTTTTTAAATTTAAATAAATAAATTTTTACATTAAAAAAAAGTACAATTGCTTTTTGAAGTTGCAGATTAGACAATTCCGGGCGATTGCGGTTATCAGAATTGCGCAAAAATGATCAAAAATAGAAAATGACAATATGTCTTAAAATAAGAACTCATTTTAATAAATTTAAAATAAAAAAAATTTTTTAATTAAAAATAATTTAAGAAAGTATCAGCAACAATTGTTTTAAATCCTTTAAAACGAATTTTTGTTGTTTATAAATTTAAATTAATATTTTATTTTAATTATATAATTATCAATTCAATTAACACATTTTATATTATACTTAAAGAATTAAAGATTAATTTTGAAAATACGATTGAATATTTTAATTTATTTATTCACATGAATTTAAAATTTTTTAAATAATAATTTAGAAGCTAAAATAAAATATTTTTTGGCTTAAGTCAATTTAATATTTTTTGGAAAAGCTGAAAAATTTTTTTGGCAACAGTCGATTAATAAAATAAAATTTTTTTATTTTAGCAGAAAAAATTTTTTGGTACAATATTTTATTACGTCATAAAATTATAAAATGATTTTTAGTTCATTAATTCAGAAAAAAGTGATATTCTGAATTCCATGTGACTTTCAATGATATTTATATTTGAACAGCATAGTACGTCTACGTAGATGTACGTCTACGATTAATGAATTAAATTAACGATTTTCAAAAATCATTTAATTTTTCAAAAAATAAATTTAATCCCAGCAAGCAAAAAACTTTTTCACGTCTTTAACTCTGCAAAATAATTTATTTAATTTTAGCATAATCATTTTTTGTCGATTTAATGTTTTGTAAGAATGATTTTTTTGAATTTTTTTAAAGAATTATCAAAAAGAGCTTTAGATATCGGGTCACATATAATTCGGCTATGCCGTGTTCTGGAACCAGACGGGAATCAATTCAGAATGTACCCATACTCTCAAATAATTTATGAAATAAAGTAAAATTTATTTTAATAGATTTTATGATAAATTTTATTAAAAATACAAATTATTTAGGAAAAATGTTATTTAGCTCATATCCTCATTGAATTCTTCTCTAAATCCTTTCATGCTTCAGTAATAAAAGAATCTTCTGAGTACTACTCAAAACTAAAGGAAAAGTAAATTTAGTATCTTAAAACAATTCTGTTAATTGTTCTAATAATTACCCCCTATTCTCCTATACCAATTTTAAAAATATATTTAAATCATTATCATTTTCAAGTGGTTTAAACCAGGCATGGTCACGGATACGGATCTTGGTATTTACGGCGGATACAGACGGATACAGGCGGATTCCGCAGGCATTTTGATATTATCTGTATCCATATCCGTATTCATGACCATGCTTGGTTTAAACTAGCTCTCGTTTTTGTTCGCTTTCATTTATTTACTAGCATTTTTTTGCATTAATCTCGTTTGTATTTTATGTTACCAGCTTTGAGATCCGATATCATGGATCTCAATAGATCCGATATCTCGGATCTCTTTAATGAACATTTCAGCTTTTATTTTCATAAACTTACTCTTTTTCAATGTTTCCATTTTCCCAATCATTTCTAATTTCATCGCTCTAGATGTTTTAGTTGCATTATCAGCCACAACATCAAAGTCATTAGAGAAGAGGTGTTTTAAAAAGTTAATGCATTGACCCAAAACTGTAATATGCTTATTCATTATTCCAATCAAACTCTGTTCGGGTTCTAGAACATTCAAAACATTCAAAATTTCTTTCATCAATTTTTCTTCGGTTGTTCCTTCAAATGCAATATTTTTCAAACTTTCCTCCTTTTCCTCATCTGTCAATTTGTTGCCAGCCATTTTGTATTTTTCTAGTCTAACTTCTTCATCATACAAATCAAGTGCTTTTTGAAAGAATTTAGTGTGATTTTCCTTAAGGGCATCATACTCGGCAAGCTCCAAGATAGTTTTCCTTCCGTTCTCAAGAATATATTTTTTGAATCCAGGATTCAGTTTGAATTTTGTAACTGCTATATGATCACCCTGGATCATATTCACAAATCCATGAAAGTATTTTGAATATATCCCGGTTATTTTCATTGGAGATTTTGTAGTAATTGCTTCACTCAATGCATTCATTATGTATTCTTCTTCGTCTACATTAGTGTCACGTTCACCTTTTGTAGCAATTCTGTCTTCAAGCTTATAATGCTCATTTGCATTCGCATGTTGCGCATTTTGCACCAGCAATTTTTTATCAAGCGAGGCTGGATTAACAAATTGTTTCTGGTTTTGTGAGACAATTACAGAATGGGGATTATTGTAATGTTCCATAGGCAAATGCACCGGTCCATTGTTAGAGCTTGCTGATGAATTTAATTTTAAAGCTGATACATTTCGGTTTTGAGAAACTCTAGCAGCGTTGTGATTAATTGGAAACTTTGCTAAATTAATAAATTTAAAATTTAGGGAAGAGAGATTCAGACGGAGGTTTAAGAAAAGGCGGAGGATTAAGAGTCCTCTTAAAAGTCAGAGATTTAAGATTTATTAAAAAAGGAGGTGGAATCAGCCCCGATTGCTCAGTCGGCAGATCACATGTACGTGATGAGCGCAATAGCCTAGCTTATCAGCTTACAACTTTTACCTCCCCCATACTAGAATTTGTAAATTTTGTTTAAAAAAGGATCACCTTGTAAGGGAGCAATATTAGAAATAGTTCCAACAGGTACTCCTTGTGTAGTACGTAGAATAAACATGGGGAAAACAAACAATACAAACTGACAGATGCTCAACATTTTCATCGAATTGAATGTTCTCATGATTTTTCTTTTAATTCAGTGAAATATTAAAATTAATTTAAGTTGAAAATTATTAAATTTAAAGCTGGATTTCCTTGAAAAGGAGAATTTTAATTATGATTTTTCTTCGAAATTAACCGCGCATTTATTCCTCTTTTTTGGATAGGAGTAGCTAGCGCCGCATCTGGGCGGTTTTTTAATTTCAAAATTAAATTCTCCTGATTACCCTTGTATTTTTCTTTTATTATACCCTTTCACGCTGCATTCACACTACATTTGTTAAGAATTACCGACTCAAGACTATCAATAACGGAAGCTTTGAAGCGGATGAAAAGGGCATTTAAAGGTAAGTTATTGCATCATGTATTGCATCATATATTGCATCATATTCAACTTCAAAATCATGCATATTCACGTGAAAACTTTAAAAGGGATTTAGGATTTCATGTGAATTATTTTGTAAAATAAGCAGCATGTCCAATCATTTCAAAATAGGCAATGAATCCTGCCCTTTTCATATTGTCTGTTTTTATTTAAAAGGGCAATCTTGTTGAAAGGGCATTCTTAATGTTATAAATACGGGATCGGTTTCATTGAAATCACTCATCATTTTTAAGAAAAGCAAATCAAGTCTAAAAATCCGTCTTAATCCAGCTTCAACGAAAACATTAAGGTAACTCCCATGAAAATTATACACCTCCTCACTCTTATCTTACTAATTGTTTTCATGGAAATCAAGTTTACAAACAGTGTTTTGACAAATTATACTTCTCGAGCTGGTTGTTATTTTAGATTTATTTTAAATTTTTTATTCATAATTCCATTTAAGCAATACCAACTTCCAGCAACAAAAATTTGGCTGTGAAGAAAAACTTAATAGGAAAGCAACTGTCATTTCCTACAAAAGTGTCACTTCCAGCAGGTTCTTCAAAATATATTTCAAAAAATAAGTGTTGCAGACATATTTCTATGAATAACTGTTTGGAGCCGCCACCAATGATTACTCGAAACGATAAAATTTTGAATAAAATGAGCGTAAGGACCTTGGATGAGATTAATGAAAAAAATAAAATCTTGCCTAAATCGGATAGTTCGGAAAATGAAGAAGAGTTGAAGAAGGAAACTCTAGATTCAGAAAATTATAAAATTGATAGATTGCCAAATAATTATCACCCTCTTTTTCCTTATGATCTTATTGAGATAAGAAACAAGAAGAATGAAAAAATTTAAATTGTAAACATAAATCTATTAGAATTAGAAATTGGACCGGGAGCGTCGTACGAGAATTGAAATCGATTCTCGATATCTCCAAAGATTGAGATGAGGTCTCAAAAAATTTTTATTTCTCAAGATTTGATATTTTCAAAGATAGCTCATACAATCCTTTGCGTCATTCCGAGTCTGGTCTCGATAACCAAAATTTTTTGACTCTAATTAGAAAATTTTAAAATATTTTTTGATGTTAAATGTTTTAGAAAAATTATGTATAAATTAAATAAATATATATTTATTGCAAAAATTATACATAATAATAAAAAATATAAAAGGAATATTCTTAATGACAAGTGAGATTACAAAAATTTAATAATAATTTGACAAAAATTATTAATTATTAAATGAAAAAAATTTAACGTTTAGATTGAATTGAGCACTATTTTCTACTAATATTTTCCTCAATTCTAGACATACCACTCTTTAAATTCCCTTTTTGGCTGTTGAGCTTCTCTTGAAATTGCAATTGTTTCTCGTTGAGTTCCTCCATTCCCTTGAGCTAATATTGTTGTGAATCTTGCACCTGATCTATCAGTAAATCCAACAGCCGAAGCGCTGTTTCCGTTCCCTATTGTTCCACTTCCATTACGTAATAAACTTTGAGTTGAACCCTTTTAATGATTATTTTTCGTAATTAAAATATTTCAATTAATGTAAAATTATTCTATGTATGTATGTATAACTCGTGTCACGACACTTGCAGATATGACATTTGCAGACCCGACACTTGCAGACCCGACTTTTGCAGACCCGACATTTGCAGATACCGACACTTGCAGATATGACACTTGCAGATCAGACATTTGCAGATCCGACTTTTGCAGATTAGACCCATTTCGCTCTCTTCTTTACCTTACCTATACACCGTGGAGTGTTTGCTGCTGCGGAGGAATCCTGGGATGCCCATATCATCGATGATAGGAATAGGATCATGTTACGAGCCCAGAGCCCATCGACCGTTGACTCCCCGCGAGGCGCGTGCCGCAAAATCCCGCGCGAAGCGCGGGGTTTTGCACAAGCGCCTCGCCGACGCTCCATAGGTCTATGTTGAACATTTTGAACCTCAGGAAAAAATAGAATCTCCGAAAAAAGTGGTGCCGTTCGACTCAGCTCGTCGAGACGAATTGGTATGGGTCTTATATCAAAACCTTTCCACCGGTATACTATACTATCCTTGATTTTTTTAAGATTTTTAAATTTTTTTCAAAAATTAATATCTGCAAAAGTCGGATCTGCAAATGTCTGATCTGCAAGTGTCATATCTGCAAGTGTCGGTATCTGCAAATGTCGATCTGCAAAAGTCGTCTGCAAATGTCGGGTCTGCAAATGTCATATCTGCAAGTGTCGTATGACCGTATAACTTCCATGTATAACTCAAAATTTTGTTGGAGTTTTAGTTGGGGGAGGAGTGAGTGGGTGGGCGGTTTCGTGTTTGAAAAGGTGTTTGATAGCCAAAAAACTTGGGCTTGTTTCGGCTTCGTTTTTGGTTCAATTGGTTAAGACTGTGAGTTTGGTCAACTTTTATTTGCTTTTGAGCTGATTTTTAAGCTGGTTTCGATCTCGAGATTGGATTCAATTTTGAGTATCGTTACAAACATAAGGTGTCTCGATAGACAGAACAAAACACGAGACCCGTCATAAAAAATTATTAGAATTATTACCACAAGAGTTCCAACACGAGCACCAACTCCATTATTATTACTTTCAAATTCTCTCATTTGATGGTGTTGAACCTGAGGAGAAAATTCATTAGGAGGAATTGGAGTATATCCAGCTTTAAGGCCATTAGTCGATGATTGTCCGATTGCCCCTCCTTGACCTCCTCCAGCTGCCGCTGCTGCCATTTGAGCACAAATCTGATGAGGGCGTTTAAAAAAGACACAAAGTAATATGGCACCAAGCATAACAACAATACTAAGTGATCCGACTAAAAATATAGATAAAAAAAGTTAATTATTCAAGAATACCTCCAATCAAAAATTTTTTATCGTTGCCTAATTGATTGTTTGAGGTAGAAGGAACCATTGTCTAAAATTATTTTGATATATTTTAATTAGGGTTGTTGTCGACCAGTCAAAAACCGGTTAACCGAAAACGGCTTTTGACTAAATTTGTCATACAGAATATCCAATTCATATTTTATTCAATTAAAAATACTTTAACGTAATACTCTATGAATCAGACGCTAAATAATTTTAAAATTTCAACAATTTGAGTGATTAAAGAGCTATTTGGAGGAAATATCAGGTATATCGGTCGCTTTGAAAAGTGATAAAGAAATAAGGGATATCGATGATAGGTTGATTGCGCTTCGAGGAAATATTGAAAGATTTGAGTTGATTAAAATAGAATAATTGAATAGATATCAAGGGTCATATATGCCCTTATATGTATTCAAAACCCTCCGAATCCTCTGAATCCACGGAAATCATGAAATAAAATTATTTTTAACATACAGTAGGAGTATTTCCGTATTGAGAAGCTCCGTTCATTGGTGTCGTTGGTCTAACGGCATACAAAGTCGGATCATTAGGATCAACAGGAAAGCGAGGAGCTAAAGTTTTTCTAGTTGTGGTGCTAGTTGAAGGCTTTGGAGTAGGTGCTAAAAAATTTTAAATTTTTAAAGGATAATTGAAAAGGATTAAAATTTTTAAAAAGAATTTTACTGCAAAATTAAAAAAGTTTTAGAAATAAAATGAATTTTATTTAGGAAGAGAGATAAATAATTTAGCAAATCCGTTTAAAAAAGTGACTTTCTTTCCTAGAAATGTTAACTAATTAGTGCAGACAAGATTTAAGAAAGAAAAGTAATAGAAAGAAACATAGTTACAGGTAATAACTATAACGTACAAAATAACTCGAAAAATCTCGAAAATAACTATAATAAGTAGGGCTAGGATTTTTAGGCACTATAAAGTTAAAAATAGGCGCCTATATAGGCACTAAAAAACACCCAAAATAGGCACTAAAATCCGAAAAAAAGGCAAAAATCAGCATCAGGCCTATCTAGGAAAAAACAGGCATTTTGCCTAAAATCCTAGCCCTAATAATAAGCACCTAACTTATCAATCCGGTTCTATTTAAAAGCTAAAGGATTGTGTAATAGTTTGTCTGTTCTCGTAAAATCTTCAGATATACGCAATCGAACCGAATATACTTTTTAAAAGAATAATTTCAAAAAGCCCTATATTTTAACTTAAAATTTGTGAAAAGTTTAAGAATAAAATTAAATTTTAGATTAAAGAAAATAAAAACAAATATATAATACATACATATTATTACTAAAAAAGCACACTGCAATCAAATAATAATTTAATTTTTTGTTAGAATTAAGGCACAGCAAATTTTCTTCGTCGAATATATGAAAATTTTATATATATTTCGGGATCAAAATCCAGAAAATCCAAAATGCCGATTTTATAGACTCGGATCCGAACCCCGATTTTCAAAAAAAATATCCAAATTAGTGTGAAGTCTAGTAAATAACGGGGCATTTAAATATTGATAACTTAAAACAAGAGTTTTTGAGAGGCATAAAGAGGGATATTGGCGGATTTAGGGATAAAAGGAAATCGTTATAGAGTGTCGCTATTTTATAATTATGTTTATTTTTAGGATTCCAGCAGCACTATTCGCACATTCAATATTATACTATGTAATAAAAATAAAATTTAAAATATAAAATTTTAAATAAAAAAACTAAGAAAAAGAGAACATTTAATATAAAATCTAGATTTATTTTTGTAAATAAAAATTTAATAAAAAATTAAAGGGAAACGAAAAACATTTTTGTGCAAAAAACGGAAATTTTGTTTAGGAAAGAAAGTCACAATTCTTTTAGGTGAATTTGTGTAAGTTGAGGGTAAATTGTGCTAATTTTTATAAGTTTTTCTAAATTAATTCTATCTTTTTTCAAAAATTCAGAGGGGCATAGCTAGAATTAATTATAGATACCAGTTCCCATTTCAATTCAATCTCCATTTACTAAATACTATTTTCTAATATAGATGCTAATATTTTCTTTTAAGCTTTATCTTTAAAAAGAAGCATCTAAACGGCACCTTCTACAGTATTTTCTCAAATAATTATCCATACTAACCCCATTAAGTACCTTACTAGAATCAGGAGTTTTTGAGGGGCATAAAGAGTGATATTGGCGAAGATTTATCAAGATTCCCCCGTTCAAAATTTCAAAACTCGAATGATTGCCCTCCCTTGATTAATTATCCCATTCTACCTATAAGTTAATAAAATAGTAATTATACAAAAAATACAGTAAGTTAATTTAGATAAGATGGACTTGTCTAATGGACTTACAACTATTTTTTATAATTTTTTATTAATTTTGCAGTAATATTAATCTATATTTGATTACCAAAAGTAAAATGCAATCCAGGCTTAATACCCGGATCGACCGTAAAACGTTGTAAAGGCATTTCTGTTGTTTTATGAGTAATTTTATTAGAGGCAGTTGAAGGCGTGGAAGGGGAACTTTTTAAGGTTTTAGTTGTTTTTGGTTGTTTTGTTTTTTCTTTAATTTTATCCTCTTGTTGGATAATTTTAGGCCTGAATTTTTGCCATTTTTTGAGTCCATCAGAGCCAAGTCTTCTTCCATCTGGCCAAGTTCTGGTTCTCATAGGCCAACCCCCTTTAGGGATATAATGTTGTCTAAGGTTTGATTCTTCTTCTTCTTCCTCTTCCTCCCTTTTTTGATTTTCTTCTTCATCTTCAATTACACTTCCTTTTTCTTCCTTTTGTTTCAACTTAATTCTGTGTCTGTTATGATACCCCAATGTATTTAATAATTTTTCTTCTCGATCATTTAATATTTCTGAGGATGAGGCGCCATAATACTCATTTGATGTTGATGTACTTTGAATGTTATAATTGCTAGAAACCATTAAATTTAATTCGGAAGAAAGCAATTTTGAAGAATCTGGCTGAATTGGTGAAGCCGATGAAAGTGCAGCTAATATTGATAAATATTTTTTTGAAAAATTTTTTAATATTTGTTATAGGGTTGTGCCAAACCGTTTAGCTAAACACTAAACGGTATACGGTAAACGGGTTTTTTGGTAAAATTAAACGGAACGGTATATGGGTCTCAGATAAACGGCATAAACTTTATCGGTCCTTCTAAACGGCGTTTATTTCGTTTAATTTTTTCTTAGAAATAGTTGATTAAAACGTGAATTTTAAAATTTTCGCCTGCGGCGCAAAAAAGGAAGAAATTGACTTAGGGACCTCTAAAATTCTCAAAATTTTCGCCTGCGGCGCTGAAAAAGAAAGATCCTTATTATCCTTTCAAATCCCCAATTTCCCTTCAAATCCCTCAATCGCTCGAAATCACATGATATTCACCTTAATCCTCTGATATCCCTTCAAATCCCCTTAATCCCTGATCTCTGATCTCTTAATCCTCTGATCACCTTTAAAACTCATAATCTACCAATATCCCACCTCAATTCTCTGATATATATTTAAATCATCCAAATATCAAAACCAATGATATCCCTCTTAATCACCAGGCATCTCTTCAGCCCTTCCTTATCCCTCTAAATCCATCGATATGATGAATTTATAGTTGAATTACAATTTTTATAAAGCGGAATGATCATAATTAATGATTGTTCATTGATGTTTTTGAATTATGAATTATTTTTAAAAAATTTTAAAAATAAACGGTAAACGGACGTTTAAACGGGGCCTTCAAAAATAAACTAAACGGTATACGGGTCTCAGATAAACGGCATAAACGGTATACGGTTTTTTCAAAATTAAACGGTTTAGCACAACCCTAATTTGTTAGTTAAATTTTGTTTAAATTTTAATGTATTTTTTAATTTATGTTGACAGAATAGACGACATATTTTTATTTCATTATGATTCTAGAAAATCATAATAGAATAATATGGCTCCTGGAGCTAGAGCAAGTAATATCTTAAAATGCGCGGAGCTGGAGTCATAAAACGCACAATACCCATCCCTACTGATAACATACATAAATAAGATAACATACTTTCGGAAACCCCTGATCATATGTTTATGCTTTAAACAGATTTTTTTCGAGTTAAATTTCTATAATTTAAAAAATAATCTCTAGAAGGAAAATTTCAAAAATAAATATTTAAAATAATTTTTTAATAAAAAAAGTACATTTATAGCTAAAAATATACATTCAATTCTAAAATCCCTTTTAGAAATAAATAATTGCTTAAGCATTTAAAGTTTATATTTGAGTATTTTCTGTCAGCATAAATAATTAAACAAATGTTTTTTTGTAAATAAAAATAAATTTAATTGGAATTTTCTATAAAAAATTTTTTATTATTTTTAAAAGCCAAAAAAATTTTTTACTGTTTTCATTATATTTTTTATTTTATTTATAAATTTATTAAAAGTTTTATATTTAATTTATTTATCCTAAGGACGTATAAGTATAGGGTCAGAATCAGGACTAATCGAACTAGAAAAAATTTCAGATCAATTAGAAACGAAAATAATATTTCAGAAACGAAGTGGAAAAGGGCAAGAAAGGGCGAAACTGAACAAAATTTCGATCAGCCCTGGTAAATGCAAAAGGGAATAAAAATTATTTAATTATAATTTCTATTGAAAATAAGCAAATTAATATTTAAAAAAGAGGAAAAAAAAAGTTTAGAAAAGTAAGAATTATTATTATTATTTGTGTGCTCAAGTGCGTGCTGGAGTGCATTTTTTTATATTTATTTTCCCCTGAGTCAACATTAAAATTTCTGTCTATTTTTTGTTAAGGCCAATGGCCGTGCCAGATTTGTGCAACTGACCAAAATGTGCATAAAAATATATTTAAGACATTTCTAGGAAAGAAAAGTTTTTAGGGGTAAAAAAGTGGTAAAATTGCGTGAGTTTAAAAAATAAAGCAAAAAAGCTTTTTAATTAGAAAATTAGTAAAGCTAATACTTGACTTGAGGTTTTTAATAATTTGAAAAATATAATGGGATAATATATTGAAATAATAATTTAACCAAATTTTTTGATTTTCTCAGTGTTATTGAGGTCCGATTGGATTGAAATTTTTATAAAAAACTCCGAAATTTCAACTAAAAAATGGGAAAAATAGTAAAATTTCTCTTAAGAAAATCTGTACAAATTCACTAAAAATTTACTAAAAATATTTTAAGAATTTATTAAAGAGTAGTTTTCTAGCAAAATTTTTTGGTTTGAAAAAAAAATTTTTTAAATAAATTCAAACCAAAATAATTTCAAACCAAATTTCAAACTAATTCAAACCGAATCGGTTACGGTTAACTAAAAGTTTCGGTTCAAGTTGCCGGTTTGATTTTGACTAACCTAAGAATTTGGTGAAAGCGACACCTGTATTTAAAACCTAAATACTCTGTTCATATTAAGGGACTGTTTTAATCCGTAAAAAGTTCAAGTCCGTAGCATAGTTTAAAAGTTATTCAGCATAAATTAAGAAAACGTTACGCAACAAGTCAAGTATTAACAAAAAAAAGTTTAAAAATTTTAAAAAAAGCAAAATTATATTTTTTAAAAATTTTAGTAAAAAGACAAGAATTATAAAAAATAAAAAATGGAACGGAAAGAATTTCAAAGACAAAAAGTAAGTAAAACTATTAAAAGTAAAAAGCATTAAAAAATAAAAAAATAGAAAAAAATTTTTTTATTTAAAAAATTTAATTTTTAAATATTTATTTATTAAAAAAACCAAAAAATTTAAATAAAATATTCCAACTTACCAAAAGTAAAATGTTCCAATTTAGTTTTGGGTCGAGTCCATGAATGAGGCCGCTTTCTAGCTGTTGTAGTTGAAGTTATTGTTGAGGTAGAGGGACTTGAAAATGATTTAGTTGAGTATACAGATGTTGGTTTAGTTGGTGGAGATGTTTGGAATGTTGGCGGAGATGTTGGAGATGTAGTTGCAATGGTACTAGTAATCCTTTGTGCTTCCCAATTGAGCGATTTTGAGATGATTGGAGTGAAGAAGCCTTTTTTAAATAAAAAATGCTTTAATTTATTAAAGAATGTTTTAATTAAATTATTTAAAAAATTTTATTTTTTTATTTTAAATAGAGTTTCCTTTGAAACCACTAAAACAAGAGAAACCCTTAATAGGATTTTATAAAATGTCCGGTTTCCAGGCAGAGGGACTCTCCGTCTTCAAACAGTAAGCAAACAAATCTCAAACTTAATACGCCCACTGAACGAAAAGTCGTTTTAATTTTCAGGCATCGGGCTCGGAAACATGGTCCTGGGCCCGATTCGGTGTCGAACAATAATAACTCTAATTTTAAATATTAATTTTATTAAAAAATTTTTTTTAATTTATGAAACAATAAATTAAAATGAAATTAAAATAGAAATTAAAAAATTAAAATAGGAAAATATTAAAATGTTAAAATAAAAAAATTTATAAAATTTAAAAATTAGGCATATTTTTCGAATATGTATATTTCAGCTTAATAAAATATTTGCCGGATAAATACGACTAAATATGATAACTAGGTGTGCTTAAATATTTATGTGGAGGAGTGTATTTTATCATAAAGCTTTTACCCAATTATTCAACAAAGATTTATGTTATTCCAAAAAATAAAAAATTCCAAAAATAAAAAGTACAAAATATTTAAAAAAATATTCCCAAAAATTAATTTTTTAATTTACCATTTTCCTTATTTAAATAATCATTATCGTCTTCATTTGATTCACTTAAAGGCAAAAATTGTGCCGAGGCAAATTTAGGAGCAGGAATTTGATAATGCTGTTCTCGGCACTTTGGCGAGTGCCAATCAATGAGGCATAGGATTGGCAAGGATGTGCTAGTAAATAATGTTGGGGAAGGGGAGGGAGAAGAAGGAAATTGTTGCGCGGACATTTAATATTTTAAATATGATAAAAATCGGAATAAATTGTGTTTTTTTGTTGATAAATGGAAAAAAATATTGGCTGTACTTTAGCCGGTGGCCCACTCAGAAACGGGACAAATTATATACCATTCGATTCGTCTCGGCGAGCTGAGTCGAATGGTACCATTCTTTTTTTGCGGAAATGCCTACGAGCCGAGATATAGGTCCCTGAAAACCGAAAAACCATAGGGGGGAGTAAGCACAATTTTGGAGTGAAAAATTCAAATATGCAAATGATAGCTCATTCGAAAGAGCTCCTCGAGCTGAGTCGAATGACACCAAAATCAGCGAAATCCGTCTTGATTTGAAAAAGTTATGAGCATTAGTTTTAGCTCCTTACCTTTGGTCTACGTGCAGGTTTTTGTTGCTGGGGAGGAAGCCAGACATGCCATCACAGCTAAAATAGGCATAAGTTTATGTTACGAGCCCAGACCCAGCGCCCGTAGACTCCCCGCGAGGCGCGTGCCGCAAAACCCCGCGCGAAGCGCGGGGTTTTGCACAAGCGCCTCGCCGACGCCCCATAGGTTTAGGTTGATTATTTTTTGTGTTGTAACTTTGTCTAAACTTGTTCAATCACGGTGATTTTGGTGTTATTCGACTCAGCTCGATGAGCTCTTTCGAATGAGCTATAATATGTATAAAAAATTTTTGATTCCAAAAATCGTCCATTTTGATCTTCGAGTTTTAGGGGCCTATATCTCGGTCCAATCAAGTCGGATTTCGCTGATTTTGGTGTCATTCGACTCAGCTCGAGGAGCTCTTTCGAATGAGCTATCATTTGCATATTTGAATTTTTCACTCCAAAATTGTGCTTACTCCCCCCTATGGTTTTTCGGTTTTCAGGGACCTATATCTCGGCTCGTAGGCATTTCCGCAAAAAAAGAATGGTACCATTCGACTCAGCTCGCCGAGACGAATCGAATGGTATATAATTTGTCCCGTTTCTGAGTGGGCCACCGGCTAAAGTATATCCAAAAATATTTTTAATATTTATTAATTTTGGATTTTATCTCTATAATATTTGAGCTGCAATTGTAAAAATAAATTTTGGGCCTGAGCTACAGAGTCCTCTCCAAAAGTCAGAAGATTGTTTTATCAAAAAATTAAGGAGAGGGTGAGAACTGTAGAAGGGGTATCAGGGATAGGACGGAAAGTGTCCGGCCCGAACCCCGAACATTCTTTCGTTGCTAAATCAGATTAAAAGAAAATGTAAAAACATGACCAGGCTTTTTTCTCAACCTGTCCCATCCCTTAATTATATTTTAGAAAAATAAATTGAACAAAAAAAATTTTTAATTTAAAATAGATGAGACATAAATTTAAAAAAATTAGTCATTAAAAATGCTAATCTGCGTAAGGGATATAAAAATCCTAGTCATTCCTCTGCATGTGTTCATTATTTAATGAGGACAGTATCAAATAATTGTTTGGTTTTATGAAAAAACGGCTATAAATTTTAAATTTTTTAAATTTAATACACGAAACATAAAGTGATAAAATAAGAATTGGAGACAAACAAAGCTGTTTCGGATCGAAATAATCCTTGAGAATCGGAAATAAGAAAAATTCAAAAATATCTGTATCAAAAATCGAAAATATTCTTCAAAATCTTAGAATATAAAAGCCGAAAATCAAAATTTTGTCACAGATTTGGACCGGACTTCTCGATAAATCTTGAATCTAGATTATCGAGATTCTTTGTTCGAAATGCCATCTAGATCCTATCTCTAGCCATGTCTCTATGGGCCAGATCTACATATATCCAGTCTCTAGTCTAACGTCTCTCCTCTCGATCCGGTCTATAGCCATTTCTAGTCTAGATTTTTTTATTTTAAGGAGTCTGCCAAAGATTAGAGGAATGTTTAAGAAGGATATGAAAAAATTTGAGATAAATTCAAGAGTTAAACTTGCGCCGTCTCATTTTCGGCTGAAACAAAACTAAAAATAAAAAAATGTTTGACATGCCTTAATTCGCCTTGGCTAAGAATATTTCGGCGTAGATTTCTACTAGATTGTATGTATTTATATATTTATTGATAGAATATACATATACCTTTTTTTCTCATTTATTTGGCAAACTTCCTCCTTGGCAATTTTTGTTGTTATTGAAAAAAATTGGTTTACATGGGAGCGCAAAAATGCGAGAAAGTGAGATATACATAATTCTCACCTATATAGGGTTTAGTGTGTGGATTGAATAAAGAAAAAAACCCCTAAAGAATGTGTTGAAAAAGGGATATATCTTAAAAAAGAGAATTTAATAAAGTTTTGTTCGAGGCAAAAAATAAAGTTTCTTTTGAAGATTATTCAAATTTATTTGAAAACTTTATAAGAAAATTTTGAGAGATTTTATAATAAAAATTTAAAAAACAGACAGACGTCAATAAAAACAGACGTCAAAACTTCTAGCTGTACGAGAGGGAGATGATTATTTGAGAGAGTTTAATATTTTGAATTTTGAAACCTGAACGTGTGAAAGGATCTTTGAGGGATTGTTATTATCGAGATTATGCAGAGTAGCTTGGTTTAAAACAAATTTTAAAAATGTTATTGGCCGCGGGTTGGGCCGCCGAGAAAGCCTTCCCTTATATAAGATAAATTATGAAATAACTATTATTATGAGATATGCTTATGAGATAATGATTGTTATTCACAGCCTAAAGCAGAGAAAGTCTAGAAAATAGCAAGGTATAAAAAATCAAATTTCTTATTTCTTGAAAAATGGGATTTTAAGGCAAAATTGTTGTTTGCCATATTTTTATTGAATTGATGAAAAAACATAAAATATTTATTTACTTTGAATTCGAAATATACAAATTAAAGGTGGCTCAAGATTAAAGTCTAGTGGGAAACTGGGATCAAATTAGATTAATCTTCTTGTTTAAGATTAGGAAAAATGTATTCTGGATAATCAGTGGAAAATAAGATGATCTTCTTGTTTAAGATCGGGCATAAATTATTGGTAAACACTTTAAGGAATATTTTAGCCTTGTTGAGCTAAAGGGTTTGAATGTCAATTTTAGATAGAACAGAAAAGCTAAAAACAGCTAAAGTGAGAGTAAAAAGATGGGCTTTTATAGGCAGATCATTTTAATTGGAATTTACATAGACAAAAGTTAAAAATAGCAGGTGTTCGGTGACAACTAGTAAAAGTTAGAAAATAACATTTTTAGATTAAATAGTTGAGAAAAAATGACTAATGGGTTTACAATGAGCAACGAAAAAGATTAACTTTTTGTTGGCTGGCACTAGTTAAACTTACAAAAAATTTAGAAAAAATAGTAACAGGTGTCAAAATTACAAAACAGTTTCGCGTACAAAACGCGACAAAGGCTCACTATAGTAAAAATAAGTGCTAATACATAAAAAAACTTTTATTATCTTGAATAGACTCGAGAGATTAAAAAAAATTCTGGCAATAAAATTTTTATTTTGAAAATAAAAGTTGAAAAAAAGTGAGAATGTTAAGTCGGAAATTCACACAAAAACAACCTTTTTCTTTAAAAGTTAATATTTTTTGTTTTATTTTTAGTACCCGAAATGGTCATTTAAAAATGAAGGGAAAAGATTGAAAGGCGATTTTGGCCAACCTTCCAACACCATCTATATTTTTACACTTTATAGGCTTCCCATGGGATAAAATGTTTGACCGTAGAGTTGAGATAGCTTTTTGAAAAAAATTTTTATAAAAGAAAAAGTTATTTTTGAGCAAGTAATGTGTTGTTTAAGTGCCGAAAACGATTTAAAAATATAAAAATATTGGTTAATGTTGAGTGGATAAATAATAACAAGAATAAAAATAAAAAAAATGTCGAAAATCAAGACTTAAAATAGCTCTGATTTTAGCTCTGTGGTAAGCGAAAAACGAATGAGATCGAATGAATATCCGACTAGTGTGGAGGATCCGATCTTCCCTCCAGCGGAAGATAGAAACTTTAATACTCAGAGTAATTTTCAGAGCATTTACGGTATCTTCCCCTAGATAATTTTTTATCCTAGTATTTCTGAAAATTGGTAGGCCAATAAAAGATTGGTAGGCCAATAAAAGAGCTTTTGAACTGAAATAGAAATTATTTTCTTAGTATTTAACTTTGACCAAAATATTCCAAAATTTAAACAAATTTTAAAATTGAAGAAATTTAAAAGAAAATTTTTTAAAATTATGTATATTAAAAACGGAAATTATTTTTTCAAGTAATTTTTAAAAAATAAAATTCCAAGAGGAATAGCAAAGCACACATTTTTTCGCGCAATAGAAGTAAATTGGTACAAAAATCTCCAAAATTTCAAGGAAACCAATTACCAATTTTAAGTGGAATAAAGAAAAAAAGGAGGGAAGGCTTGAAAAAAAAAGAAAAATTAAAGGAGGCAAACGAAATTATGGCTGCCATTCAAAGGCTAGATATAGTACATAATGGTTGTTAGATAATTAAAGCTAAAAAGGGGATTATTATGACTTGGGGGAATTGAGGGGAATAATTAAAAAGGAACAGAAATTTTTGGTTTCTCTTATATAGATAATAAAAAGATTTTAATTTTTGAATTTTTGAATCTTGAACTTTTAAGTTTTGACCTTATGGAGTGGACCCCATTAGGACCCCAAACGTGGATGTGGAATGTGGACCAAATGTGATGAAAATTGATGACCAAAAATGACCCAAATGTGGAACCCGTACCAAAATCCACTTTTCCGCTCTTAATCCCTAATTAACCCGATCCGAGACAAAAATTAGACCATTTTTCGATTAAAAATTCGAAGAAAAGTTATAAAACCTATCTGAAGCCCGACCCTCTTTAAAAAGTTTAGTTAATTTATCTAAATATCTGAGAAAAAAAATAAAATAAAGCAAAGTAAATTTAAAATTAAAAAATCGGAACACAAAAAAAAACAATTAAGGAAATGGAAATTTCTTTTAAAAATCCAAAAAACGTATTTATTTATCACTATTAAAAATAAAAAAATAAATTTTAAAAATTAAAAATAATTAAAAATGAAAAGTAAAAAATAAAAGTGATGTACATTAAAAAATAAAAATTAATCAAAAAATTAAAAAATATTAAATTACCGTATTTATCAAATAATTACCCTAGGTAAGTATTCCTTCAAACATTTACTGGAGGGAACAATTATGGAAGAGGGGGGGGGGGGAATAATTATTTGAGGTTATTTAGAAAGGCTAACTTTAATTTACCGAGTGATTATTATTTTCACAACCTCTGGCTGAAGGTATTAATTAATAGGGGAGGGGTAATTATTTGGAAGAGAGGGGGTGATTATTTAAATTGTTTCTTATTGATATGAGTATTAATTAAAAAGACTCACTATCTTGAGAAGCAGGTTCTGGTATGCAATTTCGAGCGTTTTGTTTGAGGCAGCCAAGCGGTGATTTTGTGAAGAAAAATGAGGCAGAAACAGAAGAAATAGAATCGTTTTGGAATTTTGATGAAAGATTATTTAATTGTTGGGAAGACTAAAAATTTTTAAATTAATATCAGGATTTAAAAATTTAAGATATCCGGACTTTTTTCGTATTCGGATACCCGGATCCGACAACACTAAATGACTCAATTGCGGATATAATATTTTAACGAATAAAAAATTAATTTCAGAGTCAAATAAATCCAGAAATCATTCGAAAAATGGCACATTGAAAACAAAACCTCTAAACAAACTCTTCAATAGTTTTTTATTTTTAAAGTTTTATAATCGCAATTACAAAACTTAGGAAATTAATTTTAAATTACAACCTATTTTTGAATAAAAAATAACAGAAGCAACATTGATAAAAACTAATTAATGCCCGGCTCGATAAGATATTTTTCGGTATTAAAAATGTTTGAACGATCCCTGTGGCCGGGTTCTTATAATAACTAAGCGCTAATCCGAACTAAATAATTTTATTAAAATTTAAAAAAAGTAAAGCAAATTGAATTGTAATATTCCTAACTTTGGATAAAAAAACTTAATTAAATAGACAAAATTATAAAGCTTAGTTAATAAATATAGACATTTTTCCTTTAAAAAATTTTTCCTATTGAATGGAAAGGATAATTTGGATGTACTTTTTTGCTGTTTTTTATATAAAAATGGAAGCAATTTTATCCAAATTGGTGTTTGTTGATGTCACATAACAAAGCAAAATGTGTGACTTTATATATCTATTTTATGGCTTTAGTTAGTTAAAGTTTTTTAAAAGGTAAACAGAAAAATAAAAAAAATTTTTTAAATGGATGGATGAACAATTAAACAAATTATATTTTAGTTTTGAAAATAAAATAATTAAAATAAAGGAAAATAAATATTAGAAATAAGAGATTTAAAAAAACAAAAAACTATTGTTTAATTTTTCTTAATTTCATCCAAATAATACTCCCCCTACTTTGCTTCCTCATATCTTCCTATACTGATAAAGGATTTTATTGAATTTATATTTAATTTGATTTTTAAATTGTGGATGGGCATTAATTTGTGTAATAAATAGGATCCGGATTTATAATGAAATAAGATACAAAAACGACTTTGGTCATGAACAAGCCTTGTATAAACAGTGTCTGAACACTGAGTACAAATTGAATTATTATGAGTTAAGAAATTATAAGACAAGACAAAAGAAATTTTTGATTTTCATATTAGAAATGCTGGAAAATTTTTTCAAAAATTCCTGTAAACATCTTAAATATCAAAATGGGGGGGGGGGAATAACTTAACTCATTACTCTTTTATTAATCAATTTACCGTAGTCGTTTGTTTATGTCTTCCTCCATTTTTCAAAGCATGATCTGCTGATAAATTTCTATGTTTATTTTCCATTCTAATATTTGTAGTTTCGACTTGTTCGGAAGAATTCAAATTTAATTCTTGTATTTGTGAGGATGCTGAAGATCCTTAAAAAAATTTTTATTTTTAAAATTTATTCTAATTTTAATAAATCTAAGAAAAATTCAATAAAAGTCCATAGGAACATAAAGACACTCAGATATAAATTATTAATAGCTAAATGCTATGTGCTATTAGCTTAGAATTAAAACATGCATTTTAAATTAAATACACAACAAATGGAATTTAATAATAAGTTTTAAATATAAAATTATTTGTTCAGATCAAAATATTAATATTTGATAAAAATTTTTAGAGAACTATAGAAAAATTACCAAAAATTGCCGATATTTAGATAAAAATTTTATAATCGGAAATTGAGTTTCAATGGTAATTTTCAAGCATTAAATATAGGGGTTCGGCACTATTAAATATATAAGGGTTCGGCACCATAATTAATGGATTTCATAAATATAATGGCTGCTATAATTTTGGATAAAAAAAGAGGGTAATCACTAGAGATCGGAATTTTGAAAAAACCGGGACCGGGAAACGGGAAACGGGTTCTGAAGGTCGACCGGGAGGGACCCGGACCGGGAAAACCGGGAATTCCCGTTCCCGGTTTCATCCCGGTCAAAAATGACCGGGACCCGGACCGGGAAACCGGGAAATTAAAAAAAATTTTAAATTCATTTAAAAATTTTAAAAAGTTATGGGAGTAGTTATTTATTGAAAAATCTGATTTATAAATAGAAGAATTTAATAAATCAGTAAAATAAATCAATAAAAGAAATGTAAATTACAATAAATTAAAACATATAGCGGATTACGTAGGGCTAAAGGGATTTGAGAGGCTAGAGAATAATTGTGGGATATTAGGAGATTTTGGAGTTTAAGATCTCCAGATAGCCTCCTCAAATTTTTTATATCGCCTATATGTATTCCTCATCTAATTCCCTTTAATCCCTCCTAATCCACCTTGATGATGATTTAATTTTTATTTAATTTAAATTTAATCCTTCCAAATCCACTCTGATCTTCTCTGTACAATAGTGATATCAGGGATTAAAAGAGATATCGAGAGATTCAAGTATTTGTTGGGTAGCATTAAGAGAGATTGTGGAGAAAGACCTCCAACCACCTATATCACCTTATATCTATTCAAATCCCTTCAATTGGAAGGCAATGATATCAGATGATTAAGGCGGATCTAATGGATTTAGAGGGATAAAGATGGCTTAATCACCAGGTCCCTTGATAAAATCGCACTATACACTAATATCCCTCAACTTTCCCTTCAATAATACCTCTAAATTTTTCTTCCAAATTCTTCCGCGAAAATTTTGAGAATTTTGGAAGGCCAAACAGCCAAATTTCTTCCGTTTTCAGCGCCGCAGGCGAAAATTTTGAGAATTTTTGTAAAATCTCCAATATTTTTAAGTCAAAAATCAAAACGCCAAGCAAAAATATTTAAAATTAGCTGCTAGAATTTTTCCCGGTTTCCCGGTCCAAAAAAAGCTGGGATCGGGAAACGGGAAATGAAAATTAACCGGCCGGGACCCGGACCGGGAAAACCGGGAATTCCCGATCCCGGTTTCATCCCGGCATCTTCAAAAAAGCCGGGAAAAAGGACCGGGAAACCGGGAAACGGGACCGGGTCCCGATCCCGTTCCGATCTCTAGTAATCACTATAGTGTTAATTCGGAACCAAACCGCAAAACCAATGATTCTTCTGGTTCGGTTCTTATCTTCAGTTTCGAATATTCGAAAATTCTCTATGAATCCTAGTAAGAACGGTTCAATCTCTGCCCTTCTTGTCACAACATAATCAGAGTATTTTTCTAAAAACTATTCAGCCTCGAAAAATCCAAATTTTCTCAAGTTCATAAGGAAATTGAATAAAAAATTTTCAGAATTATCCAATATACCTCCTAGAATATTGCTTAAATTTCAACGAATTTAAGTTAAATTCCTGAATAAAATTCAAAAAAATATTTTCATGTAAATAAAATTTCCCGGTGCCATAATGGGCCATAATATTTTAAATAAAGGATTGTTGGAAGATGAGTAAGCACTGATACTAGCTTGGGAGAAACTCAAAGAAAAGTAGGAAAAAAATATTTTTTTGAGGAAAAGCAAAAAAGTATTTTCCCTTCCCCTTTTCTGCCCCTTTACATTGCCATTTCAATAACTCGGTAACAGATATAAGAAATATATATTTTGGCATTTTTACGTTTTTGACAAATGATGGGAGCTTTGAGATAAGAAATGAAAGTGGAAAAGGATTTTATATTTTAAACAATAAAAGTAAAATATTAAATGGTTATTTCTGGCAAAAATATTCGTATAATTATGGCAAAAATATTTTCGAGGGTATTAAATGCTTAAAATTGAAAGTAAATATTAAAAAGGCAGTTAAAATTTTTGGGCAAAAAATTAAAAATCTGTCATATATGAACGAAATCATAAATTACATATAAAAATAATTTTTTAGCTTAAAAATTTTATAGATGTAGAAGATAAAAATCTTAAATTTAAAATTAAGAGTTCGTGGGGATATTAGAAAAGTGTCGGATAAAAAAAAGTTGGGTCGGTATAGTGATGAGCTTTTAAGATTTTCTTTTACTTGGAGTTCGAATTAAAATTTTTTAGGTCTGGTTTCAGAATTTTGAGTACTGATTTTCGAAGATATTTCTGCTTCGAAACAGCTCTGCTCGAGTATAGTATTTTATGATAACATGAACCATCCTTCTTGGGCAGATTAAAATTATTTTTTTAGGTTTTATCCAAAAATATTTTCTCCAAAACTTTGCAATTTTCTTTCCAAACACAAAATTTATTTAAAGCACAAAGTTTAACAAAAAATTTGTGCAAAAGCTACATATTTAATCGTCATTTAAAGAGACTACTTAAAGGAAAATATTTTCTAAATTTGAAAAAAAAAGTAATTGAGGTGCCAAAACAAAAATTCTAAAGTGTCTAGAAGTGTTTAGAAGGCAAGGCTTTTAAATAGAAAATGACGAAATTTGAAGAGAATGAAAATATTGGTAAAGGGAATGTGTCAATTGCTTACTCAAAAATAATAATAAAAAATAAAAACAATTTAGGAAAGGACCTAAAAAAATTTTTTGAAAATTTTAAAAAGAAATTGTGTTTGAAAATATGTCACTGAACTGATACCTTGATATTGGATCCAGAAACGGATCCTGAGCAGGTCTAGGCGAAATATGAAAATTTTTATTCCGTTCCGAGACCAAATGGAAAAGGTCACAAAAAAGGTCAAATTTCGCCTAACTATGATCCAAAACCAAAGTTTTTCGGAACCGCTCCATGATGCAGATTACCGTATTTTCTCTGATTTTTCATTATCTCTATTTCTTTATTTTTCAACCCCCTCCTGAGGAGCCGCTCTATTGGATGCCGTTGTTCAACTAGAGGCCGACGCTCTATTTTTCATAGCAAAATTTTTTGCAAATTGAAAGTTTGAAAAATTTGCAGATTTCTAATTGTTTCTGCCCATAAATTTCCCAAAAAATTTTTCTTAAATTTTGTTTTGCCAATTTCCTCATTTTATAAAAATATTTATAATAAAATTATGCATAAAATTTTCTTCCAACATTTTTCTAAGAATTTAGTTTAGTAGCTTATGTATTTAATAATAAATAAGAGTTTAGGGAATGAAAAATGGTGCTTATTGGAATATATAAAGTAATTTCCTATTTCCTCTCTTAAAAAATAAAAAAGGAAAGAAAATGTGCGCAGAGTAAAAAAATAAATATAAAAAAAATGCCAAAAGAATTTTTTTACTAATCCAATTTGTGTCAAGAGGAAAATGTTAAAATTGGAATAGTTTCAAGTTAAATAAGGCATGGAAAGGAGTGAGAAAAGGGAGTCGAATTTAAACGAGAAAATGTTGCAGAAATGTGAATTTTTTATAAATAGAACAATTAATTTTTTGAAAAATTAAAAGAAAATTTAATAAATATAAGAGTAGAGTTGATAAAAATTAAAAAATAAAATTCATTAAATTTGAATAGGCTGGGAAAGATATGATCGTAAAGCTTGTAGTATAATATTCCAGATTCAAGTTAATTTCCAGAATTTTATAAAGAAAGATTTAGGGATAGAATAAATAATAAATACAAATCGAGTAATGTAAATATTTCTTACAAAATATTTTTAAAATTTTTTTGCCGAGAAAATTTTAACAAAAAATTTTCTAAAAAAATATGAATATGGCATTATCTCCCACGATTTTTAAATTTTTTATTCCCTTATTTTGAAAAATTACAAATAGTCAATGAATTATGCGCGAGGGAGTTCAACCTAATTCTGCACAAAATGCATATGTAAAGCCCAAGGTGTAAGATCCTTAAATGTGATTTGACTTATCACCAATTTTAAGAATAAGAAATCGCCATCAGTATTTCGGAGGCCAAATTTCTGATCAGACTTTATATAAATTTAATCACTGGAATTTATGCACAATTGATCGTTAGTAAAATAGGAATTCATAAAAGAAAATAATGAAAATGAGGGAGGGATAATTCTATAGAACCAAAAAAATTTGAAAAAAAATGAAAAGAATTTTCGCTTAAAATTGTGAATTTTTAAATATTTTTCAAAAATACCTACAGTGGCGGAAATTTACTTAGGGAAAGGGTAAACTCCATGTAATTCCGTTCATCTTTATCCGATCTGGCAGATCTAAATTTTAAAAAATAGCTTAATTCCTATCTCAGTTGACATGTTTCAGCGTTTTTCAAAATTCTGATAATTTCGAAAACTTTTCGACCGGTCTAACAGGTACTACATTTTCGACTTTTCGGAGAAATTTTTTTGAAGTCTGTAAATTTTATATGTGATTCTCCTAAAGATTCTGAATACAATGCTAAAAACCGCATCCAAATCGGTCGAAATTCTACAGAGTTATGAATTTTTGAAAATCGAAAAAACACCCATTTTTTGCAAAAAAGTCGACAAAAATGGCAAAAATGGGTGTTTTTTCGATTTTCAAAAATTCATAACTCTGTAGAATTTCGACCGATTTGGATGCGGTTTTTAGCATTGTATTCAGAATCTTTAGGAGAATCACATATAAAATTTACAGACTTCAAAAAAATTTCTCCGAAAAGTCGAAAATGTAGTACCTGTTAGACCGGTCGAAAAGTTTTCGAAATTATCAGAATTTTGAAAAACGCTGAAACATGTCAACTGAGATAGGAATTAAGCTATTTTTTAAAATTTAGATCTGCCAGATCGGATAAAGATGAACGGAATTACATGGAGTTTACCCTTTCCCTAAGTAAATTTCCGCCACTGTAATTCTAATTAATATTATTTTCGAAAATTCACCTTTTTGTCTTTTCATAACACGTATAGGCATTAATAAATCATGCCCATTTAAAGAAAGTATCCTTAAATCGCCGTGGAAACGAAACAAATGCTCTAAATTATCTAAAATAAGAGGAAATAATTTTAATAAAAAAATATTTTTCTACAAAAAATTTAAAAATTTACTGGCTATCTTAGCAGTTCCAATAGGTTGGGCAATAGCTATTTCATTGATAGAGATAATTAAGGGTTTGTTTCCAATATTATTTAGTGATTCTGTGAGTAATTAATTAAAATTATTTATTTAATTTTTAATAAAAACACTTACGATTATGCCATTTTCCATCCAATTTTAACCCCATTCGTTGCCCCCTTCTTATTAGCTTGAGCGAATGCCAATGTACATTATTTGTAATGTTTGCAGAGCTCAGATTAAAAGTCTATAATTTAATAATTAATCAAATTGAGATCATCCAAAATTTGTGAGTTAAAACAGCCCTTTCCAACAAGTCAAACAGTCTAAAATAAACAATGCTGTGGATCAGAGATGGGACGGATAACCCGAAAACTCGCACCGGAAAAGCTGACTTTTTTCGACTCGAAACCCGATCCAAAGAAAATTTTAAACACCCGACTCGAACTTTTTTTCAACCGTCCCATCCTTGCTGTGTATGGCTCCATTAGCTAGCTTCGGAGGTGGCTCTGGACCCGGACGGATCAGAAAATAAGAATGGAAAGGATGGAACTAATACCCAGAATCATCATGAACCGTGTTTTCTTTCTCCAAATACCAAATCCCTTCTCGATCAGATTATATGTAACATTTTATCATTAAGTTATTTTTTAATAAAATCAACCAACACTTTGCTCATTTCCTTGAAATACCCAATGTACAATTATTCCTCCACTCCCAGTAATTGCTACCAATAAACGTTGCTTATCTTGATCGTTTTCGTTAATAATATCAGATCTTGTGTCAATTAAAACAAAAAGTTTTTTCTGTTTATTTAATTCATTTAAGGTTATTCCCAGCTTTGGACGAAATTTAATTTCCAAATTTTCTGCCTCCAATTGCCAAGTATCAGAAAAATGAAATTTGGCTGAGAGAGATTCTGGTAGAGGAAAATTTTTAAAAATTTTTTGAATAATTTCTTCAAAACTTTGTTGGCAATTAATTCCATCAAAATGAGTGTCAGAACAATCACAGTGAAATGAATTGTGATATGATAAACAAATACCTCCATTTTTACACGGATTCTTGTTGCCAGGCTTTTTACAAAAATCAACAGAAAAAGAGAAGGGGCAACCAAGTGACATTGCTTAAAAATAATGTTAAAACAAAATTTTATATAATGAAGAAAGGGAGATTAATCCATAACGTTTTACTCAAATCTTACAATCTTTCAAGCTTTACTTATTTTTTCGATTAGTTATGAGATTTTACGAGATATTTAGGATTTTCACGGATGTGATTTAATAGGATCCAGTCCAGGGATTCGGGGATTCCATACGGAATTACGGATTCTAGTTCAGTGATTCCAGGATTTAAGAGATTAATCCCGCGGGATACCTCGCGTCCAATCCTAAAAATTACTCGATCCCAAGTAAGCGTTCGATCTCCCTCGATTAATGACCCACCCTGCCGTTAGGCTAAAACAATAATTACACAGTGTTAGTATTCAAGGAAATTCGGTATTTTATTTGTGGGGAATAAATATTTTAATAATTACATTTATTTATTTTTGATGAAAGACTTCTTTCAGTTGGTCGTTCCGTTGGCAATAATTTTGTTGAATGAAACTTATGTGCAATCTCGATATTTATACCATTTAACCGAATATTTTTCATACAACCAAGAAAGCCTTGACGAAGATTTATTGTCCAGACCTTTAAAATTTATAAAAATAAAGCTTTGAATTCACTACTGTTGTGGAAGTGTTGGGGTTATGTAAGAAGCTCGGGTCAGAGTTAAAGTCACAGTCTGGAACGCACTAATTAATAGAGCAGACCAGTGATTTTGAGCTTATTTTGGACCCTGAAAATTATTAATCTTGGCTCTGGCTCCGGACGACCGATTCCGGATCCAGGCAAGCTCCTTGAACCATAGCCAGCGCCGGCGTCACATTATAAGAAAATGAAAAATTATTTACAGATGAAGGAAAATTTCTTTTCATTTCAGCAGGCTCTCCCATTTCAATGACTGTTACAGCTTCAACTTGATGATCATTTTCATTTTCTTGATTAAAACAAAACAAATCAGGCCATGGGACAGCTCCAAGGAAAATTGGTTCATCTATATAAATTCAAATAAATTATGATAATATTCATATCTTACCAATATCTAAATTTGCCGAGATTCCGGGACAGGAGAATTCAGTTCGGAATGAATCAACTGAGATGAACCCTTTAAAAATTTTAACGCAAAAGTTATCCAAATTCTTTTAAAATATACAATCCACCTTTACGTCCACCCCTTTCCATAACAACGCTATGCCATAAGCCATCGTTCAGTGATTTTGCAGAGGCCTTGAAAATTTGTTAAGAATGTTAAAGTTTAATTAGATTTTCTTTTCAACATTACCTGAAGTCGAATATCACCAGATCCAAGATTGACTATCATCTTAAAACTGTCTTAAATAAATTATTTTAAATTTTATCTCACAAATAAATGCCCATCAATTAATTCAAAAGCCAAATAATCACAAATTGTAAAATTCCTGCATTGTGCCATTCCATGATATAAAAGTAATCCATCAGGGGTTAATGTTCGGAATTGGAAGGCTTAAAGCAATTGTTATTTACAGTAAGAGATACTGTATAGGCTACAAAATTAGATTTGAATCTCCCCTAAAATCTCGGTGACTATTCACTCTCTCCTCAATCTCAATCTCTCTCAATCTCAATCTCTCTCAATCTCTCCTCAATCTCGGTATCTCTCTCAATCTCGGTATCTTAATTTTATTCCTCTCTGAAATATTGTCTCTCACTCACTATCGCACTCAATATGATCTCTCTCTTATCTTTTGCTGAAAGCCCGGTTATCGGAATAGAATTTTTCATGAACCTAGTACGATTCACAAACGACATTGATCTCCATTTGTAAAATAATATAAGGGAACCTAAAGCAATTGAAAAAATCTTTTTTCATTATCAGATACGTTTAATTTTGCATTATGAATTTTTAAAAACAAAATTTCTCCAAAAATCAAACCTAAAGTTCCACGGGACGGAGAACGCCAAGGAGGTAATTTAGTATAATTATTTCCATTATTAAAAGAGAAAACCAGAGGAGCATTTTGAGCACTTGGCATACAAGAGAATGTAAGATCACCAAAAGTTTGAACTTTAATATATTTTTTATTTGAATTTTATTGGAGATATTATTTGTTATTTATCACTTTTATTATACTTTATTAATAAAATTTTTACTAAATTAATATAATTTTTATTCAAAAAACAAACCATTAGATTGGCCGAATCCTTGATCTGCCAATTGAATTAAATTTAGTTCGACAGGACCCGATTGGAAAAATATCTAAAAGCTTCGTTAAATATTAAGTTACTTTTAATGATAATTTGGAGAATTAAAAATAATGATTATAAGGTATGTGGGATTGGTATAAACAGGCATTAGCGATTAGTCTTGATCGAGATCTGAATTACATCCGCTTCCTATAGTTAAGCATAAACACCTAATTCCATAATTATTATTCTTGTATTAACTCTTGTGATAAGAATATTATTCTATTCTTGTGTTATTCTGTTAGCAAAGGGCTAGTTTGCATTCTTTGCAGCGCTGCAGACATTTCCGGATTGCGAGTTGCAAATTGCGTAAATTGCCCTGATTCTATGACATAACAATTATTCAGGAGAACCTCGGTTTTGTATTCAACATTGGGGATTAAAAATTGTAGTAAAATTAAATGTATGAGAGCCAGTATATCTTTTTCTAGCACTAAATTCTTTATAAAAACACCTTTTTTAGGCATCCACGGAAGGGTAATAAATGTTCTGGTGGCAAAAATAACAAAAATATGTCTAGCGAAATAAACAAAAAACCAAAATTAATTAAAATTTCTTTTAAAAACTCTATTTCGCGTGACAAATTTTTGTATTCTTTTAGAAACACTTTGCGTAAAATACATTCCCTTCCCCAAAATCTTACTGTTCGAAGGGATATGATCCCGGCCGAATTAGCAATATTATATTCACAACGGTCTAAAGCATATTCACTTAATGCTTCATGCAAACTTTTTAAATATTATGTAGTTGACCTACAAATAAGGGAGTTACGCGAACCTAAACCTCTCAATACTAAATAGGATAAATTGAGTAAACCCCGAAAGTCAAAAAATTCTAACATTGATATAGATATAAAAAATTTAACATGCCTTTGCTTTAACAGCAGATCACTAAATAATAAAGTGCCTGATTTGCAACATTTTCTTGAAATACATAACCCTAGCATTTGTATGATTACCGAAAGCTGGCTTACTCAATCTAATTGTATAAAAACAGATTTTTCAATGGGTGATAAATATCAGTGTTACTTTGCAAATCGTCCAAATAAAAGGGGAGGTGGCTGTTGTCTTTTAATTTTATCAACTATACCTGTCAAACTTTTGTTCTGTGGGACAAAATTTGGTTGCGAAATTATTATTATTGAGATTCTAATTACCAAACCTACTATTGTTATTACTTTATATAGACCCCCATCACTTAATCAATCTAGTACTAATAAAATACTTAAATATATTGCTGACTTAAACCATAAAAACTTAATAATAGCTGGTGATTTTAATATTAACACAATAAACTGGTTAACAAACTCTTGTTCAAACGATAATACTACACAAATATTTATTGAATTTGTTAATCGCACCCAAATTAAACAACATGTTACATCACCTACTCGCGGCGATAATATCTTAGATCTTGTATTTTCGAGACCCCATGACTTAGTTAGAAATTTAGAGATCACTGAAAATTTTTCAACATCTGATCACAAATCCTTAAAGTTCAATCTTTCCTTATGCACTATGCGTATTCCAAAAAAGAAGATATATATAAGAAAAGTAACAGAAAAAGGTTTCTCCAAGTTAAACATAGAGCTAACACAACTTGATTTTATAAAATATATGTCTGACAAATATGCAATCAATGAAAAATATAATTCTTTTACTGAAATACTATATTTTTATTATGATAAATTCATACCACTTAGGACTATAAATACCATAATTAAAAACGAATATCCACAAAAAATCCGATCTCTGAATCAAGAAAAACTAAAATTACACAAAACCTTGAAGGAATCTCCTAATTCTAATCTAGCAACAAAATATAAAATTATCTCACGACAACTTAAAATTCAATTACAAAAATTTCATTATAATAAGGAGAACACCATTATATCAAAAGGTGCAAATGCAATTCACAAATTTATTAAAAAGAAACTTAAAACAAACGCATGTATTGACGCATTAATAGATAAAAAAGGAAATATACTTACAAAAGATCAGGAAAAATGTGAGTTACTTGCAGAAAGTTTTCAAAGTAACTTCACTGATAAAGAAACTCAAAGTCAAGAATTTATTGACGTCTACTCTCAAAATCCTAACTCTAATTCACAAAATCTTATCAAAGATATAAACTTTGATATTCTGCAAATTCTAGATTTACTTAAAAGACTTCCAAATAGAAATTCAACATCACCAGATCAAATACCCTATATATTATTAAAGAGATCGTGTGATCAAATCGCACAATATATTACAGAAATCTTTAGACTAATATTAGATAGTAAAAATATACCCGACATTTGGAAAACATCAATTATAGTACCTATACATAAAAAAGGAATAACAACAGATCCAGAAAATTATAGGCCAATTTCCCTAACTTGTACATTATGTAGAGTTTTTGAAAGAATCATAGCTAATAATATTATAGAATTTTTACATAATAAGGATTTTTTTGATAAAAATCAATTTGGTTTCCTCAAATCAAGATCTACTACTACACAACTTCTAACAATGTTAGAAGATTTTTACAATGCAGTAGGTAACAATCAGAATATAGATGTAATTTATATCGACTTAAAAAAAGCTTTTGACACAGTTCCAATAAATTTATTACTTACAAAAGTTAAAAATGCTGGTATATCTGGAAAAATTTTTGAATTCATAAAGCATTTTGTAACAGGACGATCCTACCGTGTAAAAATAAATGACTCGTTTTCAAGATCTTTTCATACATATTCAGGTGTTCCCCAGGGCAGTGTTTTGGGACCTATTTTATTCACAATCTTTATTAATGATTTCCCTGTCAACCTTCCAAAAGAAATAGGCTATAAAATATATGCAGATGATATAAAGCTTTATATTTCACATAATAATGATTCTAATATTAATTATCTTAATGAATCAATAACAATATTACAAAATTGGGTTATATCAAACTTTTTAGAAATATCAATTAAGAAATGTGTAATACTTTATATAGGAAAAGGAAACCTTAAACAGGAATATAAAATATTTAATCAAACATTAAACACATCAGATTGCGTACGAGACTTAGGTATCCTAATTGATAACAACTTAAAATTTAACAAACATATTGATAAAATAGTTAAAAATTCATACTTTATAACTTATCAAATACTAAGAATATTAAAAACTAGAGAATTTAAGACTTTAATAAATGTATATAAATCTTATATTCGTCCTCAACTTGAATATGCCACTGAAATTTGGAACCCAAACAGAATTCTTCAAATTAATAAAATAGAGCGAGTACAAAAATATTTTACAAGAAGAGCATTAAAAATCACAGGAATAACGCCACTACCTTATGAACAAAGACTTAACAAATTCAAACTAAAACAACTAAGCCATCGAAGAAAAGTAGCCGATCTTGTAATGGCGCACAAAATTATTTCAAAACAGACGCATCTAGACCCACAAAAATACTTTGATTTTGCAGTAAAAGCTAAAAGGAAAATATTTTGTTTAAGGAACAAAAAGTTTAACGGTAAAACTAGAAATAATTTTTTTAATAGAATCATAAATAACTGGAATAGCTTACCTAATGAAATTTTACAAACATATAATTCGCAAAAATTTAGAGTACTTGTTAATAACTTTATAAAATAGAGGTTTTAGTTCGCAACTCCCTTATCCTCCTAGATTGACATTTTTTTATAAATTTATTATGACATTTTCTTATAGTATTTTAAAAATTTATTTTTTATTTTACCACTATAATTGTACTTTTTTATGTACTTTGTGGTTTACTCAATAAATTAAATTAAATTAAGTGCCTCAAGCTTTGAGGCACACCTCCAACAAAAAAGAACGAATTTCCTAGCCATTTTAATCGTGGAGTGAATTGTAGAACTTTTTGATCAAAAATATCATCAACAATTAGACGGATCTTTAAAAAAAATTAATTTTAAATTAAATTATCAAAGAAAATGAAAGAAAAAAATTTAAAAAAATGCCTAGAATGGCCACAGCAAATAAGAGTTTTAAAAAAGTTTCAAAAAGTTTTTAAAAGTTAAAAGTGCTCCTTAAAAGAATTTTTTGATTTTTAATACTGCATTACAAAAACGGAAACAGAAAAATATTTTTTCGTGAATTGCCGGCAGACCTACCGAAATGACAGCACCTTTAAATCCAGGCTAGAATTTAAGATTTAGAAATTTATATATTTTAGAGGAAATGCTTTTTCATAGACCTCTAATATCTAAGGTTGAAGGATAGAAAAACGTCCGTATATCCGAAATTTCCGATTCTCTATCGATTCATGATCTGGATATTCGAAGATTTTCAAATATCAACACTTAATTAAGTGTCCTGATTGGCCTGAGAGTAAATATCTTTATATGAAATAATTAAATACCGTATCCCTGTAATATTACTCCCCTTTGATTAGAAACCCCACTTTAATAATGCTCCCCTTTGTAGGTGTGTTGAATAATAGTACTCCCCTCTGAATTAGTACTCCCCTGTAATAATACTCCCTCCTAAAATAGACTCCCCTAGATCTGAAAAAAAAACTATAAAAGAGCAATAGTACTCCTGGAGACTATTTCAGGAAATACGGTATATTCATTCCAATTATGAAGTATAAGAAAGATTAAGGGTCGGACTTTTTGTCCTCTCATGATCAACGAGATCTTTTATAATTATTGTATCCGTCCAATACCAAAATAAAAACCTACAGAATTCAGTTCTCTCACAACACAAACACTATGCCATAAATTATTATTAAAATTTAGAGGCAGTCTTTGGTTGCGATCTTGTACACGAATAAGGCGCTTGTCAGTTTCTGCTAATTGATGGGTTGCTAGAAGTTCTCCATTTTCAATTGTTAATTTAAAATTACTCTTGATTTAATAATAATCATAATTAAATTATTTTTTTTAATTTCTAAGAAAATTTTTTTATTTCTAAACCTTTCCAAATAACTAAATTAAACGAGAATCTTCATGGATTTATAGCCAACTCTACCTAAATTGGGAATACCGACCCAACAGAATAATGAGTTCGGGAATCGTGTTTTGTCGGGGAGGCTTACGTGGTTTCGAGCATTTTCCCTGATAATCGACGGAGTGGCACCATGAAATAGACTAACATTTTCAACCGAATTTTTTTTTATAAAATAGGATAAAGCCCCATAAAGAGTCTTTCCTCTGAAATGGAGTTTTATCAGAGGTACTCCAATTCAGAGGAAGGGGCTATGCTAATATCCCATTTTTTATTTTTCATTTAATCCTCCCCATAAATATTTAAAAAATATACCTTAGAATCCCCAGCAACAAACAGAAGAGAATTTTTAGAAAAATTGGTTCTAAAAGAGATATTAAAAATTTCTCGATGACTCAATACGGCCAAAAGGTCTTCATCATTAATTCCATTATTATTTCCTTCATTATGTAAATTATCATAGCCTATCCATTCATTTCCAAAAAATGATACCTCTGTGCTTGGCTTTTCTATAAATATCAATTCATACACTAAATGGTTTTTAAAATCTGGCTACCATTTTTAATAAAAAAATTTTCATTAAACTTATATTATACTATATTGGCTTGAGACTGAAAGTTTATTTTTTGGTGATCTACCCGGTTAACTCGTATACATACAACGTATCGTTAGAAATTCCCGAAAATCGTACCGAAATCGAGACTTAAAGATTACTGATCTTTGAAATTTTCAATTAAAATATCATCTGGAATCTATTCCACAATTCCAGAGCTTACTCGGAGAAATTGGGAATTTTCGGTAATATTAGTATAGTTTTTTCATTAATTAGTCGACTTTCCTAACTTTTTGACTTATGCCATTATGGATGAGTTGGGATTAATTAAAGCAGTTAAGATGAATTATGCTCTTTATTAAATTCTCTCACTATTTTCACATCTTCTCCCTTCATAATCTGAATAAAAACAATCACAACGTGGACCATTATTTGCACTATAACACAATCCGGAATTTAAACAAAAGTTATTTTCATCTTTTGATCTGTTATGTTTTGAATTGTGTTCTCTAAAGGAAAAATAAATTTAAAAATAAATTATTTATTAATATAATTTTATATAATATAAATAAATATCAAGTTTAATAATTTTGAGGTTGGGACTGAAATAACATTGAGTAGTGTTCGGCACAAAAATTTTTGATACCAGTAGAATCAGAAAAACTACTGGGACCGAACATGCATCGAAAATTCCAAAATCTTACTAGACGATTCCGATAGTACAGGAGATTAACGATCCGGCTTTCGGTGCATACAGTTCGGAACACCACTTATGAGTTTCTATCGGAGCATGGGGTCTTATCAATACAAATCCTTATCAAAATTTGTTGGTAAATTTTTGAATCACAACACAAATTAATAATACTACTCAGCGGCTCGCCAGAAGGACGACCCCCCTACGCAAGTATTCAATAATACTCTTTGTTTTCACAATCAGAAATTAAGTTAAATAAATTAAATTACAATTACTTCAAACAATAATTATCATCAGTTTTTCGAGTACCAAAAGAGTCAATCATTAAAGGTGCAGCCATTCCTTGTGGATATATTCTATACATTAAATTACGAATTAAACCAGCAAATCTTTTAGAATATCTTCTTAAAGGAGCGCTGAGTTTTTCGACATCCTTTGAAATTTTTGAGAAATTTTTAAAACTAATTTTTAATTTTTTTATTAATTTGCCCTCTAACCTTCAAAATTTAAATGCTCTAATTAAAGCCCTGGGCTTGATCTTTCCAATAGGCACTTTGATTGGTTTTTATTAAAGATAAGCTTCTACTATCAGCGACTGGGTGTTTATTTTTCGATAGGCCTCCCTACGTGGGCTTGTATTATATATAGGCTTCTAATAGAATCGGGCTGTAATTAGAGACACATGGCATTTTTTATTTATATTTATATGAAAAATAGTAATTTTATTTTTTTCCAAAAAATATTCATACATTAGATCATTTAGTGTCGTCTTTTTCACAGCTAATTTAAAAAAAAGAAATCCCTAGTGGTTTATGTATGTAAATATAGTCCCAAAAAGTTAGTGATGTTCGAGAGTCAAAAAATCCCGAGAGTCGAGAGTCGAGACCGAGACCGAGAATCAACCCCGAGACCGAGACCAAAACGAGAGTCGAGAGTCGAGACCGAGAGTCGAGACCGAGAGATTAAGAGGGATATCACTTGATGTCCCTCCTAATGCCCAAAAATCCCTTGGTATACCTCAAAATCCCCATACTCGCTTGAATCCCCTTGTCCACAATATATATTCAATGATATTCACATTAATCTCTTAAAATCCCCTCATATCCTTCCATATCCCTACAAATCCAACAATATCTTTTTGATCCATCGATGCACCCATCCCTTGATATTAAATTTTATCCTTCTGAATCCACAGTATCTAATATACAACAAACCACAAAATCTAATCCTTTAATCTTATTAAATTAAAATTTTTGCTGCATTTTTGGCGCCGTAGGCAAAAATTTTTTGAATTTTGGAGCTCAAGAAGCCAAATTTCCTCCATTTTTCAGCGCCGCAGGCGAAAATTTTGAGAATTTTGGAGCTCAAGAAGCCAGATTTCTTCCATTTTTCAGCGCCGCAGGCAAAATTTTGGGAATTTTGGAGACTTTTCCTTAAAAATTTTAATATCAAAGTACGCAAGGTCCGAGTAAAGTTCAAAAAATTTCCGTCATTAGGGGTGTAAATTTAGTCTCGTTTTCCGAGACCAAAACACCGAGACCGAGACCGAGACCGAGAGCTCAAAAAACCCGAGAAATTTCTCGACTCGAGAGTCGAGACCGAGAGTCTCGAACATCACTACAAAAAGTGTGCAGCATATACGTATGTATGTTTTTACTAAAATTCTGTTTCCTGGATTAAAAAATATTGTTTTGGGTATTTTTGGAAAATTTCTTAAATCCTTTTTAATTACATAAAATTGTGAAATTATTCTCTACTTTGTAATACTGCTCCCGAAATCACACGATAAACTTCTAATTCCTAAATCGGGGATATCAAGTAATTGAAAGTATTACGTCGGATATTAAGCAGATATCCTCATTAAGGAATATAAAGTTATATTATAAAGTTAATTACTTTGGGTATTCCACCAACAAAAATATCAGAATTTGTTCGAATATTTCCAAGCATAAAACTTTTTTGTTTGTCTAATAAACAAAATACAATTTCGTCGTCAAGCTGGATTTTAATATTCTCCCAAGCCTGGAATAAAAATATATTTATTTATAAAGATTAGAAAGGTTAATTTGGCATGATTATATTAATGGATTGTTTTGAGTTCTATGTCTAGGGATCAATATAGGATGAAGATCTAAGACTCTTAATATATAGCTTCCCAAGTATCCAGCTTCCCAAGTATCCATTTTAGAGATCTAGTCGACCCGATTCCTGAAAATCGTAAATTCCAGACGGTTTTTGAGTAGGCACCTTAGGATTAAAATTGGATTCCATTTACAACTCTTAACCTCCTCATTAAAATGCCAAGATAACCTTCTTAACCTCAGCGAAAAAAGGAGGATAAAGGAGGACATAAAGGGTTATCATCCAACCCGAAAACGGCTTATTTCTCAGCCCTACCCATATCTGATATAATTATTCAATTATTTACTTGAAATAAGGTAAAATAATGCCACTTTCCATCATCCACCTTAGTTTCCATCAAATAAATATTGTGCCTTCTAGGTGGAATTATTTCAATTTCTCCAATTCTGAATTCAACGAGAATATAACTTTCAAGTATACTAATTATAAGAAAATTGTGATTAATTGCTCCTAAAATAATTAAAATTAAAAAAATTGTTTTTGAGAGGTGATTGAAAATTACTAGGTAGAGCTCGTGCTTCAAATTTCCCGAAAAAAGTTTTTTGTCATATAATTTGTATATCTTTTAATCGTTTTAGTAGGGTTGCTAAAATGGCCCGACTCTAAAAACATGGGCCTATTTTTAGTTAAAAATTTATTATTAGGTAATTTATTAATTCACCATCGTCAGTATAAAGAATTATAGCGTTTGATTGATGCGTTTTAAATTCAAATTTAATTTCATTTTCGAATGTCTGAGCCCATTTTGGATATCTAAATTATATTTAATTTTTCTCATTTTTATTCTGAAAAACCTAGCAAAAGATTCACGTCCACCAGACAAAATTAGCGCTTTAATTGATGAAATAGACATCATAATTATTAAGATAATTAAGGTTACTAAATAATTATTTTGAGCAATAATAAAAAATTTTAACATGTGAATATTCCCCTTAAAATTAAAAAAAATAGCACATGTCCAGATGGTATTTTTTCAAAGGGATAGGGAGGGGGGAACGTAAATAATCAAATTTTACGCATCACATCCCATTTTTAAGTACCTGATTCTTCATTTTAGAACAATAGTCCGGTATCGTGCGGGTGTAACATAACCCTGGGTGAGAAGATCTCTCTATTCCCTTAGATTTTATGATACTAAAATGAAGAACTGGGTACTTAAAAAATGCGATTTGACCCGTAAACTTTTCAATAGAACGTGTAAAGTTTGATTGACAAGAGCCAAAAATTTTTCGCTTTTTATTTTTAAAAATTAATAAAAATAATAGGAACACTCAAAAATTATTTCAAACATCACTAAAAGCTACTAATATTTATGCCTAGCCAAAAAAATAAAAAGCTTTTTGGCTAGTAATTGTTGTTTTTCTAGCTAGTAGTAAATAGAATATTATTTAGAGGGTTATATATTTAGGTGGCAGGTGTGGAATTATTTATTTGAAAGGGTATAAAGTTGGAATATTTTTGAGGTAAAAATGTGTTATATATTAAATATTAAATATCGGTCATGCGTTAAAAATTATGTTTAAAAATTAGTTAAAAATATTTTGAATAAAAAAATAAGAAAAAGATAAAAAATAAGAAGCTTATCCATAAGAGATTTTATTTTTTCAAATTTTATTGGAGTTCGAGAAAGGAAAAATTTCAGAAAAATTACCTACCAACTTAAAAAATATTTATATAACAGTAATACTCTTTAAACTTAAATTATAGATATGATTAGTCCTCGATCCCTCATTCCCGCGGCTCCCCGATCAGGCTCTACTCGAACGAGATCGCCGAAAGTCTACCTCTAAAAATATACCTCCAATTTCTTCGAAAATTCAACTGGCATATTTTTACATTTAAATAAGGGTGTTGCCCGAAATCCCTATTACATCAACAGTCATTGTTCATTGAGAAAATGGAAAAAATTGTGAAAATCATTGGATCGCTTAATAAAAGGTAGAACAATAAAGATAAAATTACAATAAAAAATTTAATTTTAATTTAATTTTGGAAGAAAACAAATCTAAATGTCGTCCATAAATATAAATAACGTTCATGATAAAAATTTAAATTTAAAATTATTAAAGAATTTTATTTTTCTAAATAAAAAATTCAAAACCAACATAAATATTAACCAAAATAAATAAATAATATCAATTACAAAGTCAATATGTCCAACCATTTTAGGCAAACATTGACTACATTTTGGGCGCGTGAGATTTTTTGAAAGGCAAAAATGTTTGAGCCGTTGGATAAAAATAAGGCTAGAATTGGAGAAAAGAGTACTTAGCTGAGGAAAATTATTTTTAGAAAAAAAATTTTTTCTAACAAAAATAAATTTTAATATGAAATTGAAGGTAAGATTTATTTAATTAGTATATTGAAAAAATAATTAAATAAAAATTATAATAATGGAAATTGTTTTTATAAGTATAGATAATTTAATTAAGGTATCGAGAATATGCAAAACATAATAATTAAATAGATTTAGTTTATTTGTGTAGAGTATAAATAATGATCCTAGTCATAAAAAATAAATTCACATTCAAAATCGAGAATTCAGGCAAAAAACTAAATTGCATTTGCATACATAAAGCTTTGTTTTTTCTCTAAGTAAATTTCCGCGCAATTTGCGGATATTTTAGAGAGCTCAAATAGAAATTTTTTGCTGATTTTTAAACAAATTTAATAGGTAATAGATAAGGCTAAAAATATGCAAAAATAAAGAAGAACAAAAAATTTTCTCGAGTAAATATTAAAAAATATGAAAAAAATTACCTCAAAGTTAACTTTCAATAAAAAATGAATGAAACTCTTTTTTAAAATTAAAAAAAGATTTTTTATCATGTATTTAATAAAAAATATTTTTTATTTAATCAAAGGACAAAAGGTTAAAAATTAAAAAATAAATACAAAAATAAATTTAGAAATTAATATATGAAAAAATTACTTTAAAAAATTAAGCTAACATTTTTTTGGCTTAATCTGCAAATTTTGACTACTTAAATTTTTAGCTCATTTTTGTCTTATTCTTTTAAAATCTTCATCTCTTTATGTTTTGGATTTTTAGTTTTTTTTCTTTTAAAGGACACTTTCCATCAAATGCCGTTTTGTCAGCCGCGGGGGAGTGCGTGGGAGAGGGAAGGGGAAAGAAGGGAGGGAGGGAATTCTGGGCGGCATGGGAACCGGAATGAGCTTTTTCTAGCTTTTTACTCCACTTCCTTTAAGTTTCTTCCGTCTTTTCCTTTCCCTTTGGGAAAACAAATTTTTGGAAGAAATCAAGTTTGGACAAAGCTTTTTGGTGTTTATGATTAGTTTTTATGCTAGTTTATAATGTTGTTTATTTATTTTTAAAAATAAAAAGATGAATTGAATTTTTTGTATTTTTGTGGTTTATTTTAGTTAATTATTAATGTTGAAATAATATCGATAGAAAAACAAAATTAAAAAAAATTAAATTTTGAATTTTCTAGGCATAATATTACATATTTTTCTGTCTTTATAGAGTTGGCCAGACTTGTTTTATATGTACATAACCAAAAATTTTGATAACTGAAAATTTTGAACTATTTTTATGAAATTAAAAAAACCAAAACTTTTTGAAAATTAATAATTAAAAAAATCTCCCCAAAATAAAACCGATATTAGACCAAAACACAAACTGGGAACAAGGCCAAAGTATGAAAGGTACGAGTCCACAATACGAGTCCAATTATTTAGATGTAATGATTTTGGTGTCTTTCGACTCAGCTCGACGAGCTCTAACTGAGCGAGCTTTTCATATTCGAATTTTTGGTGCCAAAAATTAGCGTTGTACTGTATCCCTCCCCCCCCCCCCATGGTTTTTCGATTTTCAGGGTAAATCACGGCCCACAGCTATTTGTGATATCGGGAAGTTGTAATATTCGACTCGGCTAACTGGGGCGAATCAAAGGTAAATATTTGGAGCAAGTACAGCAAAATATTAGGTTGCAATAAGTTTTGTCGGTTTAGCACGTTTTTGAAATATAAATGAAAATATAAAATTTAAATTTTTAAATTCAGTTCCCTTCGGAGGCATTAGTTATATTTTTATCATCTGCATTTTTTACTATTTCATCTTTAATTGATAATGGTACTCCTAATGGAATGTTATCATCAACCATTATTTGTTTATCTTTATTACTTTCAGATTCATCAGTTATGTTTTTATCTTCAATTTGAGGTATTTTATCTTTATTAGTTAATGGTATTCCAGATAGAATGTTGTCTTCTTCAATTATGTTTCTAACTAAATTTAAAATTAATTTTAAGTTAATATTATAATTTGTAAAATTTAGGTCCAATCAGACAATGTTTTGAGTAGTTTGACGTTTCTATCCGAACAAGATTGCAGCCTTATTTAAAAGGAATCTCAAAGAACAAAAGACTCAACGTCACATGTCCATCTTCATGTTCAATCTTCTTACCCTAAGCTCAGTTACATGACAACTATTTACTATTTATATAGTGCCTTTTACTATTTATCTCTTGCTATCTATCTTATCATCTCTTGCTATTTTATATCTTTACTTTTAGATATTCTAATTAATGTAATTAAAAATATTTTTATGTAAAATTAGGTTAAACAGCTGCTTCTCAAAAATTATTACCGGATAAAGATATCCAAATCCAAAGAAACGAAAATTTATTATCGGAATTTTCCATTGGATTTCGGTGAAGTCCTTTCGGTGAAGTCCTAACAAACGTAGGTAAAAGGCATCTAATAAGATAACCTTGTGTATCATCAACATTAATTTCTGCATCATTTATTTTATCTTTATTTCCATTATTTTCTAAATTTATACTACTAGAACCAAAGTATTCATTTAACATTTCTTTAATTAGTTCACATTTCTGAGTTGCTGCATGCACAATACGTGCACAATCTCCAAATACAAGTTTAAATCTCTCAGTCATCTTTTCAATATCTTTTTGAATTTTATTTAGATTTTTTTGCCCTGATATTAATTTGTTTATTGCACCCCTTTTGGGTTTTAAATTAGCCATAATTTTTCCATTTTCTGCTAGTTCATTATAAAATGGTAACGTCAAAACTTTATTTAGTTTTTCTAAATTGTGATGTTTTATATTTATACTCGAATCAAATATTGCATGTTCACTTTCTAGTAAAATATTCAAACTAAATTTAAAAATGAATTTAAACCAGGGCTTCGATTAAAAAACTTTAAATTTAATTTATAAGTACTTTTAAGTTTGGGTTAATTTATAAGTATTTTGTAGAAAAAGTTTACAAATATATATCGCTACTTAAATTACATTCTAAAAAATTTATTCACGTAGAAGTTCCTATAAGGAACAGGCCATGATACCGCATGCTATAAGTTTGTTCTAAATTACCGAATCCAGGACGCCCTGTTATGGTTTGATTCAGAGCGTCGAGTCGCATCGAAACATGCTAAGGGGTCCAGGATTTGATAATTCTGAACGAGGTTGTGCGTTACTTTGGGTTTGCGGTATATCATCATAGTTGAATCTTCTGAGATTCAAGGCATATTGAAATAGAAAATTGGTATCAATAATTTTTAAATTTTTTTCATAACAATCGCTATTAGAAAGTAATTGCAGAAAATAGTCAAAAAAAGCATAAGTTAGCGTGAGTTAATTTAAATTTATAAATTCACCCCCCCCCTTAGCGGTTTTCATTTTTGTTATAGCAATACGGCTGCTAGGACACTCGGAGCTTTTCTGAATTGCAGAATGTACATCTAGATAATCTGATTTAATATTGTAAAATAATTTAAATTAAAATTGAAATTAACAAACTGATTTTTTAAACACATAATTTCAACAATATAATAAATTAATAATCCTTTTCCATGTGTCAAATACATTTCATTTATCTCTTTGAGTAAAGGTAAATAATATAATATTTTTGCGTTTGTAGATAATAAATTTTTTGTATCAGTATCATCAATATTTGTTTCGTGAATAAATAATTCTTTGAGTATAATGTGTCTATCAGAATTATTGTTATTAGTATTCAATTTATCTATAAATAAATAAATTAAATAAATTTATAAGTAGGTACGACCTATGCTTAAATAAATATCCTCATTAAATAATGCTCCTCTCGGTTAATTACCCCGTATACCGTGAGTTCTAAACAATTTTCAGAGAATTATTTGAGAATATAAAATAAATGGGAGCAGAAATGTTAAATATGGATTCCCATTTGCCTGCATAAGGGACGTGAATATATTTTCAATTTAAAATCGTACAACTTTTATCATTGTGTAGATCAACTACTGTATCTAGTTAAATAAAGACACCGTATTAATTATCCCTTTCTTAGATATCACCTTCAACGTAGGGGATATACAAGAAGAAATTTGGAATCTTCGAGGAAGAACGATGAAACCGGAGAATGACTCTTCGGTTCCACGAGAAAATAAAAGTTTTAAAGCAAACCTAATATTTTATCAACAGAAATAATTTTTTCTGGGACATGATGTTTGTCTAAAACAATTGCCAAAGCTTTTTCAAAATTATTATTAACAAGCTTTATCAAAACTTCAAATGTAGCTTTATAAAAATATAAAACTTTCTTAACAAATTCATCAAACATTTTATTAAATTTTAATTTTATTGCCCGTTTTTCCGTAATTATTGAACTAAAAGGTAGTCTAATATCATTAAATTTATTTTTATCAAAGCGCCATTTAAGATTTAATTTAAATTGTTCTCCATGTCCATCAAAATATTTATATTCGTATTCATTACCAAGAAATTCTATTATACTTTTATCTATATCAACATAATTTTCTAGAGAAGGCTCATCATGAAATTCTTTTATTTCCCACAAAATCATCTTTATATATTCATAGAAAATTTCTTTATCTGTTTGTTGAGCAAAATTTTCTGAATTAAATTCCTCTAGTTGAGCTTCTTCAGAATAAGCTTGGTTATAATTTTCAGATTCCTTTTTAAGTTCTTTCAATTTGCTCATTTGCTCCTTCCTTTGTTTTTGTTCATTTTCTTCTTTTATTTTTGCTTCCATCTTCAAAAATTCTTTAGCTTCTTTATCCGCTTTCTTCTTTTTTTCGTTTTCTATATTTATCTGTTTATTTTTCTGTTTAATCTCTTTATTTAGAAATTCTAGATCGGTGTCTTTCACTTTAGGCTTTTGATTTCCTTTATTTTTATATTTTTGATTAGTTTTGTTCTTATTTACTTTTGGTATTGTCTCTTTTTCCTATTAAATAAAAATTAAGATTAAACGGAGATTTTTTAACGATATCTCGATTAGAGTGGAGACTATGTAATTTCTCATAAATTGCGTGTTATAGTCAAATTAGCATTTTAGTTTAACACCCGTCTGGTACTCTACAATTTATGGACCACTCATCCACTGTTACGCAATACCCCTTAACTGGCCGATCAAATTTACAATCTACAAATTCTGCCGGTACTAGACATGCAGGTGATTACTTGAAATGATTACCTGAGAGTTTTCTAAATCATAAATTATATGTTTATATCTCGGTAAATTCAGGATAAAATGAGTTAAACTAATTTGTTAGTTTGTATTAAAGTTGGAAAAAACGATACTGGTATCGGCCAACTCGAGATTGATATTGGATATTGTAAAACCGAGACCGATATTGGAAAAAAGCCAAGAATCTCAAATCGGTCTCGGTATTGGTCTCGTCTTTTACAACTCTAGTTAGTATAATTAAAAAATATTCAAACTCTTTCATCATCTGACGCTGATTTTGTTCTTTCAAATTCTGGATTAATAACCTTATTTATTTCATTGTCAGCTACTAAAGTAGAATAATTTGTTGCGACGGAATCTTTCGAACTTTCTATAAACTCCTCTATTTTTTCCTCAGAAATTACTTTTTTATTTTGATTTTTTCCTTTTTTATTCTTTTTACTTTTAATTTCCTGCCATTCCTCTTCCTTAGGTAAACTTCGAATATTCGATTCATTAATTTTATTTAATTGAGCAGTCTTTGATTTATTGCCAATTTCCATGTTCTTTTGAACCAGCTCTATACTAGGATCTTTTTTGTGCTCACTAAATAATTGTTGTTGACTATCTACCATATGATCAACTTCAATCTGAAATAATTAATAAAATAACAAAATTACATATATTCAAAAAATAACTTTTTTCTTTCCTTTTCGATTCACTTTTCTTTTTGCTTTTCCCTTTCCCTTTTCTACTTTATTTTTACTTAGTTCAACAATATTTTTGGGTAAACTATCAATCTTCGATTCTGTCAGATCGCTAGATTTATCTATATTTATCTCTTCTTTAACATTTCTCCTATTTATCTCTTCCTCGCCCTCTCCCTTATCCCCAATTCTTTCAATTTCCATATCAAAAAGAACACCATCTTCTATCCCTTTTATCTTTTCACTTAACAAAGTTAACAATCGAAAGTCACTATTTTCTTCAATAAATTTATATGGCTTTCTATAATATTTTAGTAAATTAACTATATGTCTTGGAAAATTATTCTCTGTGTATTTTTTCATCGCCTCTACATGTTCAAGGAAATATGGCATATTTCGGCAATTATTAACAATTTTTGGTGATCCATCATGAAGGAATCGCGTTGTTTCTTCTGAGAATTAAATTAATATACAGGGTGCGGCAAATTCGCGCAACTTTTTGTTTTTAACATATCTTTCTTCATTCTTATCGAAAATTGATAATTCTTTTTTTATTTTATACCTAACACTTTAGCAAAATTATTGGTACCAAATAATAAACATTTTGTTTGTGGACAGCAAAGAAAAACGAGTCAGAACGTAAAAACGGGTAAAAATGCAAATTTCATGTCAAAGTTTAATTGATCATAACTTTGTTCAAAATCATCCAAACCCGATAATTTTGGTACCAATCGACTTATCTCGTTCAGTCGTATCAAAATAGCCTATAATTTCATTTTTAAAAATTTCAGACACAAAATTCATATTTTCCAAAGCTTGTTAAATTTATCATTCAGTGAGCCGTATCTCGGTTCATTTATGTGATAGCTGAATTATTTTTATGTCATTGGAATCGGATTACGGAGCTGATTCGAATGATATATAAATTTTAGAAATCAAAATCATACTCACGACTCCGGGCCAATTTTTATCAAAAAATTTTGCCTAAACTTTGACGGGAAATTAATCATACTAAATTGTAAAGTTCAAAAGCGATTTTGTTATCAGCAAGTTTGCTAAAGTGTTAGGTGTAAAATAAAAAAAGAATTATCAATTTTCGATAAGAATGAAGAAAGATATGTTAAAAACAAAAAGTTGCGCGAATTTGCCGCACCCTGTATAAGAATATTAAGTCAACTGCTTTGATTTCGTCGAATGGCGAATTTCAAAAAGTTTTTTAATGACTTTCATTGTATTATATCATTAAGTGTGATATTTTGAGAGAAGAATTTTTATCTGCAATGCTGGGCAAGGCAATGAGTGCTAGTAACTTAGCACGATCCCGAGCAGGCTGAGTTGGAGCTAAGATTTTTAAAACCCCGTAGCCGGAGCTAGTACTAAAATTTTAAAATGTCCGTTACCGGAGCCAAGAAGTTTTATTTCTTTAGTTATGGTTTACTGATATTAACGGTAATATAAAGCCTTTCTACAAATATGAACAATTACTAGCGATCCATCAGGATTTAATGGATTTTTTCCGAAAAAAGATCCGTATCTAAAGACATACTATTTTTTACGTCAAATAACTCATTTAAATTCGTATTCGTCATTACATAAGACTCCAACCAATACTTCCACGCAGATTTAACAAGTATTTTAAGGATAACAATTTTAAATAAATGTGTAGGTACATAAATTTCTTTTGGACCGATGACCTAAAATTACAAATAAATTAATTATTTTTCAATTATGTCGGGATCTGAGATTAGGTATATTGTGTGAGTATTCAATTCGCTCTTTTTACTTGCAAAAGCAATTGCCGTCTTTGCATGTTATTATTTAGCGATATTTCCAGGACTTTGAGAAGCCCAATTTAATAGCCTAGTTTAGTGAGATTCGAATAAACCCTTCTACTAGCTAGAGCTGTCCAAGTCTAAAATTTTCCAATTCTCAAGACCAAGATAAGAACCAAGACCCCGTGAACAAAAATTAACAGACTCAAGATAATTTTTTGGACCATAGCCAAATTTTTAGTTTATTTATTGTGCCCTTGACATGAGCACGCACCTATAATTTGAAGGAATTTAGAAGAAATAAAATCAGAATTCAATTAAAAAGGATTATTTTTCTGCAGACCGATCATAATTAACTAATTATCGACAATTATTTCAATAAATTACTTGAAATTCCATTAAATTTTTCTCTTGATTTGGCAAAAATAATGGTCCTGAATAAATATATGTTTCTTCTGCTTCTTTTGCCATACAACTTGAAATATAATTATATATTTATATCATATCATCTTGAATAATTACTCTGGATATTTAATTGTTATGTATTTACTTAAAGCGGATAATCAATCGGGGGGGGGGGAGAGGGGTAATTAATCGAGAAAATACATAATTTAAATATCGTATTTCCTCTAATAGAATGGCCTGGTATTCTATATGTCAATCACACTACAAAGAATAACTCTATTAGTGAGAGGTATTCAAGAGGTATTCAGTCAAGTTATTCAATTCCTACATATAACACTTCAAATCTTAATCCCTCCAAATCCACGGATATCGCCCATAAACCGCCGATATCCCTCTAAATCGTCTGATATCCCCAATATCTATTAAGTAAAAGATTTTAAGTAACCTTATCTATTCTTAAATCATTCTCTAGAGGGGCATTCTATTAGATTGGGTCATTAACTGGACAGGGCATTCAATTAGAGGAAATAAGATGATTGATGTTATTTATTTACCTAATGTATTCTTCAATAACCCTCCAATGACCACTGTTAACCTCCTTGTATTGTGGCACTGAATTTGTAAGGTAAAAGCCTTGCTCGTGTGGATGTAAATTTCCCGTTGCTAGATGGCCATGATTATATATGGAATTCTTAATTTACAAAATTTAGGGGAAAAAGATTTGATTAAACCGGATGACACTCATAATCAGCATATTTTGGCTGGAATATTTCCGAAAAATCTGGATCAGCTGACCACCAAAATTTTTCATTAGTTAAATTATTCATATGTTCCTTCGTTAAATATTCCAAAACCCAATTTGGTATTTTTTTCCTTCTATCAAAGTTTATAATAAAATCCTTGAAAATAAAATATAAATTTTGAATTTTAAATTTAACAAACTTGATATATTCGAATATTTGATTTTTTATATTTTTCTTTATTTTCCTCACTTATATCACTCAAATTTATATTTTTGAATTTTTTAGAAAATGAAAATTCATTTTTAAATAGATTAAATTTATTTTTGAAGGTTGACTTCAAGGATTCTGTCAAATTTGGAATCGTTGCTTCTAATAATTTTTTATTATCGCATGTATCTGAAATTTATTTTTAGAAACGGTAATTTACAATGCTTCGTTTTTTACCCGAACCCCAATCCGAAAATCTATTGAAACGTTAGCCGAACCCCATGTCTTCACTCAATATTCAAGATCCACGTACCTAATTTCTTTATTTTATCAAATCCAGAATTATGCGACAAATCAATCAACTCAAAGCCAATATACCATTCTAAAAATTCCAATTTATTTTTGAATAATTCTCCCATAGTTTTATGATCTTTAATATAATTTTTGAAGTCCCAATTATCTAAACAATCTTTTCCACAATTTTCTCCTGAAATATCATCAGATTTAGTATCTTCATTGCAATTAGCTTCAGTAAAAATTATGTCGGCACAATAATTTCTACGTTCATATTCAATAATAATAACTTTGAAAAATTGAGTTATTGGAGGATGCTTTACTTCATTGTTGAACTTAAATAATAAGTTAACATAAATGTAGAATAAACAAATAGTACATTTGGAACTTAGATCTACGACTTACCAATTGAACGTTAGTCTCACTAACGACAATTTTATTTGGCCAAAATGACTCAATATATAAATTCCGTAGTGTCTTACAAATTGGGCCAAGGGTATACATTGAAGTCCTAAACTTTTTTGAACTCAGAAATTCATAGAATTATAATATTTTCTACTTTTATTATTTTAAAAATTTAACAAATCCATACCGGATAACTCTTAACACTTTCCTTCCTTTCAGTTTTTTCTGAAACAAGTACTGATATTGGCCCTGTTATTGTTATGACATTCCTCTTATTCCATTTAGCTACACAACTTAAAATTTCAAAATAATTGAAAAATAAATCTTAGGAAGGAACCAACGATCTATCTCTATCATATCGAAAAGTCAGTTAATTTGAAAGTTTACTATATCAAGATTCGTTAGTTTTATTAAATAAACCTCGCATATCTATCAAGCAGTTCAAGTGTCTTTAAAACATTTTTATTATTACAATGTCCGAACTTTTGATACTTTTTTGTTACTATATCTTCTGTTATTGAATCTCTACTATGTGATACAATTTCTAAAATCCAATTTGCTTTTTCTGATAACAAATTAATGCCTATCAAATGCTTAAAAATAATTATTTCTATATTTAGGTATTTTATTATTCTATATTACTAACTTTATCTTCAATTAGCAATCTCTCCTCTTCAGGCCACCCGAATTCATCAAAATGTTGTAATATTTTGCTAAGAATTCCTTCAGGATTGAACTCCGTAATATATCGTCTTTCAGGTTGATTCCAAGCAAATTCACTATAATTGGGAAAATTCCATAGATTTGGAGTTTGCAAAATTTTTGGATTAAGCCATCCAATAGATAAGAATTGTTTGAAAGCTAACTCATCAAATGAAGAATCTGTAATAATATTTTTGCATTCATATTTGCATCAATATTTTAAAAATATTACTAATAAAAAAAACTTGTGAATATTAAGGTTGTCGGATAGTTGAAAATTTTCGGATATCCGGATTTTGTATCCGGACCGAAAATTTCCGGATATCCCGTGTTTTTCGGATTTGGATATCGGGATCCGACAATCTTAGTAAATATTACATACGATGGTAGCGAACTATATCTTCTCTTGGGTTGAATTCATTTGCTATAATATAGTAGTATATTAATTCTTGTAAAAGTTGAAAAAAATAAAAAGACAGAAGCCTTTTGGACAGAAGCCTATTATACATACTTATACTTTCAGATCTCTTTCATTAAGTCCTATATTTTACAAAGATTTTTGTTTTAGACCAGAAATACCAGAAAATCCGGAAATTTTCAACTTCAGTTTGATTATGTTTAGAATTCGGGGGCCATTATTGGTGAAATATTCGCTAAACTTATTAAGCTAAAACAAGTTTTCAAATATTTTTAAACATTGCAAAAGCTACTTTAGCATTCTTTAAATTATTAAATGAAACCAGAAAAAGAATTATTGAGAAAAAACACCGGTTGGATTTAAAGAGCTCGTTAAAGAGCTTGATGAAGCGCCAGTATCTGAAATTTTCTTAAATTCATCTGGGTTGGCATTCTTTTGTGATGCGCATTTTATAGGAATAATAACAAAAATAATTAGTAATAAATTAACAAATAATAAATAAATAAAGGTTTTCATATATAAATCAAATGAATGGGTAGCTGAAATAAAATGTAAAACAATATTTGTTCAGCTAATAAATTATTAACATTGTCATTATTATTTGAATATGTTATTAAAAAAGAGGAATATGTTGTTTATAGCTAGCGTTACCATAGTTAAAGAACTTAATATTCAAGCGGTCAATTTTTGCAAACATTCAAAATTACAAACAAAAACTTCAAACATTTTCCTTTGTTCAAGACCTTCAAAAACATCACTTTTTAAATAATATCAAAACATATACAATATCAAAAGATTGACAGAACATTCATCAAAGCATTTCTGGTTATTGGAGTTAGCTAGTGTAGCCTTTGAGTAGTTGTCTTATTCTGTCAGTCGTTCTACCAAAGCGCATAATCTCACTTATTCAATTATACATATTATTGTCTTGATAAAACACTGTATGTAATTCAAGTATATTTTACTAGTATCTAATACAACGCAAAGCGATACTTGATTATTACACTGTTATAAATTACAGTGTTATAAGAAGCAACTCAACAAAAAAATTTTAACTAGAGAATAAGTTAACAACTTGTATTAATGTTAATTAATAAATAATAATAGATTGATAAATAAATAATAATAAATAAATAAATAAAAAATAAATAATAATAGATTGTTAAAGCCTGTCATAAACATAAATAAAATTTTAAAATAAATTTTAAGTGAGGGAAATTATTTATTTATCCTACTCCCCTCACAAGATAAATAAAAATTAATCAATGATGTTGAAATGAAAATAAAATTCACGTGTTTTTGCGTATTGTATAATATTATTTAATTTAAATATAAAAAAGTTAAATATCCAACAAAAGTTTCAAAAAAATCAGAGTAATAGATCTGAGATAATAGAGCAAATTAAATCTCTTTTTTTTTGTGTAGAAAAAAATAAAAAAAAATCTCTTGTAATTTATTTAAGTTTACAAAAGTATATGCTGAAATTATACCGGATGATTATTGTTTCAGCCTCTCGCTAGAGTGTTAATTAATTACGAGAGGTAACTATACATATATTTGAGAGAGGGTAATTATTCGAGAAATTACGGTACCATATGTCAAGCACTATAAGACCACCTGCTCACGTTTTTCAACTTAAACATAAATTAGAGTTCAAAAAACTACATTTCTTAAAGAATAATAGTTAGTTGAAAAATGAACTTAAAAAATTTGGATTGAAAAAAATATTACAATAATTATATGTATGTATAAAACAAGTTCAATATTTAAAAAAAAAACCAATACATTGCAAAAAATGAATTTTCAATTAACACTGATCCTGAATAAAACCCAGGTATTAGTGGACTAATGGAGGGATATAAAGAGATTTGTAATAGAATATGTATTAACAAAAAATTTCAGGAGAGTGGGGAGGGAGATTAAGAGGGCCTGCCTTTAAAAAAATCTGAAATTCTATTTTTCTATGGTTTTGTGTGAAATTCATCTACTATTTTATGAGAGAGTAAAGGATTTCAGTTGAATTATGATTATTTATTTTATCCAGGTTAGGAAGTTATTCTGAGGAATAAAATCTTCTAACCACGATTCTTAACCCCGAACTTTTTAAGGCTAAAACGAATACCCCAAAATAATTTTTGAAAACTTCTAACTCTGTTTTGTATGTATTAAATCATTTAATAAATTTTAAATATTTCTATGTGTTCGTTTTTATCTGGTTAGAAATAAAATATTTGAGAAGATACATAAAAATAATGATCACAGTATATAATGAAAAAGTCGGGCAATTTTAAATAATGATATGATATATTTACATGTATGTTGCTAAAAAATATGAAAAAATGATGATAAATTGCGTGTTTGATTATGAAAATAGTTCTGATTAGATTTTGATAATAATTTTACTAATCAACGATGTCAGTAAACTTCCATAGTTGAAATTTATAATTTATGAATTTAAAATAATTTTTTGTGTTTTATATATTCTTAAACAGTAAAATAATAGTCTATGTTAAATTATTGTTCGTCTGGTTCTTCAATTAAAATAGATTTTCCTTTATCTGCCTTTGCCTTACCTATATCTTTGATTTTAAATATTTTAATTCAAGTTATTAATCAAAGTTTAATTAAGGTTATTACTAATATTATAAATATTGTTTGGAAATTTGTTTTACTTTTCTTCCAAATAAGTTACCATGACTCTATTTTCACCTCCTCGTTTGAGAAAGCTTAATCCCTCGTGTTTTAAATGATGAGACTTTAAGACTGTATAATCCTGACACCTAACTTCGACATTTTTTAAGGCTAAAATCCATACCTCAAAATTCCTAACTCGAAACACCGTAAATTTATAGTTACCCCGATATCAAATAGGGATTCTAGTCCTTTAGTCTTATTATTCATACTTAGTATTCACTCCTTACTTTTTATCAATAATTCCTTTTTTATTAAATTAAACTATGTTCAAATTTGAAATTTTATTTTAAAATAAATGAGCTTACCCTCAGTTTTGTTTTTATTTAATTCGTTATTGGCTTTAACATTTCTAGATAACGCATGAACATATGTAAAAGTACGAAAACTGTTTTTAATTAAATAACTAAAATTCGTTCTGAAACATTCTACTACATCTTTTGCATATTTTTTCCTTTCCTCTTTAACCTCTAAATCTTTTTCTGTTTCATTTTTCTTATCAGATGTTTCAATTAAAATATTTGAAATTACATCTTTTAAAAGTTTTATTGTATTATCAATAATTTCAGGAAATTCAGAACGCCCTTCATTCATATGTGTATCAACAATATCATATAAACTTTCATTTTCTATTTCTATTGATGGCATCCTTAAATAAATAAAATTATAAAAAATATTATTTTAGAGTAATTTTTAATAGAATAAAATACTAGTTTAAATTAAAAATCAAAAAACCACTAAAATTCCCAATTTTTAGTCAATCTGTGTTATAATTTTAATGATAAAATTGGACTCAATTTTCAGAAGCGTGCTAGCTGCTGATTATTCATGCATTTTAGAAAATGTACGAAGGTTTACTATTTTCGTCACTTTAACTTCACTATTAGAAAAAGAATCCAAAATATCGGAGCTGTCCGGACAGAATTGGTGTAAAATTTTTCTGAAGCGGACATCAGTCTCGAATCGTGAAGACCTGTCACGAATTGGTTTGAGAGTTGAGTATAATCTAAGGAATAAGTTTAGGAATCTAAGAAATAAGTCGGTTTATCAGCCTATTAAATATTGTCTGTTCTCCAGCATTAACAACTATTAGGTATATATGTATTCCCATTGGCTTTAAGATAACTTGGTACAAGTCATTGTTGACGCTAGTCCCACAAACTACGAGATACGTGATTCTTAATAAAAATAAAAAAAACGAGATATGAGACTAACGCGTTCCGGCGGCTTTTCATATTTAATAATGGACTGGATTATAAATTTAAATTATTTTTTGTAGTAAACTCGACATTTATTTATGTAATCTAATTAAACCAAATTAGTTAATTAGTTTTTAAATTTCACATACATTCTTTCATAAAGAATAACTAAAATTGATGGGCCAAATATTGTTAAACGATTATCAACAAGCTTTTGTTTCTGAATAATTTCATTAAATAGAATTGAATATTGCAAAAAATTATAAATATTAACAGCAAGATCGTGTAAAGTGACATGTTCTATTTTGTCCAAATTATAATGAAGTATACTCATGGTATATAATGTTGTTTTATTTTTAAATATTGATTCACCTAAAAATAAATTTTGAAATTTAATTAAATATTTTAACAAAGTTTAGACAGATCAGATTTTTCCTATAAAAGTACCTTTTTTCCAATTATTGTCTATTTTTACTATCTTGCTCTAAAATTTGGTCTTTTAACCAGACTTGGTAATGGATAAAAATAATTCAATAATAAATTTTCTAAATTTATTTGAATATTTTTAAAACACAAAATGGACTGGATTATACATTTTTTCTTATTATTGTATATCCGTCGACTATGTCCAAGCAAGCTTAATTCGTTATTATTTCTAGAATATAAATGACACTACATATACTAATTTTTTAAACTATCGGATATGGATGCCAAACCCATATCCAGTAGCAAACTATAAATATTTTTTTAAATTAATGCTTCTAATATAGGGAATCCTGAGATTTTCCATTCCTATATACTTTAAGTAAATTAATTTTAATTAATTTATATTACTTATAGCATATTCCACAGATAATTTTTCGCCTTCCTTTTGTTTCAAATCTAAAACAAAATATAAAGATGTTTCCAAATCTTCTTCTATAATATCATAAACATTATTTTCTTTAATTCGATAAAATTCCAAAAATTTATGCCCGAGCAAAATTAATTCGTTATTATTTTCAACTAGTGGTTGATATTTCATAGAAATTGAATAAAGATTATCCTCAAATTTTTTAATAAAATTATTATCAAAACGCCAATTTGTAATCATTTCGAATGATATGTCGAATAACAAAAAATAATCTTTAATCAGTTCAAAAAAGGATATAATAGACTTTTCAATTCCATAGTAATCCTCTAAATTAAATTTTTTATTTAACAGAATTTTGTCCAAAACATATAATGCTGATATATATACTCTATTTATATGTATAATTGCAGATCTTTCAGGAACTATTTTTTTAGACTTTGGTTGATTTAATAATTGTTCATTTTTTGTAAATAATTCGCTTATTTTTTGGATATCTAGTGCATTATCCCCAAATTCACTTTTGTTAGCCTTTCTAGCTTCTTTTTCAGCTTTTATATTTTGTTGATCCATCTCTCGAAGATGACTAATTTTTTGTTTTATAACGTCATCTAAAAACTTTATATCTTCCAAATCTTTCTGCTTATTTTTCTTTTTGTTATTATCTTGTTCTTTTATTTTTGACTTTCCTTTATTCTTCCTTTTCTTTCTTTTATCAGCTTTTTTACTATCAACAGATTTAGTTTCATTTGATAAATTTTCGGTTTCTTGCAGTTCCTAAAAATTTTACATATTTCCTTCTTGTTTTAATTTAATATTAATTCGCTAAAAATCTTAACTTTTGACAAAGAGGCATAAACGAGTGTGCTTTTAATTTAGAATTCTTGTGGACTCTTGTAAGAAGCTCAAATTGCCCAATAAACATGAAATAAACCTTACTCATAAACACCAAAATCCTACTATAAAATCTATAATTTATATGAAACTGGCTATATTAATCTTTTAAACAACTCGTTTACAAATAGTTTCAATTAATCCTTTTCACTTTAATATAAGATTAAATCTATTAACTAATGTTTCATGTTTATCTCTTTCGGCAACGAACTAATTAGTGAATTGTTTATTTGGTGAATATAAATACGTTTAGTTATACTACAAATATTCATTCATACCTTTAAATCCTCTGATTGTGTTAATGGCAAATTATCCTCAGTAATTATCAGTTTATTTAGATATTGTTCTTTCAAACTGTCTTCATCTTCTATAATCCTAGATTCCTTATTTTTATCTTTTATATTTTCTTCTATATTAGAAATTATTTTTTTAATTTTATCTTGTTTTTTGCCCTTTTTCTTTTTACTCGAAGATTCCTGCCATTCTTCTTTATCATGATCTAGAGCTAATTGTTGTTGATTATCTTTAATCTAAAATAATTACTATAATACAAACTAATATTAACGGAAACCTTCGGGTTTTCTAGTAAATTTTTTTCTACCAACTCCATTTTTAAATTTATAGTTTCTTTATCAATATTCTCTACAGGTTCTTCAATTTTTAGATCCGTATTTTTTTGCTTACTTTTTTTCTTTTTGGATTTTTTATTTTCTGTCTGGGACCCGCCTATATCAACTTTATCGACATTATCATTTATAGTTTCACTATTATTTAATAATAAATTTTCTGAAGTATCATCAGGCTTGTTATTCTCAATTTCCATATCAAAAAGAACACCATCTTTTATCCCTTTTATTTTTTCACTTAACAAAGTTAACAATCGAAAGTCACTATTTTCTTCAATAAATTTATATGACGTTCTATAATATTTTAGTAAATTGACTATATGCCTTGGAAAATTATTCCCTGTGTATTTTTTTGCCTCCTCCACATATTCAAGGAAATATGGCATCTTTCGGCAATTATGAACAATTTCTGGCGATCCATCAGGAAGGAATTTCCTTGTTTCTTCTGAAAATTTAATATAAATGAATTTAGGTCAACGCCCCTAATTTTGTTGAAGGCGAATTTTACTTATAATACAGTGCGTCCGCAAATTATACGACCACTTGTATTTTTTGTCATATCTTATCTTTAACTTAACATTTTCGCTTCATTTCTTTTTTATATTAATCATTTATGTATTCAGAATTCCTAGGCAAAATTTCATTTAAATATTCCCAACCATCCCTCAGAAAATTAAATTTAATTAAAAGTAGTCGTTTTTCAAGCGTCCGTAAATTATACGACCACCTTGGATAATCATGTTTTGGATAGTAGGAAAAATCCACAAAAATTCCTGTAAACATGTCTATTGATATAGATAGAAAATACAAAAGAAACGAGGTTCTAATATATCTCCTTCATTGAGATCTGAAAACCCGAAATTCAACGGAAAACTGGGGGGTAACGTCTTTAAAAAATATTTTCGACCCCTTATAGGTTATATTAAATTTTGATTTTATACTTTTCTGAAAGCCCTTCATTGCTATAAGAAATCCTTATTGTTAATAAATCGAAAAATTTTACTTGGGAGATATTGAGGGTTAAATTTAATGGACATGAAAATCATTAAATCTACCCCATGAAATGCCCTTTCTTAGCAACTTAGAAATATATACTCCGTTTCTTTTGCATTTTCTATCTATATCAATAGACATGTTTACAGGAATTTTTGTGGATTTTTCCTACTATCCAAAACATGATTATCCAAGGTGGTCGTATAATTTACGGACGCTTGAAAAACGACTACTTTTAATTTAATTTTCTGAGGGATGGTTGGGAATATTTAAATGAAATTTTGCCTAGGAATTCTGAATACATAAATGATTAATATAAAAAAGAAATGAAGCGAAAATGTTAATTTAAAGATAAGATATGACAAAAAATACAAGTGGTCGTATAATTTACGGACGCACTGTATGTAATAAATTTGATCTTTTTTAAATTTTTAAACAAATTTAGATATTTTTTATGGTGACTCAGCGAGTCAGTTTCATTTTGAAGTTCATTCATTTGTATTCTTTTTACATCATTGAGAGTGATATTTTGAAAGAATAAAGGGTCTGTGTATTAGGATAGATTATTCTTAGTTTGGTTGCTTATCCCTTGCCTCCAAATAGAGCTAAAAGATCTCTATCTAAAACATACCATTTTTTACGTCAAATAACTCGTTTAAATCTGTATTCGTCATTACATAAGACTCCAACCAATACTTCCATTTAGAATTATCAAATATTTTAAGGATAACAATTTTGAACAAATGTGTAGGTACATAAATTTCTTTAGACCCAACAACCTAATATTTAAAAAATAATTGACTATCTAATATTAAATTTCAATAAATTACTTGAAATTCCATTAAATTTTTCTCTTGATTTATCAAAAATAATGGTCCAGTATAAATAAATGTTTCTTCTGCTACTTTTGCCATACATCTTAAAAAATATTTAATACACCATTTTTTATTTATTCTAATATAACGACAGTCTCTAATAATACGACACCCTAGAAGAGGGTTGAAAAATGAAACGACATGTCGTATATTATTATAAATACGGTGTGTATCTAAGCATATGTTATGAATCTACTCTTCATTACTATAATATGTACCAGCTATAGGTATATATGCTGATATTTTAAAAGTCTATATGTTGAATAAAGTTATCCTCAAATCTATATGTTGAATAAAGTTAATCCAAAAATAATGTTCCGAGATACTTTTTTGTTACCCTGTAGAATGTAATTTACCAGCATTCTTTCTAGGGGATACGCCAAAGTGAGATCCTACTGTAGTTATTCTTATATTTTTTAAAAGCAATGGAGGTTCAAAATAAATTAGAATTAGTTTTACCTAACGTATTCTTCAATAACTCTCCAATGTCCACTGTTAACTAAATTGTATTGTGGCACTGAATTTGTAAGGTAAAAGCCTTGCTGGTGTGGATGAAAATTTCCCGTTGCTAGATGGCCATGATTATGTATAGAATTCTTAATTTACAAAATTTAGAGGAAAAAGATTTGATTAAACCGGATGACACTCATAATCATTATATTTTGGCTGGAATATTGACGAGTAATTTGGATCATCTGACCACCAAAATTTTTCTCCAGTTAAATTATTCATACTTTCCTTCGTTAAATATTCCAAAACCCAATTTGGTATTCTCTTCCTTCTATTAAAGTTTATGATGGGATCCTTAAAATTTTTTATTATGGAAGTTTTTTCGGAAAGCTTCCGTAGTGCGACACTTGCGGACAGACTTTTGCGGACCGACCTTTGCGGACGGACATTTGCGGATTGCGGATAGACATTTGCGGATCGGACATTTGCGGACGACATTTGCGGATTGCGAACCGACTTTTGCGGATCGGACATTTGCGGACCGTTTTTGGGAAAAAATTTAAAAAAATTAAATTTAATTTTTAAAAACGAAAAAAAATATTTGAGTTTATTTTAATATCTTTTCGATGTGCAATTTGATCTAACAAGCTAGACAAAGTTATGACCGTTTATTTTAGCTCCTTACCTATTGCATCCCTGGAGTTTTTACTGCTGCGGGGGAAGCCGGGCATGAACATGTCATCGATGATAGTAATAGGATTAAGTTACGAGCCCAGAACCCAGCGGCCGTTGACTCCCCGCGAGGCGCGTGCCGCAAAACCCCGCGCGAAGCGCGGGCTTTTTCTCCATAGGTTTACGTTGACCATTTTGATAAAGAAGTTGCCCATCAAAAAGATATTAAAATAAACTTAAATATTTATTTTTCGTTTTTGAAAATTGAAATTAATTGTTTAGATTTTTTCCCAAAAACGGTCCGCAAATGTCCGTCCGTAAAGGTCGGTCCGCAATCCGCAAAAGTCGGTCCGCAAATGTCCGATACGCAAATGTCTATCCGCAATCCGCAAATGTCCGTCCGTAAAGGTCGGTCCGCAAAAGTCGGTCCGCAAGTGTCGTACAATCAAAGCTTCTCCCCTTTCTTTCTAAAAATTTCATTCTAGGACATTCTTGATTTTTATAGCTTGCCTCTTATTATGGGGTTTTTAGTAATAGAAAATTCTTCCTAAGAAATTCCTTTTTTAAGGAAGATTCCTCTTTAATACAAAAAACAAGGAATGAAACAAAAATTATCAAAAAACCACGGTTAATAAATTATTAAAAGATTAAATTTAACAGACTTTATATATTCGAATATTTGATTTGCTATATTTTTCTCTATTTGCCTCCGTTGTATCGCTTAATTTGATATTTTTAAATTTTTTTGAAAATGTTGGAGGAGATAATTCATTTTTATATTTTTTAAATTTATTTTTGAAGGTTGGCTCCGCTGCTTTAAACAATTTACTATTATCACAAATATCTATAATTTAGTATTTAGATTGTATAAAAGCTTGGAAACTTTATATTTTGACTTGTTCAAGGCTAAAACTTTTCCTTAAAACATCAAGACTAAACCTAAGACTGATACTTAAAACTTATAGGATACAAAATAATTTGTAGGCCTTAAGTTAGGCAATCAAGGAGTCATTAGTTAACTTATGCCTTAAGATTTAATTTTGAATTTCATGCAAAAGGGATTTTCCAAGAATACTAAAAATTCGTGACAAACACGACAATTGTGAATGGGTCAAGCTTATTAATGACTGATATAAAAGCAAGTCTTCCTACCTACTAGTATTGGGAGGGATCGGGATCACGATTTGGTTTCCTTGTTTTTTGAATCCCGATCCTGATTTTGCCAATCCCGATACCGAAAGCTAATCCAGATTTGCCAATCCCGATATGGATTACCGAGAAGATAAATGAAACAATATACTTGAGCAAAAGGTTTGAGAGGAAAAGAATTTCTTATATTTCCTAGTTAAACGGCCTTCTCCGATAGAGCGCGATTCGGAAGGAGATCAAAAAAAGGAGAAAATGAAATACTGTTTAATTATATTTTAGTAAATATACCTATGCTCTCTATTTTAACAAATCCAGAATTATGCAGCAAATCAATCAACTCAAATCCAATATACCATTCTAAAAATTCTAATTTATTTTTGAATAATTCCTCCATAATTTTATAATCTTTAATATAATTTTTGTAGTCCCAATTACTATTTAAATGATCTTTTCCGCAATTTTCTTTAGAAATTTCTTCAAATTTTGTATCTTCATTCCAAATAGCATCGGTAAAAATTATGTCAGAACAATATTTTTTACTTTCATATTCAATAATAATAACTTTGAAAACTTGGTTTATTGGGGAATGCTTTACTTCTTTGTTGAACTTAAATAATAAATTATAAAAATAAGGAAAGATTTTTTGATTAATTTTGATGATCGAATGTGATTGTAATACTGAGATACATAATTAAGGGTCTGTCCGTTAAAAAATACAGGAATCGTTAATGAACGAGTCCTGTGTGTCAAACTTCAGAGGAATAGGCCATGGAAAACTTTAAATACAATGTTGAAATTAAATACAAACCGGATAACTCTTCACAATCCTCCCCTTTTCAATTTTTTCTGAAACATCAGAAAGTACTGATATTGGACCTGTGATTGTTATGATATTCTTCTTATTCCATTTAGCAACACAACTAAAAGTAAATTTAAGCATAAATAATGATCAATCTAGAGTTAATTTATGGATAAGTCTAGTCCGAAAACAGTGAGATTTTAATCCAAAGAGTGAATTAATACGGAGTGTCACTTTATCAAGCTTTTCTGTTTAGTATTTAGTTAAATAAACCTCGCATATCTATCAAGCAGTTCAAATGTCTTTAACATTTTTTTATTAAAATAATGTCCAAACTTTTCATATTTTTCTTTTACTTTGCCTTCTGTTATTTTATTTTTATGTGAAATTATTTCTAGAATCCAATTTGCTTTTTCTGATAAGAAATTGATGCCCATCAAATACTTAAAAATTATAATTTTTATGAATTTTTATTTTATATGATATTTTTATTTTTTACAAATAATTTTTAAAATCAGAATTCAAATACGATTTCAGGCCGGAATCATACTAAAACGAGTGAAGTCAACTCATCGCTCTATTTATAAGTCTCAGCACTGCGCAAAAGACGCCAAAAAAGCCATTACTAGAATTTATAATCAGAGCTTCAGCTCGTACAAAAATTCAATGGTATTCGTATCTCGATTTGATACGAAGCATTAGTACGAGCAGAAAAATTGGGCTGTGACGAGGTACAATGCAATAATCAAATGTGATATCATAGGTCTTCCATACCCCTCCAAATCAAGGGGCTTCTCTATCGAGCCTATAAAAACTCATCCCTTTGGTTTACCTATTTCCTATACTCAGCGGAGTTCACCCATGATTACAAAACGCTAGACTCTGCTTATAACCTCCTCATGATAATCTAAGCGAAGCGCTTAGAAACGTGACAAACCGCTTTGTCTATTAAATAAAAGTTCAAATAATTTAAAGCCTCAAGGATTTTATTAATCTATTTAACTAACTTTATCATCAGTTAAAAATTTCTCGTCTTCCGGCCATCCAAACTCATCAAAATGATTTGATATATTATAGATAATCCCTTCAGGATCGAAATCCGTAATAAAACGTTTTTCAGGTTGATTGAAAGGATATTCACTCTCATTTGGAACACCCCAAAAACCTGTATTAAAATCACGTCCATCATAAGCTGAAAAGTCTAATCCATTAAGATCTATATTTTGTGAAAATGTTGGAAAATATTTATCAAAATCACAGCTTCCAGTTGGCGTGATGTTTTGAGGTAAAAATTGGTTGAAGTATGGATCGTCAACTGTCAAATGTGGAAAATTTAATCAAATTAAAAAATTAAATCTTTTAATTTAATTTTAATGGTGGGTTTCAATAATTCAATCAGAACTTGATTTTTCCTTGATTTTTTCCTTTTTGATATTCTCCAAGGATTTGAATTATTAGTTAACAGTTAAAAAGACTTGATTCCGAAGCTCCATACCCGAAACTCTTGTCTTTTAAATTTTTTGGCAGACGGTTTTGAATAGGTACTAATTTTTATAAAAGGAAATATGATGATTTGTACATTATTCCTAATTTTATAACACTAAATAATACTTACACTGATAGTGAGATAAATGATCATTATAAGGTTTGAATTCTTTTGCTATAAAATAAAATTTAATAATACCGAATAAATTTAGCAGATTGGAAATTCAAAAATGAATGTCAGTATGAGAATAAAAAACCATTGAACCCCAGATTCTTTTTAGATAAAGCAACAGAAATTAGATAAGTTTTAAAATACCTAAGGGATTTAAAGAGCTTGTTGAAGGCCCAGGATCATGCTTGTTGCTAGATTCAGGTACCGAATCATCCTTACGTGATGCGCATTTTATAGGAATAATTACAAATGTAAATAATAATAGCGATATAAATAATAAATAAATATATGTTTTCATTTAAACATAAACGAATTTATGGATGAAAGGCTGAAATAATAATAATTATTATTAATAATTACCTAACACTAAAAAAAAGTTTCAACATGTTCGGTATCTCTCTCTCTCTCAAGACAGAGACAGTCATAGCGGGACTTTGGCAAACAAACTTCTTTGCTTTAGACTATAAATATTTTTCCATTTATGCCTGGTTAGTGTGACCATCTGTGCCTGTTTAGAGAGAGAGCTCTTTCCCAGTTATTATAGGATACAAGGGGAGAGGATGTGATCGGGAAATCCTAGAAGACCTTCGGGGTTGATCAAGTCCTTTACACTCTTCCCTAACACCGAACACACCAAAGTGGATTAAAGCGCTTTATTCACAAACTGTAAATGTGGACAATACTATAATCGCTAGCTAGCACATAATAAATAATAATTTAATACAACTGAACCGTGTATAACTGTGATCAAATCATTTAAATAAACATTTAAGTGGGAGGGTAGGCTAATGGATTGTTGAAATAATGTGAACGGAAATATAATCGAACAAATTCCTTCGGGTAGTCTTTCCAAGCCCATTATTTACTAGGAAAGGACTTAGAGTCCTACAATTCTAAATCGGTTGTTTTTAGATAGAAATGAATTGTTTGATCAGCTGAATTAAATTAATAAAGAATATAGGAAAAGGAAAAAATATGGAAATCCATCTAAATCGCATCCCTAGTTATAATAACTCACTGAAAACAAAAGATTTTTAAAAATAAAAACGGATTTGAGCTCAATTCATTATAACTATATCGCAAGAATAGGTTACAACTAAAGTGAGGATTTATAGGCAAGTAAAAACAATGAAATACACACCTAAAATTGGCACTAAAAGCCAAAAAGGATTTTTGAATATGGATTTTTTTGAAAAAACTATTAACTTAAATAGATATAAACATTACCAAAAACATATTAAAATGGATTACAAAAGTTTTTATGTAAAGATAAAAAGTTAAGATTTCTTCATAAAAATTATTTTTTTATTAATAAAAATTATTAAAAAATTTAAATTTCTAAAATAAATAATGAATTGGGGAGGGGAAGGGAAGGGAGAGAGGGAGGGAGGGAGCGAGCGGGCGCAGGGGAGAGGAATTTTATTTACATTCTTATTAGTCGAGAAAATCTATTAAATTAAGTCGCTCAATGGCATGTCTAAGTAAATGCAAATTAATGTATGTACGTCCAATCAATTTAAATTTAATTTGAAATTTACTTTTAAAATAAATTTAAAAAAATAATACATAAAATAAATTTAAATAATTAAAAAAACTTCTTGTAAAACATATGCTGAACGGTAATGCAAAACCTCACTCTACGATTAAATTGGATTTTTAAGAGTTACAAGAAGGTTATCCCACTAGAATTTCCTACAGTAATATAACAGTTAAGGAAATATCCCTAGTTTGTTACATTCCTAGTGAGCGATTCTCGAAATTAATGCCTGCTAAGAGTTTTATATTTTTGGCCATCTCAAAACTCAAAGAATAAAATTTATCTTTAGTTAAGTAAAAGCATCAAGACTGCAAGCGAAATGCGGATAGTCAAAAAAATTCGAAAAAAGTTGAATAATAATGCACTTTTCTACTAGTTCTCGTTAAATCTATTTTATTTTTACTATTAATAAATAGAGTAATTTTTATGTCGGATGTTTTTAAACAGGTAAACAAATTGTTTGATCAGCCAAAGCTCCCTAATAAAAACTCTATATAAGTATTTATATTTCTAGAATGAACAAATAAAAATAGAAATATATCCTCTAAAATCTTAGAAGAATCTTAATTTATAAATTTTTCCTTAAATGTTTCCTCTATATTTCTATACTCATATGGTTTTTGCTAATCATTTTTGTTTAAGCTCCTAAATGCTTTGTAAACAATTTAGCTAATTCATGATTATAGAAGCAAAAATTTCCAGATATGTATTATCTATGTTTTTGAGATTCGACTAGATTAATAATTTTATCAGAAACTCCTTTAATCTTGACAGATTTTAGAAAAATTTCTCTGAAAACTTAAAGTATAACAAAATTATAAAATAACAAAAAGTTATTAATAATAGATTAAAGTTTTGATTGTAAAGATAAAATTTTAAAAAATTCTCAGTAAAAAGTTTTTTTATTAATTAAAAATTACTTTAAAAATTTAAATTTCTAAAATAAATTTTGAATTGGGAGGGGGAAGGGAGGGGAGAGAGGGAGGGAGCGAGCGAGCGGACGTAAGGGAGAGGAATTTTATTTACACTCTTAGTAGTCGAGAAAAATCAATTCAATAAAGTCGCTCAATGGCATGTCTAAGGAAATTAAAATAAATACAATCAATTTAAATTTAATTTGAAAATAAATAAAAAAATTAAATAAAAGTTCCTTAAGTTGAGCGATCAGGAGACATCTTTTTCAACAAGGCTGACAAGAGCGAGTTTATTTAATAATGATTCAGTGGAAGAAGAAAATTAAGACTATTTCTAGAGTAATTTCATTAGACTTCCACATAAATATGAGAACCTGGATTTTATTTTTCTTCTATTTTTCTTGAACTTCGGATGTCTTTAAATACGCAATGTTTGGGAAATAATTACACAGGGTAATTACTAAAGAAAATTTGTACAACTGTTTACTTTTCTTGTGATTTACCTTAAACCTCATACGCGTCTTAAACTGGATATTCGTTTTCCTTACAACATTGTTTTCGATTTTATTTAATAATAAATTTTAATAAGTTAGTTTTACAGTTTAGTTTTCAATATATTTTTATTAATTAATTATTTTTTAAGATTAATTTACTTGTTTACTAAATTTAATTTTTCTGTTTAAAAACAAAAAATAAATTATAACTTACAAAACCGTCAATATTTAAAGTTTATTTTAAAAATCTCAGGTTTTTTCATGCTACGTCTCGCCCTCTTGAACATTTTTTTAAAACTTTATAAATTCTAAAATAACTATTAAAAAAATTGGTGGTAGTTAAATTATGATTTTTTTCTCTTAAAAATATAAACTTGAATAAATGGAAGGGTTAGAAGAAATGACATAAATAATGCTGCTAATACAAGCATAATTTCATTACATAAGTTAATTATTTCTCTTTATGCAAATTCACAACTTCCCGTTTTCATCAATAAAATTCACAATTTCCTATTAAATAGCCATTGTAATACATTAATCTAATTATTAAGGTATGACAAAGCCCAGGTTATACAACGTGGGGGTGCACGGAAGTAAACTGACAAACTCAAACACCGTTACCCTTGGTTAAAGAGGGATGGAGGAGGGTACCTCATCACTAAAATAATAAAAATATAATTTTTAATAAATTTATTTATTTTTTAAAACACATGAAGTACACTGATTAATTATTATTTTATTAAGAATTAAATAAAAGAATGCGTATTTTAATAACAATTTTAATCATTCAATTTTCTGTAGAATTTGCTCTTCTAATACCTCCTAAGGAAGAAACAGAATCGAAAATTGAAGGATTAGCTAAGGAAAAGACTGAAGAAAAACCTGAAATAACAAAAGAAAAAAAGGGAATCAGAAGAGAAAGATGAATTAATACCTGAAGAGAAACCTGAAGGTAAAGATGAGGATTCTGATACAAAAAATGAAGAAAATCCTCAAGGTAAAGCCAAAAGAGGGGAAGATAGAATAGCATCAATTCGTGAAAAAGGGGAGAGAGTTATGATGAGGAAAGCTAGATTAATATTTACAGCGGTGCCGGAATCGAAAAATGGCAGTAAAAAAGAAGATAAGAAAGAAGATAAGAAGGAAGGAAAGAAAGAGGAAGAAAAAAAGGAAGAAAATGAAGAAAAGATTTCTCAAACAAAGAAAGACCTGACAAAGAAAGAAGAAAAAATTGAAGTAAAACCTGACGAGAAGAAAGAAACTAAGGAAGAGAAGAAAACTGAAACTGCTATAAATAAAACACACAAGTTGAAATAGAATAAATATAAAATAATTAATAAAATTTTTCTGAAGTCCGAGTTAAAATCAAATTATTGTAAGGCGGAAATAGAATTGTGAAATATTAAATAAAACTTTCCCAGCGACCCCGCCTATCCATAACCAATATAATCCTAGGAATAAGCGAAGAAAGGGATCAGTCAGTCAATCAGTCAGCCTATTAGTCAGTCAATTAATAAAGTGAATAAGCGCTATTATATTTATTGCCCGATCGGAGGAATTAGTCGTCGCCCGTTTAATCGCTCTTAAGGAGTGAGCGGTGAATATTGTCCGGCCGGACTAACAACATTAATTAATTGGTATTCCCTCGTATTCTATTATCCTGGGCTCTACACTGGGTATGGATTCAGCAAGCTTCTTCTGGTAGCACCGGATGGTTTGCCTGATCTTCGGAGAAGGCAGACCATCCCTGGCAGCAGTGGAGTGAGCCTCGGCACAACAACAACTCCTTCTTCCATCAAAGGACAAGAGCTGGGCCCGGCTCGAGTCCTGAGAGGGAAGAAGAGGGATATGGAATAGTGGATGAGACGACCGCAAAATGACTGACAAGTATGGAGGAGGCCTCGGCCGTATGCTAAGTTTAAACCTTTTTCTTTTATAAAAAAAATTTACTTTAAGTTCTTATTAGGGAGTAGCTAGAAGTTAGTAAGGAATTAGAGTTTTCCAGCCCGAAAAACTCGAAAACGAACCGAATCGAAAAACCCAATCGAGAAAAACTTATATTTAGAAACAAATTCAAAAAAAGGGGAAATATCAACGACTAAAAATTATTCACGTGAATTTCGTTTCACTTCACATTTTCCATTTTTGTACACATTTAACCTTCTCTTGGGAAAAATGTTTTATTTTTTAACGGCTGGAAAAAAGAATAATTACTCATTGTATGTATATGCATAAGAAAGAGCTAAAAAAAAAATTTTTTTTCAATACCAAAATGAAAAACCGTCTGGCCCTTCTTTTCGGAAAAACTGCCCAAAAAGGGGGATGATTAATTTCCTTTGTTCCATTTCAAAAAAAAAAACTAAAAAAAATATAATTTTTCTCCTTTTCCCGCAAAAAATGTAATATCTAAAAAAGGAAACATTTCTAAAGATACCAAAGGTTATCTTCCAACGGTTTCATTTCGTAAGAAAATTTTACTTTACATTTATTTTATCCTCTATAAAGTCAGCTTGTGAAAAATTATGTTTTGTTATTTTTATAATTGAGTGCTTAGGCACATATTAATTTTTTTTTGTACATTCAAATTTAATGTCTTATTTCCTTTTTGTTCTACTAGTAAATGTCTATATCAGGGTTCCGATTGACAAATTTCCAATCAAAAGCACATAAACTCGATTTAAAAGCACATAGGGACTAAATTTCCAAATAAAAAGTACACTTCAAATTAAACCATTTTCTTTGCCGCAGGCAAAAATTTTGAGAATTTTAAGGTTAAATTCAATTTTTAGCAAAATGCTGATTTAAAAGTACATACTTAAAAAAAAGGAGTAAGAATCGGAACCCTGATCTTAAATGAATGAATTTTTCGATTAGCGTATTTCTGTACATTTTCCGTCACTCTTAAATGTAATTAAAAATTTTTAAAAACCCTTAGATTTTATATTCTCTTTAATTAATCAACTTTGCTTGGTATTTGTATACTAAATTTGTTTTTCTCCTTTTTCTTCATTAAATCAAAATTTTTTTTTAAATCAAAAAGTTTAAAGTAAAAATATCACATAACTTCTAGTTAGTCAAAATTTCCAAATAATTGTTTTCTTTTTCTTTCCCTTTTTACCTTTTATCTCCCTCGTCAAATAATGCCAAACAATTCATTAAGTTATTCTATCTCCGAAAATAGGGACCGTGGTCCAAGACAATAAGTACATAATTTTACTCCCAAAAAACATATTTAGACAATCATAACTTCATATAGTTCTATATGTTTAAATCTCACACATTTACACTCAAAAAAAATATATATTTTTCTCTTGCTTTATCTAATTGTCCCACATATTTCCACTCTCCAATTTTTTTTTAAATAATTATTTTGAACTCTGCAATATATACAACAGAACGACAAACGAAATTAAGTTTTAATGATTAACACTCATGGTGGAATTGTGGAACATGTGGATAAGGTGGAAGAATATGGCACTATAAGTTTAATTTTAAAAGAAAAATGGGTGTATAAACTTGACATATTTTTGGTTTTTCCAGGTGCTAAAAGATTTTTCTGTTCTCCTTTCCTTCTGTATGGGGTAGTATCTTTGGCGTATCTATGAACAGTTGGGCGCAAGCAAAAACCAAAAAACTCAAATATAAAATAAAATTTCGTATTACAACAAGTCAAAATTTCTTTTGAGAAAATTGTGATGAATCTAGTGCCTTCTATGTTCCTATTAGAGCCATGCGCTAAGAAGAGCCACCCCAGACAAAACATACTGTAACATATGAGATTTTGAATAATTTATACACCCTTTTTCATGTGGTTAACATTTGTTTTAATTAAATGCACACTTTCCACAAAATCCGGGACCAAGGTCCTATAAAAGAACTTTTGTTAAAGTACTCATATTTCCTGGTCAGCCAGTCTTTGATAGAGGTATCCAAGACCGAAAATTTCCATGAGTTAAAACCAAAAGCCTTAGATATTCTATTCCCGAACACATGATTTTCAGCCAAACCAAGTTGTCCTTTCTAACCATTTTTTCATTCACGTGAATTTCTCTATTTTCTCTTTAAAGTGTAACTTATCCAAGAAAGTGTAATTCTCTTTGGATAGAAGATTAAAAAAAAAAAAAAGAAAAAAAAAAGAAAAATGAATAAAATGATTAAAACATTTAGCTCTAGAATATTCGATTCCTATTATTAGAACAGAGCTGCACAAATTGTAACTTTTAGGGCACACGAAGTAGAATGAAAATTTTTATTCTGTTTCGTAAACGAAAAAAGACGGAACGATTTTTGTTTAGAGATGTTTCACAAAAAAAAAAGCTCAAAAAAAAAGCGAAATCGGTGCAGTCTTGATCAAGACTAGCCGGAACTTTACGGAGCTAAAATTAATTACACTTTCTTGTTTAATGAAGTCTCCTTAGCCATTTGCCTTTCAAAAAAAACCTCTGGTGTCAGATTGGTTAGCAATTGTATTTTTTTTATTATTTATGTAGTAGCAGGGATCATGGTCCAAGACTTTATAAAATTCTACTCCCAAGGTAAAAAAAAATCTATTTATATTTATGCTGTATTTTTAGGCCTTAATGGCTCAAAATATTTTCTATACTCCCTTATTATCGCTTTGTTTATATTTATGTCCTTTTATAGCTACATTCTAATTGTACATATGTATTTAAAATATAAATGTGTGGCGTTTTGAAGTCCCTTTCTCCAAAATGTCTCAACCCTAAAATGTCACTGTACAGAAAAATCCCATTAGGTCTGAGCCCAAAACTTCCCTTTTAAGAATGCCCAACAGGGTAAAAATATTCAATTAGTCGAGCAGTATCCCTCAAACTAATTTTTTTTATATACCAGGGGTGCCAGTTTCCCAGTTTCGCGTTTCGCCTTTCGTGGGTTTTCGTGTTTTGGAATTCCGAGTTTTGCGTGTAGTTTTTTTTATTCTGTTTTAAAATGACCTTCGCGTTTCGGTATCGCTTTTCGCGTTTTAAAATTTATTTTTATTAATCACAACATACATCTTATCCTAATAATACGTCTTTTTCTATTTTTATTGTTTTCCAAAATCTATTTAATTATGTCAACTATTTACCTGTCTCTGCCAATTATTATTATTGGCTTATATTGAGAGCCTTTTGGTGTACCGATTTGATTAAGTACAAAAATTAAGACATAAGTCTTTTATAAAAACAAGTCGAAATAAACTCGGGTCTGGTATACTGTCAGTAAAAAAAAATTTACGAAGTAGAATTTCCAAAGTGTTTAAGATTGCCAGTGAGAAGAAAGGGCAAAGTTTAGTTTAAAGAAAACTTTGTATTGTTTAAACAAGGACAAAGTTTCAATTCTAAAGAAAGTTGTTCACTAGTGTAAAGTAAGAGAAAATTAAAAAAAAAAGCGGTTTTTAAATTGTTTAATGGAAGGGAAAATTAGTTTAAAGAAGGAGAAAAGTCCCAGAAAGATTAGAAATCAGGAAGGCGAGAAGCTAACATTTGTAAAAGCAAACTAGTGTTAATCAAAGCAGTAGTGAATATTAAAAGAGTGGTGTGGTGTAATCATGTGAAAGAAACTAATCATAAACAAAATCGTCCATTAATAAATTTTATTAAGCTTTAGACTGGTCAGCCATATCTCCCATTCATTTATTAAAATTTTTTTAATTATATTTTTTAGAAATTAAATAAATAAAAGCTTCTTAATTGTATGAATTCAAACGTTGGACTGTCCACTAAGGACGCCACGACATCGAGTGCCTCGGCACAAATTAATGTTGGAAATGAGGAAGTGACCATTGCTGTAGTTGACAAAATGCTTTTAATGGGAAAGGTTGGTACAAACCAGGCACGTTTCACTGACTTAGAAAAAGTCCATGGGGACACAATCAGACTTGAGGAAGGTATTAATCGACTATTAAGAGCTATAAACCGAAAAATAAACCTTAATGCCAATAATTTAACCAATCTAGCTGATGAAGTTAATGTAGGTTTTGCAACACTGGGGTCTCAGATTGAGGGTTGTGTTACTCGACTAAATGGGGTTGGCACTGAACGCACACACTCTAAATCACTTTCGCCTATAAGGTGCTCTCCCAAAAATAAGTCAACTCCCAAAGTTAATTTAAATGAGAAAATTTTTGACAAGCCTCAAATTAGCTTTTCCTCAGCTATAGAAGCTTCGGCTAATAATAATCTTGATATCGATGATGATGAACAAGGGGATGACCATACACTAAACATGTTAAGTAACGAGGGCATTCCTTCCCTAGAGGTATTTTCAGATGATAACATAGTAGCACTAGATAAGTGGAGTAAGAAATTCATGGAAAGAATTAAAGTGTATGGGGCAAGGCTTTCTGAAGAAGAAAAGCTCAACCGCCTCTCTATCTTTTTGGACGATACTCCCAAACAAATATTTGAGGAATTAAGTCCCGCAAAGCGAACCACTTGTGAACAGGCATTAAAAAGCATAAGAGAAGAGCTTGACTCTCCTCAGCGTAGGTCACTTTCACGACAGGCTCTATTAATTTGTAAACAGCAGGAAAATGAAACAGTCAAGGAATTTTTGACAAGATTCAGACCTCTAGCGTTGGCAACAGCAGTGGACATGGCTGGTACTCATCGTGAACGTTATCTATGTGATCTTCTACTGGAAAGGCTTCTCCCTAATATTGCTTTCTGTATGAAACTCCTCAACTTTACTCAGAACAACCGTGGATTTGAGCAACTTTGTATGGATGCTAGGGAAGTAGAAATTATGATCCCAGGCAGAAGTAATCCGTTATTCCCAACAGCAAGTGTCAATGAGATGCAGGAAGTGAATCAGTACGTAGGTTCTCAGGGTCCTTCGGGACGTTTTAAAACTTTAAATCCAATTAACTCGAATAGAGTACAACCTCGTGAAGGTTGGAGATTTAACCAAACTAATGATCGAAACTTTAAGAATCGACAAATCAATCAACAACGAAGCTGGTCTAGGCCAAATCAAAGAATGAACAACTGGAACCGCAATCCCTCGAATGATCGCCGATGGAACAACAGACCAATGTGCAATTATTGCTCCCGTGTAGGCCACTTTGCCAGCAACTGTCGTGAAAGACTTGAACGCTTTAACTTCAGACAATATGAAGATCAAGGAACAAGCCAATCTCAAAGCAGGTCAGGTCAAATTCAAAATGATTCTATGCTATCAGAAATTTTAAATGCGATCAGAAAGATGAAGGTGGGTGAAAATTCAAATATTCCTTCAGTTCAAAATCTAGAGGTAGTCCAAAAATCTGAAAAGGTTAAAGAAAGTCCTAGAAATGAAAAAGAGTCAAAACAAAGTGCAATCTCGTCTTGGGAAGGCAGAAGGAGCTTAGGCCCAAAATTATTACCACTTACAATTTTAATGCTTGTAGCAATGTTCTCTCCTGCTTTAGGGTTTGAAAATTTACCGAAACCACAATGGCCAATGATTTGCCAAATGGAGAAACAAGGTATTTTATGGTCCCTACCTGAACTATCTGAATGTCCTAAACTCACACCGAACGTTTCGCACGCGCCTATTTCGCAAACAAGAACTGTTTATATGCTTAATGACTTAGAGTATGCGACTGACGCGTGGGCCTGTAGAAAAATACGCAAGATAGTTAAGAAATATACTTCTATTACTAATGTCCCAATAACTGAGCCAGTATCTTCAGAAATGTTAGAGGTGTCAAGAGAAGAGTGTAATAAGATGATTAATGAAAAGAAGTGTAGTTTAGGGTCACTCAAGGAAGAAAATGAAGTCTTTACGACTGGAAATAAAATTGACATTAGTCCTAAAATGTGGTTTGTAGGATCATTTACGTGGACTCAGGTCCAATCTGAAAATTGTATTTTATTTGAAACGCAAGTGTACTCTCACTGGGGTGAAAAGAATATAAGGACACCCTTAGGGGGCACCCATAATTGTTCTTATGATAAAGGTCACTGTGTATTGGAAAACAAAACGTTTCTTGAATGGACCATAAATGAAAAGAGTTTTTGCCGATATGTCCCAATAGGTCGTTGGACAGGAAAATTTTTAGACAACACATGGTTATCTGATGACGCCCAAATAGCCTTACATTTTGGAAAGCCCATAGCAAAAAGACAGGATTGTGGCAAGGATTTAGAAATCTCTGAGCAAGGTTTCGCTACCGAAACGCATCTTGAACGCACAAAGCGTAGTAAAAATGCAGAAAGCCTCGGCTTAGCAACAGCACCTGAACTAGCAGCTAGACTTACCTTTTTAGACAAAGAATGGGCAGAAACTATGACCTTCGCGTTTGCTCATTCACTAAAAGCAGTCTGCGATAATATGGAAACAGTAAAGAAACTAGCAGTAGCAGCGTATCTATCTAACCCTACAGGCCTGGCAAGAATGTTATTTAACAATGAATATTTAGTAGCAAAAAGAGAAGGCGTTTCTTTACTTAGTGTCTGGCCTTGTATAAAATTAAAGGAAAATGAGTTTAGTTTTGTTAACACAAAAATGGATGAATGTTTTGATTTAGTCCCAATTCAGGTCAAAACAGGTTCAAAGGATATTATGGCATTTCTTGACCCAAATACAATGATTATACAACCAACTGCTAGGAAAGCCCCTTGTTCCCAGTTTAGAAAAATAATACTTGAAGTAAATAATAATGTTATAGAAATAAATCAGCAGACTGGAGAAATAAAAACTGTAAAGCCCAGAGGCATAAGGAAAAATGAAGTAAGATATTTTCAAGTTCCAAACCTTAAGTCGCACTCATTTCATGAACTAGTACTTGTTAATTTAACTGACCTCAATACTCACACATTTATGACAAATATGGCTAAAGTAAGCGAATTAACTTACAGACTTAGTGAAAAAGACACAATCATTACCAAAACTTTATCAGATCAATGGAAAGAAGCTGGGGATAAAATCACAAAGGAAGTTTTTGGGGATTATATGGGAATTTGGAAAATTGGCATAACATGTCTAGTTGTAATCCTAATAATTGATTTAGTGATAAGACTGGCAGTAATTGTGTCAAAAAGCTATATAGGTAGCTTATTAGAAATTGCACAGCCATTTAAAGGAAGAATAACAAGGCAAGAAAGTGTAGTAAGGACACCTAAGAAAGTAAAATCGGTACCACTAAAAAGAATGTCCATGATAAAACAAAGGAAAAGGAGTGTACGTAAGCAAAGCAACTGGATTCCTCAAGTATCACAAATACCTCCAATAGAAATAAATGTTCTATCCACCTCAAGTGAAAATGCGGCCTCGGCCAAAAATAAATTAAATATTAACGCTACCTCTCCCAATACAGCAATTACTAGGGTAGCAGTCAATAGTAAACCTGTGAATTGTCTTATCGACACTGGTGCAAGTATATCCATAGCTCCTATCTCGCTTGCAAGAGAATTAAATATAGGACTTACCCCTACTTGTTTAGCAATCACTTCAGCCTCGGGTCATGAAATATTAGTTAAAGCACAAATGAAATGCTGTCTAGAAGTAGCTGGTCTAAAGCATACAGTCGATGTTAATTTAGTAGAAGATAAACAATTAAATAACAAAAGAAATTATCAAATGATAATTGGGTGTGATCTTTTGGGTAAACTACCACCTGTCACTTTTGACTTTAAGAATGACAAAGCGTGGTTTGGTAATTCCGCAGTATGCCTCGGCATAAATAATCAACCTCTAATAGAAAATGCGAAAATTTATGCAATAGAAGCCACAACTATTCTCCCAGGGTCCCACAAAATTGTTAAAGGAAAATTAATTTCCATGAATAAAATAAACAATGCATTGATTCATGCTTTAGAAAATCGTCTAGTATGTGAAGACATTGGATTAATTCCGACAGTTGTGGAACCAATGAACAATTCTGTATGTATTTTGCTGGCCAATCCCACAAATGCCCCAAAGCATATATTTAATGGGATGCATATAGCATTTGCAGATGAGTGTATAGAAAGCAGTGAAGGTCCTTGGCTAACCCAATATCAAGATAAAAGTGAAATAGATGCTTACAAAGTAAATAACTTAGAAAGAGATAATACATTCAAAATAGATTTTTCCAAAAGCTCTGTCCAGGGAAATGATTTAATTAAGCTCCAAAAACTATGTGAAGAATTCTCAGATGTCTTTAGCAAAAGTCAGTATGATTTAGGTTCTTGTATAGTAGGAGAACATGACATTCTAACCACAACGGAAACTCCCATTGCTTCCAAACCTCATAGAGTCCCATTTAAATTTCAAAGCGAACTGCAAGAAAATATTACCAAGCTCTTAAAATCAGGAGTGATGGTAAAATCTGACACTCCGTGGGTCTCAAATATAGTATTAGTGCTGAAAAAAGATGGTGGGCTTAGGCCTTGTATAGACTTTAGAAAATTAAATGAAGTTACAGTACCGGACCATTTTCCCCTACCTAGGTTGGAAACAATTATGGAAAAAGTAGGAGGTTGTCACTTTTATTCATCGCTTGATCTTTCTAGTGGATATCTTCAAATAAGATTAACTGAAAGAGCCTCTAGGAAATGTGGTGTAATTACTGAAGATGAGGTATACCAAATGACCCATATGCCGTTCGGTTTGAGAAATGCAACCAGTGCGTTCGCAAGAGTAATGGCGCATGTAATCAGTGGATTAGAAGATTGTGTGTTGACTTATGTAGATGACTTTCTTGTATTTACAAAACCAAATGACTTCGATGTGCATCTCGATGCCTTAAAACAAGTATTTGAGCGATTAAGAAAATTTTCATTAAAAGTCAGTCCCAAGAAATGTGTATTGGGATCAACAAAAATGCACTTCTTAGGGCATATAATTAATTCCTCAGGCTACACACCAAGCCTAAGCAAAGTGGAAATAATTAAGAACTTAGCAGCACCCACGAGCGTTAAAGAAGTCAGGCGAGTAGTAGGAATGGCATCATTTTTCAGAAAGCATATTCAAAATTTTTCAATGATAGCAGAACCGTTAACCAGACTAACTCGCAAAGAAAATTGCTTTAAGTGGGAAGACGAGCAACAAAGAGCGTTTGATAAAATAAAAGAAATATTGACGAATGAACCAGTCCTGACCTTTCCAGATTATAGTAAGCCGTTTCACATTTTCACTGATGCATCTCTAGTAGGTCAAGGCGGGGCACTAATGCAAAAGAATGAAAATAATTTGTTTCAAGCAATAGCATATTGTAGTAGAACATTAACCACTGCAGAAAGGAAGTGGCCACCAGTACAAATAGAGCTAGGTGCGATAATCTATGCACTTAGGCAATTCAAACCTTTTATTTATATGGCAGAGGTCGAGCTTCACACTGACCATAAGCCATTGGCATACCTTCTTGAAAAGGCGCAGGCCCACCCAAATCTAGCACGCTGGCTCATTGAACTACAGAATTATAATATAAAAATTGTACATGTTTCTGGAAAAGAAAACCTCTTAGCAGATGCACTCTCAAGGGTATTTAAGACAAATGACCCCAAAGAAGTAGAAAATCTCGAAGAGCTTGAAGACATTGCCGAGTTTCCCGTGTGTTTAGCCTTAAGAGCTAAGTCGCAATTAGTTGTTGATGAGTCTATAGCAGCCTTTACTTTAAGAAAAGATGGACAAAATTATACAATTGATATTAGGCATGAGCAAAGTGAAGACCCTGAGGCTTCGGCCCTTATTAAATTTTTAAAGACAGGAGAAATTCCTGAGGAAATTCCTCAGAATGAAATAGAAAAATTTGTAGTATCAGCAGAAAATCTTCAAATAATAGGGGACATACTTTGCCATAAATTACCGAACTTGTATCCCAGAATATTTGTACCAGTCTCCCTTAGAGCATTAATCTTTGAATCTTTTCACTCCTCGCACCTGGGCGGAGGACATATGAGTATGAAAAAGACATTAAAGAAATGCAGAAAATATTTTTGGCATAGAATGCACGCTGATATACTCACCTGGACGCGTAACTGTATAACCTGTCAGCTTCGGCACTCTCCAAATCCTCCTTACAGAGCTGAAATGCAGATGGCTCCTCCAAGTACACTCTTTGCTAAAGTAGGAATTGACTTAGCGGGTCCCTTTCCGATGACACAAAATGGAAACAAATATATAATGAACATTATTTGTTGGTTCACGAAATATGTAATTTCAGTGCCTGTCCCTGACGCAAAAGCATTAACGTTAGCAAAGGCTTTCCTCACAAATTGCTATCTGAGGTTTGGCGGATGTATTGAATTAATAACTGATAATGCCACGGCATTCACTAGCGAATTTTTCAGAAATTTCTGCTCTATGTTGTATATAAATAAGAGCTATGCAATTCCACACTGGTCCCAAGGCAATGCAGTCACTGAACGCTCTTTTAGAACATTCCATAACATTCTTGCCAAGTATATAAATAAGGAACAGCCCGATTTTGATGAATTTGTAGACATAGCCAGCTTTTGCTATAACACATCAATTCATGCTTCAACAGGAGAAACACCTTTCTTTTTAATGTTCGGTAGAGATCCAATTTTCTGTGTAGACCAAATTCTCGATCCCAGAGTTCACGACCCAATAGCCTTAACTGATTTATCTGAATTCAAACAAAAACTAGTAGTCTCGTTGAGAAAAGCATGGGAAGCCGCGGACGAAGCAAATAAGGAAGCCCAATTAAAGTCAAAAGCCCAGTACGACAAATTGACTAGAAACCCAACAGTAACTGTAGGTGACAGAGTATTATTGAGGAATTATTGTGGCAAAATAGGTACCTCGAAGAAATTTCACATGCCCTGGAAAGGTGTATTCAGAGTGGTAAAAATAGATGGAATTTATGTTACTATAGTTAGTTGTAATGCTCCTAGTGCGATACCGAAGGTTGTTCATATAAACCAGTTAAAGAAGTGCTTTGAAGATCTACCACCGATAGTAACAGTCCCAGAATTAACCCAGGAAGAGGAAAAAGCAATTAATGACTCAAACAGTCAGGAATTAATTACAACCACTCCAATAGAGGAGAATTGTACTGAAGATAATAATAGTAGGGAACCCAATGAGAAAAGGTACAACCTCCGTAGGCATCCCAAAGCCAGAAGGCTTTCAATAGAATAAACTCACTCTCTTAAATATATTTCCAATTATTTTTCAATCTCTTTTTAAATCATTTTTCCCAAATTTTACCCATTTTACTCTCACACATTTAAATTTTTTTTTAGTCGATTTTAATTTAAATCACAAAATTTTCAAATTTAATTTAAAATAATTTTTTTTATAGAAAGACAATGTCTAAAAATCTTAAAATAAAAGCAACCAAAGCTAAAGTATCTGAAGCATCAATGCAAGGAATTGGATCCTCGTCTACAGCTTCATTAGGGACTTCGGTCCAAAATAATTTGTGTGAGAGTGAGAAAAACGTTGGGACTTCGGTCCATTTAAAAAGTGAAAAGAGAGAAATCTCTTTAAAAAATCTTATCATTTCAGATAACAAAGTAACTTCGGTTCAAAATAAAATGTCAAGTGAAGAAAAACTTTTGGAAGTTGTGAATGTCATTGATCCACAGAGAATTACGGAAAGTTTGGAGAATTTTGTCCTGGAGGCCGAAAATGAAAATACGGAAGATGAAGAAATACTGAAAGAAGCTCTGGATAAATGGGAGGAAGCATGTAATTCGTGGAGAGAAGAAAATGAATCACAAGCCGTCGGAACTAGTGGGCTTAGTGGAGTCTCGGCTCAAAATAAAGATAAGTTTACAGAAGTAAAAAGTAAAGGAAAACATTATGTTATATCCCAACTTCAAGAAGCCAGACTTATTGCAGTGTCTACATCCCCTAACAAAGATGGGTGGCCTCTATTCATGGAAATTCCTTGGAGTGCTCTAGTCGAAATGAACAATGAAGGCGCGAAAGATGCGTGTGTCGGAGATGACATTTACATTACTAAATTCAAGCTTCGTACTGACAAATTCCAAACCTTGAATGAAAATACATGGTTCTATCAAGGCAATATTAATTGGCAAGCTACGGCGACTGAAATAGAAATGGTTGCAATACAGGAGTTTAGATTGAAAACAGGGTTTGTTGTAGAAACTAAGAGAAGGGGAAAAGATAGAAAGACGGGTTCAATTCGAGTTATTGCTTTTGGAATGGAGCGGACTTCGGTCCTTTATAAACGTCAGTGTATGCGAGTTGAGTGGGACAAATTAAAGAAAGGCATGTTTATTGACATAGCATTAGCACCAATTGAAGAAGGATGGTTAATTGGCCCGAACTATATATTACCTCCGGGATGTAATTTCCGATTAGGAACTGAAGTATTAGCAAAGTCAAACTCGAAAATTGCCAGATCTGCACGTGCGTATGAGGGTGAATGGCGTTTTTCAGCAGTCTCAACCATTCCAAGAATTTGTAGAATAACCAAACGCCATACTTTAGAAAAAATAAACTCAGTTGGGGACCTTATTGAAGCAGCCTTAATTGTAATTGGAGAAGAGAAGAAACGTCTTAAATGGAGGCGACCTATTGAGCTTTGATAATCCTGCTTAGATACGGAAGACTAGTGTATTGTAAGTGTGTAGCCACAAACAGAAATTTTTTTAAAGCGATTCTGTGACGATCAGGGACGATCGACCGCATGGATGAGAGAGAAAGTGAACAGCTTTAATGTGTATATAGAGTGAAATCGAATAAACACACACTTAAAATTGAAGGACATGAACAATGCATAGCTATTCTTGACCCTGCGCGCACACTCACTAAAGGCACTGAGCAATTTCAGACTTTATTAAGGACACGCTGCGATCAACTGTAGCTTAGTCGCGTTCCCAGCACGGTTTATTAGTAGTTGCGAACTTTGAGGCGATTAAAGAAGATGCAGTAAGGCGCAGGTTATGCAGCACTCGGAATTGTTCACCCCAAGAGTAGACAGTAGATAGTTGGAAGTGATGGATCTCTCAATAAGTGCTAGGGGCTTTGGCGGAATTTTAAAGGATTTACAGGGACGATCCGTGCAATCAGACAGGTTGAGACTCAAATTGGCCGGACCAAGCGTGCAACAACCAGAACAACGTGCAGAAGAAAGGCGAACCGAACAACGTGGGCCACCAAGAGCTGTGAGGTGTTATCAGTGTGGTGGCAAAGGACACTTAGCACGCGAATGCAGACGTGTTTGAAGAAAATGCGAGGCGGTCAAAGCAGAAGAGGTAGAGACTTAATTTAAATTAAAAATAAAAAGTGACTTCGGTCAAATATAAATAAACGTGTGTAAAAATTAGTTGACCTCGGTCAAAGATAAAAATAAAAACAGGGAATGGAATGGACAATGGAACGAACATTCAAGGAGTGGAATGGTCAGGTAAAGACCAGGGACGGTCTTCCCCGGGGTTGGAGATGTAAGGCGGAAATAGAATTGTGAAATATTAAATAAAACTTTCCCAGCGACCCCGCCTATCCATAACCAATATAATCCTAGGAATAAGCGAAGAAAGGGATCAGTCAGTCAATCAGTCAGCCTATTAGTCAGTCAATTAATAAAGTGAATAAGCGCTATTATATTTATTGCCCGATCGGAGGAATTAGTCGTCGCCCGTTTAATCGCTCTTAAGGAGTGAGCGGTGAATATTGTCCGGCCGGACTAACAACATTAATTAATTGGTATTCCCTCGTATTCTATTATCCTGGGCTCTACACTGGGTATGGATTCAGCAAGCTTCTTCTTTATTTATAGATTCTTTTGTTTATTTTTTCAAAAATTTAATTATTATAATTTTTTAATTAAAATTTTGAAAATATTTTTTTTCATATAAAATTGTAACTATAACAATTTTTAAATGTTTCGACAAGTAAAATTGAAAAATTATGAAAACTATCAATAAATTGGGGAATTAATATTTGGTGCGTTTAATCAAGGATTGCAAATTAGCATTGGACGGCAAAATCATTTTTATACATGGGAAACCTTTAGATTTCATAATCGAGCCTGGCCAGATCTGTACATAATTTCTGGCTTAATCCAGAGAAATAATTACGTGTAATGAACGATGCCGAATAAGTAGAGAGAGAATATTCTTATCCCCGAGGACGGGATTCGAACACTAGTAAAATTACTTATTTGCTCCCGACAGTAATATATTTAATTTCTTTAATTATATTATTTTCTAGTTAAAACATTTTCCGATTTATTGAAATTATAAAATTTTATAATTTATTGAAATTGTTTTTAATAGACTAAAAAGTGCAACTCTTATTATGAAATTATTAAATATTTACAGACATTATAAAAAATCGAATAATTGAGTGTGTGATTCTCTTTAATCTGCCGCTTATTTACATATCTCGTGATTTATTTCTTAACATATCAATTAATGCCGCTCTCAAAAAATGCCGCTATGGTAAGCAATAACATTTAAAAAAATTTTTAATAATTGATATTTAATAATTGAATAAAACAGCGGATACGTTTAAACATCTAAAACTTCAGTTTATATTTACTATTTGGTAGGCCGTTAATGGGAGACTATAAGAATTCTTTAAGATTTTTAATCATCAAATCGCTATATAAATGTGAGATACGACTGTATTATTTTATTAACTTATAAGAATAAAATACTTTATCATATAAATATAATTTAATAAACAATTTTTAGATGAAATTAACTAATTATGTGATTTGTTTCTTAAATATTTTTAACTTTTTTGCTTTGTTGGAAGGCGCAGGAGATAGTAAAAGAAAGGAAAAACTGATTGGAACGACAAGCGGTAGTGAAAAGGGAAATGATTCAGATGTTCGATATACGCGTAAGTTGCTAAATTTGTCTAACGTGAAAAAGAAAAAATAAAAAAATCTCAATCTCAATTGTATCTTTTCCGCTTTAATCACTTTTTTGTTAAAAGGATTTAAAATATTATTAAATGATTATAATAGAAGGAAGTTCCCTACTGACCAAAAGTAGGAATCAAGATAGATTAGAAGCTTACAAAATTTCTGTTACTTTTTGGTTGTCTCTCCCATTTTCTTTATCTCCTTTTTACTAATTCGATTAGCTATAGCTTTTTTATCATTGAAATATCCTGACAAGAATGAATAAAAATCACCATCCTGGAATAATTTATTGCGTAGGATGATATAGCTTGCTGTAAAGAGTAACCTAAAAAGACTAAAATCTAGGGCTATCAAAGTATCCCTGATCAAAGTATTCCCATTAAATGGTAACGATAAGCTTTTTGTGTTAGATAATTTCGCCAATCCATTATTATTAGATCAAATTATATTTTTCGTTTAAATTTTTTTGAATTTTATCTTAGAAATAAACTTTATAAAAATTTTTAGCTGGAAATAATGCAACAGTCAATACACAACCTCGTCTAATGCAAGATTTTAGTATTGTGAGTAACGAGGAACTTGAAACCTCAAAGGATATAAAACGCAAAAGAGGTATTATATGTAGAATAAAAATATAATAAGCTTTTCTTTACTAAATAAGCATGAGGTATTAAAAATGCGTTGATGAAGTATTTTTTTATCTAGCTGTTTATTAACCTTCAAATGCTGATAATAAAGTTAACAAAGGAATAAACGATTATGTCCGAATGAGCTTTAAAATGTTTTTACGATTTGTGATATCTCTATATGTATATACTATACTCTTAAACTCTGTTATCTAAGCTCCCAAAATTATCCTTTAAGCCAATAAAGGAATTAATCTTTTCTTATTTGGATTTGATGCTTTAATGGATTCACCATATTTACTATTATAGAGGACAAATCAAAAATTTGGACTCATTTTAATGTAAATAAAGGAATAGCTACCTGTAAAGAATGCGATCAAACGTGCCCTCAAGCTTATGTGGTAAAAGACAATGGACCTATAATAAAGTTAAAGGCACATCTTGAAAAGCATGGCATTAATATACAAAATGTGCTAAATTGTGATGGATTACCAAAACGTAATTTTAAAAAATTATTGAATATACGGCAAGGTAGGTTAATAAAGGGCTGGTACTAGTAAAAGAATGTCAGGCTTTGTCAGGCTTATTCAGTTTTGTCAAACTTATTCAGTCCTATTTGATTAAATGCTCCCAAGATTAATCTTTAACTTTATATTTGGATTTCAAAATTTTATAAAATTTTTGTTTAAATAACATAAATTTAAGCAATATATAATATTATAGGAAGGAAATCACTAGCCTGGAATTATTTTAATGCGGAGAATGGTATGGCTCAATGTAATATATGCTCAACGAGATATAAAACTTATTTGGGATGTACGACTGCTTTAAAGAAACATCTTAAAAATGCCCATCAAATTCATGTCCCTAATGTGAAAGAAAATAAAGGAATACAAATACGTAATTTAAATTTTTAATTATATTATTAATAAAAACGAATATATTCATCACCAACGTGTCGGATCGGATATCACAAAATTTTGGATCGGGTAATTTCTTATGCAAACCCATACAAATCTAAGACATAATATGCTAATGAACTTAGGGAGGGTTATTAAATTAAAACGATGATTAAGACGATATCATTATACATGTTGAAATAATTTTTACTTAAAACATGATATTAGAAATGGATTTGAACTCGATATTAAACCTTTAATTTTTAGGAAGCAATGAGGAAGGTACAAATGTAGAAGCAGGAGACGGCGGAGAATCTAAAAATATTATAGCAGGAGATCGTGAAGGAGTTCCATATGTTAAAGCAGGGGACGGAGAAGAAGCTGCAAATGTTGAAGGAGATGGTGAAGAAGCATCAGATAGTGACGCTACGGTTTCAGATTTCAACTAAATTTAAACTATTTAAAGCAGTAATGGACTATTTCGCTATAAAAAAGGAAAGACAAAAAATTTAAAAAATTCTGTATCTGACAAAAAAATTTAAAATAAAAAAATCATGAAATATTAAAATGCAAAAAAATATTGCAAAAAGTAAACAAAATTATGTACATATTTATTAACTTTGCTTCATTGTATTCATTCATTTATAATTAGTATTAGTATGAAAATTAAATTTAAAATATCTTTCTTTATTTATTGGGAAAACTGCTGCTTCAACTCTTTGTCCAAGCAAAGGGTTTATTAATATACGTATGATACTTTATTAATTTACTATCAATAAAGATATATTAGATTAAATTATTCCTAATTTAATACAGGATGGGATAAATAATTTGTCCGGTAACATTTGGATAAATAAAATTTTGGTCGATTTAAACTAGAAAATATGTATAAAAAAATAAATTTTATATAAGATTAATAATATTAGCCATAAAAATAAAAAGAATGCACATGTAATATGTATAAATAAGATTAAAATAATCTAAAAATATCATTTTTATTCTTTGTTAATTCTTTTAAATCGCTCCTAAAATGGTTTACACAATGATTTTTATCTTCGTCCCCATCCCCAGCCACCATAACCATAACCTCCACAGCATCCCCATCCTCCACCATAACCTCCACCCCATCCCCATCCTCCTCCAAAACCGCCCCAACCTCCGTAGCCACCCCATCCACCATATCCATAGCCCCAACGCTTTTGCCGTTCACTTAATTGTTAAAATTATTAAATAATATTTAGAACAATTTACTCTTTTCCATCTCCTGATTTGACAATAAACGGAGGAGCAACATCAGATTTTTCATTGTTTTTAGATTGAAATACGAGATTAGGTTTTGCCTCAGGTTTTACAGCCCCTTGTATTGTTTTTGTCTGTGCCGGTATTTCTGCTTTTTCGTCCTTTTTTACTTCATTGTCTGGTCCTTTTTCAGCTGCATAAGCAAATGACAATAATAAAGCTATTAGGAAGGATTTTATGAAAATAGAATTCATTTTTATAAATAAAAGTTTCTAAAAATTTATTTAATAAGTTCAGTAGTAAACGAATAGTCGAAAGTAGGGCGTTTCGATATAAATATTGTTACAAAACCTCACTGTAGGAGGTAATTAATTGGGAGGGAATAGTTGAGCAGGCCAATGTACCGCGAGCCCAATGTACCACTGAGCTATAACTTTGTCCAAAATTGTCGAAGCCGTGGCGCCACGCCATGTTCGATTCAGCTGGACGAGATGCATCAAACCATACCAGGCCGCCACGGATTCTGCAATTTTGAATAAAGTTATGCTCGGCGTTACATAGGGCTCGCGGTACATCGGGGTGTACCCAATTATTTGGGAGGGGGTAATTATTCGAGTATTCTAGAATAATCATCGGGTTGATGTAACGGATGCGACAAAAGTTCGCTAGCTCAAGATGATGGTTCTATCATCTGAGATGTTCTATCATCTTGATGGTAACACCTATTTATTTTTTTGGAAAAAGCTAGTTCCTTCGGCTTTATTATAAACATCTGTAGTGCTGTAGGTTTTTAGTACGGTTTTCGATTTCACCAGATTCTATTGTCTTCTGTTCGGTTTGAAGTCGTCAACAATAGTAGTGAGTGTTATATACTTCTGTAGAAGTTGTGATTGCTATAAAAATTTGAAAGTAAGTAGTTGGGCAGTGAGTGATAGAAATTTTATTTTAATTAAAATGGATCTCTATAAATTTATTTTTATATTACTAAAAGTATGAGCACATTTTTATTATTTATTTCAGCATTTGAGAAATTCTAATTAATTTTTTACATCATAAGAATATATCCAACAAACCACAAAAACTAACAAAAACTAGAAACAAAAATTTTCAAAAATAAATAAAGATTCATCGAAAATTGATGACCTTTTAAATTAAAAACTCTAAATATTTTATAGTTTAATATTTCTAACCATTCTTATTATTTATTTTACATATTTAAAGGCGTCATCTTCTGTTTAATATTCAAAATAAACAATTAAATAAATTATAATTTTAGTAAGTTGAAGAAATTTTTGAAGTTTTTCATTGAAAAATCTTCATAAATAAAATATAGAAATATTTTTGTTATTATTTTTGGTAAAGGAAATTAATTAAAAATAGCCTATAATTTGTTTGGCGAATTTAAAGAAAAGTTTTTTGTGAATAAACTTTGTAAGAAAAAATTAATTTTTAAACTAAAATAATGTGCACTATTTACCAAACACAATTACAAAGTATAGATGAATCAGTCTCTGATGAATACCTAGATAGTGGGTTCTGGGTCAGTAACATAAAGCTATTCGTATCTTCTTGCTCCGGCCGTACCTGGGACCTCCATAGCAGCAAAAACCACCACGGAGACCATAGGTAAGGAGCTATTCTGAATCTTTTCCCTACTTTTTGTTTAACATTATTCAACACCTATATTGAGGTGTCGACCTTTCTCACCCCCCTCTATGTTTTTAAATTTTTCGGGACCTATAACTCTGTCCAGAATCATTTCCTGAAGTAGGGAGTACTACCGTTCGACTCAGTCACATATGTCACGTCCCGAACATTTACCACCGTTACACACACGATATCAAAAAATTTTTATGATTTAAACTAGTATGTTATTGAGGTCAAACTTTATTGAAATTTATATTACAACCTACTTTCAGCTTTAAAAACAAATATAAACTATCTATTAATTTGTCTTTTCCCTACTTTTTGTTTAACATCATTAAATAATCTTTCACTTCAATTATCTCCTAGAACCAAATAATTTAACAATTATATAAACGAATCCAAACAATAAAGCTAATACTGAAATAATTCCAAATCCAGCAAGAATTGCCGTGCCTGTTGAAGCCAAAAATTGTGCCTTTGCTGCCTGTTGCTAAAATTATTACAGAATGTTTGCTCATTCATTTTAAATATTATTGAATTCGATCAGCAATATTATTACATTAAAGCAAAATAAAAGAGATTCTGGTAGTGGGTTGTCAACACGAGAGGTCGATCGAAATTCCGATTTCCGAAAATTTGAGCTGATTTTCGATTTCCGACTTTTAAGCCATTGCCGATTTCCGGCACCTTTGTCATTTCTGATCAACCTCTGTTCCGCGCCTAAAAATTTTTCATATATCTAAAACCGAATTGTAAAACCGACATAAAAAATTTTCATTCTTCAGTTCGTTTAAATTCTGAATGATAATAATGGCTATTATTATGTCACGAATAGGGTCGATAGTTTTTGGAAATCCTTGGATATTGGAACTCTTCGGTTCGGTTCCAAAATACAACACTAGTTATAAAATTAAACACAATATCTTTGCTACTTTTAGGCTAAAATATTGTAAGGCAGAGAAAGAGAGAAGATCCAGCTGGCTAGCATTTAAAACGCTGACTGCGGGGGTTTAAGATCTAATAAAAGAGAAGGTGAAAGCAGCGTCCCGGTAGCTCAGTTGGTAGAGCACCTGTACGTGGTGAGCGAAAGCGCCTAGCAATAACTGCCAGGAGGTCGCAGGATCGAAGCCTGCCCGGGATTAAACTTTTACCTCGCTCTTACTATATATTATGATAAATACATATTATCGAAACAGAATTCATTATTCTGTTTCGATATACATAAACCATTTTATATCTTATTCAAACCTCTCCCTCAAATTCGTTAAAATTTGTAGAATTTATTCTTGTTCCATTAACGAAAAGAAAAGTGTTTGAAAATAAAAGATTGTTAATTAATAAATAAAATAAACATTTTTGTAAGTAATTTTCAACTTTTTGTATTTGGAAGAACATTATGTATATTTATTTAATTATTTATTAAACAAATTAGTAATGTTATTAATAAATTAGTAATAATTTTAATAGGAAATAATAATTATTTTAAAAATAAATAATAGATAAATTTATTAATGACTAATCAATTCTACCCAATATTTATTTTTTGCTAAAAAGAAAATCCGGGAAAATGCGCAAGAATGAGAGAAAAGCTAAAAACGAGCTTTTAATTTTTTTCTTTTAGTCTAAAATTTTGTTATAGAATGTATTATTTTTTTAATTAAAAATTTAAATTATAATTATACCGAGAAATATAAGTGTACCAAAATAAGTGCCCAAAATTCGTATTCGTACCTCGTACGTGGTATAAAATAAGAGCAAAAATAGGAGTCTTACGAAGTACGAGGTTAAAAATAAGTGTGGTACCACGACAAATTGAAGTTTTGAGATATTTACCCTTACCCGAGTGTTTTGAGTGTATTACACAGTTTTATGAAAATTTAATTTGTTTTACATCTCATTAATAATCTTAATAAATTACCCATTATTCCTTTTAATTTCAATATTAACCCAAATAAAAATTTAATTTATCAAAACACCAAAATTAATTCCCATTAGTATTTCACCCATTCTTTACTTTACTTTATTCTTTTATTTTTTAATTGTTGCCATCAATGGCGCAATCTCGCGCATCATCGCTCCAATTGATGAAGTTATTTGAGCATTATCTTTGGGTACTACAACACTGCTAATGTTCGATTTCGCCTAAGAAAATTATTTTTTAATCAAAAATTAAAAATTCAAAACCGCCTGATAAGCATCGACATAAAGTTGAATACAATGAATTATCTCTTGAGTGGGTGGTTCTGTATCTTTATCATAAGAATTTTTCAGAATATTGACACTCTTTTCGAGCTCGGTAGCTATTTGTAATAAATGTTGAGTCTAAAATTAATATTTATTTGATTTGAATTTCCTACTGAAATGGATAAATATTTCTCTAATTTTGAATATAATACTTTTTAATTTATTTCTATCATTGTAAAGAGGGGGGGGCAAGGGTTAAACCATTTTAAAGAGAAAAAAAGGTTTGATATCTACATAATTGGTAGCACTGCATCTGCTGATCACTGTAGAAGCTCTGCTGATCAACGCTATAGAAGCCCTGCTGATACCTAACCTGCAGATAAACCTTTGCTATGCTTTAAATTTATTAAATTAATAGAGCTTTATGAGACTTAAGGCCTTGATTTTCTTTTGTTCTTGCTTTCATTTTCTTTTGTTTTTCTTCAAGGCCTTGCTTTCATTTTTTGAAATAATTGAAGTATATTAATTTATTAATAAAGTAGAATACCTTCGCAACTTCCAATTCAGTTGGCCCTCCTGTAGCAGGTGTTGCAATTGATATTTCCCCCATTCCAATATATAATAGGACACCAACTCCGTGATGGCAAGTTGCAAGTCTAGCTTTTGCTTGCAATTTAAAAATAGCTTCGCTATCAAGACCATTTTCTTTTTCATTTTTACAGTTAATAAGATTAGCAAATGGAATTAAAAATAAAATTAAACAGAATTTTGAAGTAGCCATTTTTAATTATTTTATTCTAAATTATATTTTTATTATAAAATAATTTCAGAAACTATACCGATCACATTTATATTTTTAAAAGTATTCAAGCGTTTGAACATTTTTAAAACTATCATTTTTTGAAATGAATACATTGCCCTCTTGTAGGTAACTTTTCCCCTTTCCTTACGTTTTGTTAGGGTATCATGAGTGTATTATTATTATTAGGACTGGCTATTAAATGGAATCATTATATTTCCTTTAATTCCCAGCCTTAATTATAATTAAGAACCACTTAGTTTCACCTCTCCATTCTTATGCTTATAGTATTAGTGTCAGTGGCTCAATTAAAGATGTGGTTTTACAAATTAGAATAAATAAATAAGTACTACAATAAATAAATAAATTTTGCCGTCATAAAATATTATATATACTATACACGTTTCCTAATCTTATAAAGCATTCTTAGAAAATTTTTCTTTTCTAATTTTGGGTTTAAAAAATAATTTACAGCTATATTTAGTAAAAATAGTTTAGAAAATTTTAATTATTTTAAATTTTAAATAAATTTTTATTAATTTAAAAATTTATTTAACGTCAATGAATTTAAATAAATGTTTCTTTCTCTAGTTTTTATTTGAACAGCATAAAACCCATGCTTTACAAACCCATGCTTTAAGGTAAAATTCTATAGCTAAGTACGGAGATTGATTTTGATGGAAAAATTTTAAGTAATAAAAAAGTGTTGGCAATATTCTCACAACTTTTTTTAAATTTTTATTTTAAAAATTATTTTATTGATTAAAGTTAATATGTATCGAGAAATGTGATAAAATTTTAGAGCAATTGTTTCGGAAAAAAATAAATTGATAAATTTTACAAAATAAATTGTCCACCATTAAATAGTTATTTCCGTTACCAAGAATTTTTAATAAAATAATTTGAAAAAATTTAGTATCAGGGAGTAGAAATTATTTGACCAAAACTTTTAGTTAATCGAGCTTTAATTATAACGTTTGGATAAATAAGTCACTTATATTTGTTAATAATTTTTAACTTAATAATATTTTTTAATAATTTTATTTTAATTTTAAAGAAAAATTTAATTATTAAATATATATTTTAATGAACTAAAAGAATAATTTTCAAGTTTCTAGAATTATTCTTTAGTGGGTTGTTGGTTTCAGTTTATTAAATTTTTTGCCTATTTTGAATTCCTTAAAAGGCGATGAAAGATTCATTCAAGCTCCAGTTTTTGGTCCAGAACAAAAGATGACCGGTTCTCTTCCCTCATATTTTATAAATAATTTGTTAAATAAATATGTATATAAGAAGAGTGATTTAAATTAATGGATTTTGAGCACTCCAAAGGTAAATGATGGCTCTTTTTAGCACCCAATGCCAACAAGCTCCTCAAAAGGGAAAGGAGCTATGATATTAAATAATTAATATAAATCAAAACGAAATTTTCGGTTCAGTTTGAACCGACAACCATACTTTTAGTAATAAAATAATACTTAGTCTTTATATTACATATTTATATACTAAATTCCTTTCATTACAAAAACAAATTTAGAATTACATATAAATTTTATTTGTATAATATACATAATTGAAGGATTTACAGTATTATTTTTAATTAATTTTGATTTGATTATCCCAAATTCTTTTTTATACGCAGCATTGTAATCAGTACTAAAATATTTAATTATTCAAAAATTTTAAAATTTCAACAAAAGGGAGTCTATGATAGAGTAGCACGAGGTCGAGGTTTTTTGAAAAACCGAGACCGAGGATCACCGAGGCAGGAAAAGCCGAGATCGAGGTCGAGGGGCTAATTTTGACCCGAGACCGAGGACCGAGGATAACCGAGATTTTTAAAAAATTTTAAAACTTTTCAAAATCTAGTTAAATTTAGTAAATTTTTCAAATATTTGCTTAATATTTATCAAATTAATATTTTACATCTGATTCATACCCAGTAGGCTGCCCAAAGAGATGTCCAAGACTCTTGGGCTTTTTTGGTTTTGGTCTTGGAGTGTAGTCTTGGTCTTGACTTTTTTGAGCTTTTAGAAACTTACACTCCTAAGAACTGAACTTTTTTGATGTCCACATTCTATTTTTAAAATTTTAAAAAACTGGCTTCTTGGGCCTCTAAAATTCGCAAAATTTTTGCCAACGGCGCTTTAAAAAGGGAGAAATTTGGCACTTGACTTCCAATATTCTAAAAATTTTCGCCTGCGGCGCTGAAAATGGTAGAGATATGATTCCTTGGTCTTTAATTCGATACTATTAGTAAAGCAGCTGGGCTATAGCTATTTCTCTCCTTTAGCTAGTGCAAAAGGTTATTCGGCGGCTGGGAGCGAACCAGCATCTTCAGTAGACCGGACTGATGTGTTAGCCATTACACCACGCCGCCTACTGCTCAGCCTTAGGAAATTAATAGCTATATGCTTTACACCTCCATCCCCAGGGAAGACTGTCCCTAGTCTTCTTATCTGCCCTCTTCCCGCTTTTTCTCTCACTATGCGGGGTAGCTTAATCATCGCCTTCTCTGGCGGAATTTTCATTTCTCTAACCCAGGGCCTATGGGATGGATCGTCATTCGTTCAGCGTTCGCTGAACCATCCGGTGCTACCAGTAAAGCAGCTGGGCTATAGCTATTTCTCTCCTTTAGCTAGTGCAAAAGGTTATTCGGCGGCTGGGAGCAAACCAGCATCTTCAGTAGACCGGACTGATGTGTTAGCCATTACACCACGCCGCCTACTGCTCAGCCTTATGCTACGCTTACATAAAAATCGCGCGCGACACGCGACAGTCGCTAGGCGACATGTCGCCGGCGACAATCGCTAGTTGTGTGCTTACATAAAATCGGCGATTTCCGCAAAAGCGACTGTCGCAAAGCGACAAAACGCTATTTTTATGTAAGCACAAAGCAGCGACGTCGCTAGGCGACATGTCGCCTAGCGACGTCGCAAATCGCGCGCGATTTTTATGTAAGCACAAAATTATTAGTCTTTCTATCTTTTTCTTCTATATTTTCTTTATTTATTTATCTCTATTTTTCACGTTGGTGAAAGTCAGAGTACTGTAATGTATAGGACAATTCGTTGCCACTATTTTATTGTGGCTTTTATATTGTGGGTTTTTTTTAATTTTTCCATTGATATTAGAGTTAGGAACGGGTCCGGGACCCGATCCCGGCTTTTTTCACCGGGAAACCGGGAAAAATATTTAGTGTAAATATATTAGTGGTGGTCATATGTTTATGGACAAATGATTTTCCATCTAAAACTTTGTAGATTAATGCCAAAAAATTAGACTTCAAAGGATAAGAAATATTCCTAGAAAATTCCTAAGAAAAAGAAATATTCCTAAGAAATATTCCTGCCTTATCTTCACGAGTTTTTGTTGGAAGAATAAAAGCCTAGGCTAAATTGTAGCAAATTTTATGGGCTTTTTAATGGGATTTTCCACGAAATTTTTTGATTTTACACGAAATTTTATGGGCTTTTTAATGGGATTTTCCACGAAATTTTTTGTCCCCAACTATATGGGACGAGCCCTACTCATCAAGAAATGGTCACTTTTTCGTGTTTTTGGTATCATTTGATAGAGAATCAAAAGCTTTACAACATATAAAAAATTCAGAATTTTTGACCGATTGATAAAAAGTTATGATAAAAATACTCGATAGCATACTGAAAATCTCAAAATATCGAAAAAAAAGAATATTTTTTGCAAAAAGTATACCTTTTTCAAAATCAATTTTGACCCATAAGATTTAACTTTAAAAATATAAAATTTATATTGATCGATAGAGAATAAACTGAACTTTCAGAATCTTTTTAAATTTCTAAAATCGGATCAGAATTGATCGAGAAATAGCATGTTGCAAAAAAGTGTCGCCAAAAATTCAAACATGTTTGAATCAAAAAAAGTGTCGCCGGCGACATGTCGCCGGCGGAAATCGCATTTTATGTAAGCACACGAAAAAGCGACAAAATCGCGCGCGACATGTCGCCGGCGGAAGTCGCGGTTTATGTAAGCACTCAAAAAAGCGACAAAGTCGCGCGCGACAAGTCGCCGGCGGAAGTCGCTTTTTATGTAAGCACGCAAAAAAAGCGACAAAGTCGCCGGCGACTTTTCTCTCCTCTTTTTCCATTATCTTTTCTGTCGCGTGTCGCGCGCGATTTTTATGTAAGCGTAGCATTAGGAAATTAATAGCTATATGCTTTACATATTTGATTATTTAGTAGACTGGATTTAGACGGATATGGGTGGGAGGATCAAAGGAGAGTATAAGGGGACTTGGCTTCCAATAATTGAATGTAAGTGGATAGGATATCATGGATTTGTGGTGATATAGTGTATACAGAGGCCCTCTAAGTTTAAAATTCAAAATTGTGTACCTATTAAAGTAAAGAATTGGTGCATTAACAGCTGCAGATATGTTTAGAATAACTGCCAAATATCCAATTAAATACCATAACATTTCTGGAGAGATAGATAAAAATGCCATAATTAAACAAACTAAGGCATTTAAGATAAAATATCCTCCGATATTTACAAAAACTATTAAGGAAAGTGAACGAAATAATTTTCGTAGCTTTTCGTTTGCCAAATCTAAAAATTAAAATATAAACATATTAAATGGGCTGTAATTCATAATTATAGTACCACAATTTATTGCCTTTTTTAGGGTATTAATGTCCGAAAATTTTTATCAGAAACTCCGATAAAAGTTATGTATTCCCATTTTTTTCTCCCAAATTTTCAAGTAATCGAAACTAAACTAGATTACTATTTAGAAACTTTTCGATATCGAGGTTTTTAGGCAATGAGCTTACGCCAACTATAGAGCCTATGCCGAATTACCTAAGCGTAGCATTTACCTAAACACCTTCAGCTTTAAAAACATTAACACAGAATAATTGAAAAATATTCAAATTTTCTGAAATTTTTTCAAACTTTGATTTTTATTTCAAATTTTCTGATTATAGATAGTAAATCAATATAAAGGAACGGATTTATATGGATTTCCATATTTTTTCTGGCCTAGTTGGGTTCTAAAACGTCCAAAAAACTTAGTTTTATCATATTTTGATAAGGCCGTATAAAGTTATCATTTTTTGTAAAATTTTGCCAAAAATTGGACAAAATTTACAAATTTTTTTGAAAAATTTTTTGACAAAAGTTTTCGAAATTTTTTTCTACTAAAATATTTCCAAAGTATTTTCAGAAACAAAAGAACTAATATAAATTGACCTATTTGTATTATTATGCATCAAAATTAACTAAATTAACATTTTGCTGCTTATAAATGAAAATTTTCCGTTAAAAATTTTCAGTTTGCGGCCCATATTTGATCCATATTTTTGATTTAGTTCATATTTCAGTTCATATTTTGAGATCTTCAGTCCATATTATATGTCCATATTTTCCGATTGATAGTCCATATTAATCCGTTCCCTAATCATCATTAATAAAGTCAAACCTCCTTTATATTTAACCAAAAATCCGACAATTATATGAAGCAAAATTGAAGCTAACAAAAGAGGTCCATAAATTAATCTACTATCAATAATTGAGGATAATCCAAAAATATCTGCAAGATTGCCGGTTACAGGAAGGTCTGGATGTGCTACAATTTGTGACAGCATTTGATAAAGAATAAATGCGGAAAGAGTAAAAATTGGCAATATATGTAAGAATATGTAGAAACGAAAATTCATATTGGCATAACTAAAAATTTAAAAATTGTTTAAATTAATTTATGTATACCGTATATGCTCGAATAATTACTTTGATTATTGTTTTAACCTTTTGTTAGATGGAGAGAGGGATGGAGAGAGTGCATTATTCGACAGAGGGTAATATATTCAAGAGAGGGCATATCCTGTATACCGTATTTTTCCTAATAAAGTGGCTCTTCGCAAAAATTCTAATGAGATTATTAAATTAATTACTGATTGGAGAGAGAATACCGGATATGTTTAGGCAATACCCTCTAACTTGACCAATATTTCTCCTACTCAGAAATATTTAAAAAATCATTATTAATATAATTAATGGAAAATTTTACGAATCAATTTGAAAAAATAAATCAAATTTGTCTCAATGTGTTGAAAGTCATCCCGAATTAAGCATCCCTCTTAAATCCTTAAGATATATTTTGAAACAATTATTACTTGAATTAATTAGGTATATTATAAGTATTTCCTTTTAAAAATACTTACAAAATTGGAAATGCAACTGCGATAACTCTCTCAACGCTCATAGTGAAAAACATTATGATAACAATATTATCACAAACAATAGAATGACCCTGAATTTTAATCGCCAAAGAGACTGGTATAAAATTTATTCCAGTCAAAGATATAAAAAAGAAGACAAGATGTCCACTTTGATGACCAATTTCCAATAATGAGTTAATTGCTAATAAAATACTCGTTTTGGATTTGAATGTTGTATATTTGCCCCTAAATTTATTTATTCAAAATTTAAAAACTATCCAGCGCTAATAAAAACAAACAAAATGCGTGATTTTGGGCCTATAAGTACGTGTACTAGTTTGATTTATGAGTCCAAAAATACTGATAAGTAGTATTAAGTACAAGTATGAGCAAAAAAGTACTCATACGGGAAAGAGCAAATCTGAAATTTTGGTGAATGACCTAACCATTGATTTGAATTTTGAAGATTACTCGTATTAATAAATGCATAATTTTTTTCTCATAATCGTACACAGGTACGGATACAAATTTTGGTACGAGCTTCCAATCACTGAACCTATTTCCAGCAGTGTATTTCAAGAAAGCTCTACTTGTAATTTTTAAGGAAGGGTTTTCAAGAATGATGCAGATTTATAATTGAAATACATCCCAACATAAAACGAGTTAAACTAAATTGTTTACTTTTCCCATATTTTGGAAATCTCGGAAACAAGAGTCAAAGGAAATTTTAGTCTAAACTCCTAAATCTCGCAAATAAATACCAATATTTCCATGTAATATAACAAACACTTGAATTTAGAATAATTCCAATTGTTGCCGGTATGGTCAATGATAGCGCTGGAAGGAATAAAGGAAGATGGAAGCCAGGATCTTGATATGCCAGGAAAATTGCCTTAAATTTAATTTATATAAAACGGATAGGTCTTGATTAATCTTAAAAATTGTGATTGTTTTTTTAATCCAGCCCTTTTTTGAGTTCATTAGGAATGGACTTGGGCGATTATTATTTTTAATAAACTTACCGGAAGAGTTGTTGAATTGTTCATTATCCGGTTTTAAATTTTTACTAAATTTAATTAAGACCCAGGAAACGCAATACGGATGAATAACAAAGGTTGATTTAAGGAAGAATTAAAAACTACGTAAAATACGTAATATTTTATATATTTTGAAAAATTTTTGAAATTTAATTTTTAAAATTAAAAAATAATTTTTCTGATTTTATGTACTATGTACATATGAAGATTAATTTAATTTTCTTTGAATATTAATACATAAACGTGTGATATAGTATAATAATTTAAAGAAACATTTAGTTATTACCATTAACGCAAAAACTTAAATCTTAATTAGATTTTTTAAATAATTCTATATAATTTAATTTTTAAACGAAATTAAATAATACTTTTTGAGGGAAAAATATTAAATGTAACAATTTGAAATGAGAATTGAAAATTATACTTTTAAATGTAAACAGGCAATTAAGGAACAATTTTTTAAAAATTTATTGTAAATAAAATTTAATAATTATCACTTGTTTGTTCTTTCTAACGTCAAGAAGCGTTGTACCCCTATGTTCCCACTGGATATTAATTTTATTAAATTATAATGTATAAGCAACGTTTCTTGAATTTTAAAATTATATATTGAATTTAGCTTAAAAAATTTTACTTGAAAGAAAAAAGCGCCTAAACTAAAATAATTACCTCATAGATGATTATGAGGTAATTATTATAATCACCTCATAGCCCTTCGACACTGAACAAATCTCTAACAGTTCGAACTCAACAAATTTATTATCTTGGCTAACCAAAAAATACCAGAAAATCAGTTAATCCCCACCTTCTAGGGAATTAAATAAATAAGAAAAAATGCAAAATACAAAATGAAATATTACCAGAAAGTGCTCGAAAATTTACAAAAAAAAATTATTAATAATAAAACTCTAACAAAATTTATTTTTTATTTTCGTCAATTTTTAAGTTCTTCATTTCTTCGTTTCCTATAAATTCGTATTGTTTATTATCTTCATGTAAATGTACAGAATCCAAATTAATTCCCTTTGTTTCAATTAAAAATAACCAGGAAATTAACAAATTTATTGAACCAATTAGGACAATAATTAAATAAACACTTGCAGGCCAACGAGTGTTTAAAAATACTAACTAAAATGATAAAATTAGGGAAAAAATTTTGAAAATTTTAAAGACCACTGGGGCAATTAAGGTACCAATACGAGCTATTAATGAACATGAACCAACTGATGAGGCTCTAGTGTTAAGGGATTATTTCATTTGAGCAATAAAATTATTAAAAACCTCAATGATGTTGGCACCGATTCTACGGCGCTAAAAATTAGTAAGATTGTCTTAATTTATTTGTTAAAAAGCGAACCAGAGATAGCAGGCATCCCTATAAAAATAATAAGTACATTTTTAAATTCTTGCCACTAGGATTAGTTATCGGTTCTGGGAAAATCTTCGGATATCCGGACGAACCGAAGAATCATATGTTCTCCGAACCGTAAACCAAACTTGCTATTTAATTTGTGAAAATTTTACTGAGACCATAACTTAGTGAAAATCTGCGAGCTTAAAAGGATCCTGCGGTCTTCCCTTCGAGTTTCGTCAGAAAAAGACATTCAATTTTGACCCTGGGCCGTCATCTATGGACCGTCATCTATCTAGAGTTGGTTGAAGAACGTTACTATGGAAATAAAATAAAACCAAGTTAATTCAATGAATGTTATTCCAATTAAATTAGCCAAAAGAATTCCAATCCCATCATGATCATAAAAAACGAAGAAGACTAGAAGCGATGCAGATATAATTACTACAAGTTGTGCTCCTTGATGGAGATTACGCCGAGAAAATTTTGGAAATACTGTATCAACTATAACAAGGCATATTTTAGAGATTGCACATATCGACGAAAGAAGGCTCTTTAAAAATTGAAAAATTATTATTATAAGCCTAAGGCCCTTAAAAATAATAAATGTTTTAAGAAATCAAACTGCCACTTCAGAAGATTGCTTCTTCTAGAATTGATGTGTGAATTAACTCTAGATAAGTTTTCAAATCCACGACTATGGTTTATAGCTGCCCCTAGCCGAAAAATAGCATTTGGCATATTAACCGAAACCCTGGTCTAAATGTCTATAACCAAAAATCGGGGACCGTTTAATGACCGGCCACCAACAAACTATTCAAGACAATAATGTATTATATTAGGATTGTCGTTTTTTTAAAATGCCTGATATTCGTAACCGAATCGAAAGACCGAGAATTTATGATAGTTTGGGTTCAAATCAAAAACCACCCTAAAGACAATTAAACTTTTAAAAATAAGTTTTACTTACTAAATTAAATTTTCAAAAAGAAAAGATTACTTGATTAAGAAAAAGATCACCACTAATATTTGAACTATTCAAATCTATAGAATATCCGGAAATTGCTGCTGTGAACCTAAAAAATTTTTTAGAAAATACTCAGATAATCTTTTTCACTTGCCACATAACCCAAAGAACCGAAACTCGTCTCAAAAGAGTTTTATCTTTGATTAAATTCCAAAAAGAATTTTCTGATGGTGATAATTTTTCATGTTCAGGTAATTTAATTGACGGTGGAAAACCTGCTAACCGAGCAATTTTTCTTTCATTTATTCGCATTTGTTCAAGACGGCCCTTACTATGCTTTAAAATATTTTTTAAAATTTTGAAGAATATCTAAAAATATACAAGCCATGTAGGACTTTCAGGCATTAAAAATATTATGATAATTAATGCAGGCATTGAAAATATAGCACAAGCAATACTTGAAGAACGCCAATCAGGAAAGAACATACAAATCAAAGTAAATATTAGGCGAGCAACTCCCTTGAAATCAAGATATTTTAAGAATAGTGACGAAGTGAAATCTAGGTGGCGAGCATTTAAGAAGCCTACTAGGTTGGAGTTTAAGATCAATTTAAGAGAAAGTGAAAGCCAAGCTCAACCCGACGATTTTTCTTACTTAATCCTTTAACTGATCCGAAGCAATGACCGAAAGCTGCCCATAATTTCGACAGGAAACCGGTACTGAAGACACGAAACCGAGGTGTTCTCAACCCACTAAAGCATCTTACAATAGAAGCCAGAAGTTACTCTCTGTTTCAAGCTTTTATCTCTCTCCTACTTCATAATCCCCCCCCCCCCCATCCTCTCTTCTCTCCACAAAAATTAAAAGTACCCAATTAAAAAATCCTCTAATAGCCATCCTTTGAGTTGGTAACAATTGTTCCATCACAAAAGTATATACAACAACCAAATCTCCTCCAATACAGAGGCCAAGAATAAAACGACAAGCTAATAAGAAATGCCAATTTGGTGCAAATGCTTTAGAAAAAATTTTTAAAAATCAAAAATTATTACCAGTAGCAAACATTGAGGCAATCCCAACAGTTAATGCAAAAATAGAAACTGGTTTACGCCCAAATGCATCAGATATTGCTCCAAAAGTTAAAGTGCCAATAAGCACGCCAGCAAATTGAATTTGACTATAATATAGGAAATAAGGAAATATTTATTTATGACCATTTCGAACGCCTCATTAAAGGCGAGAGAAACCCGGCAAAATATTTATAATGATCAGAATCAGCCTTTGATTTTCAATCAAAATATTGACAGGTCCTCACTATCCAACGAATTTTATTGATAAATATATTTGTTAAACAAATTTAACAAACAGTTCTTATGCTTGTTGGATTCGGCTCTGTTATGTATTGGTTTTGAAGAATTATTTGAATTTTTTGAATAATTGTAATTTCCCTTTTTATTTACTCAATAACCTTTTCCCATCTTTAAATTTAATCTCCTTTATGTATTTAAATATTATTTTCCCTCTTGGCTTATTTTATATACTTTGCATTCCCCTTCTTTGTCTCATCAACCTAAAACCGCTCCTTATCATTAAGAATTTAAACTTAAACATTCACTCATATATATTTGTTTTCCGCCCTTTTTCCCCATATAAATACTCATCTATTTCCCCACAATTTTACCTTCTTTTGAACGTAACTTTAAAATATTTATTTGTGTTTTAAATAAACTTGTTTTAAATAAACCTTAAAATAAAAGTGTTTAAAAATTAAGAATTGGAAACCCGAATATACAATATTCGGAGAATTAAAATAAAAGTTAAAAAGAATTTAGACCCCGGACCTAACACTGAAAGCGACTAACTGGCCATTAGATTGCCTTCTTCCTACCCCACACATAGTTGTGGAGGATTTTTTAAAAAATTTTTTTTTATAGTTTGAGCTTCTAAAGCCAAACTCAAATTTTCATTTGTTTTTGATCTGTGCTGTGTGCGGATCATTTTTTTGAAAAAAAGGGAGTTCTGAGCTGTGTGCGGACCCCTCTAGAGTATTTTAATAAAATAATTTTTCGGGCGTCCTGAGCTGTGTGCGGGCGAGCCCTATTTAAAAAAAGCGTTTAATCAGGCGTCCTGTGCTGTGTGCGGGCGATCCTTTGAAAAATAAAATTTGGGTGTCCTGAGCTGTGTGCGGGCAAACCCTTGAAAAATAAATAACCGGTGTCCTGAGCTGTGTGCGGGCAAACCGAAGTAAAATTTGAACCGTCTACGGACGAAGTATTGGAAATTTTTGAGTAATTTTAAATTGTTTTTTAATAAAATTTTTGATTTGTGGTTTTTACATTTTTATTGTTTAAATGGCTGGATCAGATTTTGATCCTAAATTTTTCAACGCTACCGAGCTAAACAATTTCCAAACGATTTTAACTCGTTTGAGAGCATTCGAAAAGACGGTTGCGCATTCGTTTCGTACCCTTGAAAAGAGAGTTGACCAGATTGAGGAAAACGTTAAAACCAATAAAAATAGTTTGTCAGGAACTAAAGGTTCCATCACAAAATTAAGAAATGCTTTAAAAAATATGGAAAATAATTTTAAGGGAAATTTAAATTTAGCTGTAAACCAAGACGAATCTGAGGATGAAACTGAAATAAATGAGGAGGTTGATTTAGATCTTACTTTAGGGGCAGAAATTAAAATGGGGGACCCATTTCTTAATGGAGGGAGTTTCATTTCGGGATATGACGGGAATCCATCCATTTCTTTTTCTAAATGGATAGAAAAATTTAAGGATATCCTGAGCTTAATAACCACTCCGCTTACGGAAGAACAAAAATTGGCCCGCTTAAGATTTTGTTTAAACGGTCAAGCTAGGGCTGTATATGATTCAATAAACCCTGCTCCGACTAGATTGGAAGACACGATTGTATTTTTAAAGAATAGATTTGAAAACGGAAATACTAAAATTATTGCGAGGCAAACTTTATCGATTTGTAAACAAGCACCTGGAGAGCCAGTGTTCGATTTCTCTAATCGACTAAACGAAGCAGTTAGAACTGCCCTTAGTGGAGATTCCGAGGAAAGTATTAAAAAGCGTCTCTTAGAAGAATTTTTAGATAGATTAGTCCCCGAACTACAATTCCAGGTAAAATCGCAGAGACCCACAGACTATGTAGGAGCGTATGAATTGGCACAGCATTTCGAATTATTACTGTCTGCCAGAAAGCCTGCTATAAACATTTCAATGTCTGAACTAGCAGAGAAAGTTGACGCACTTATAGTTTCTAAAAATAGACCCGACATTGTTACTTGTTACAGTTGTAGAAAATCAGGTCATATTGCGCGTTATTGTACAGAAAACCCAAGAAATATTAATGGGAATAGAAACAGCAATTACGATACGAGAGTAAATTATGGTCCTCGAAACTTTGAAAATAGACCAAGGTATGACAATAATGCAAGACCCAATTATAATAGTGGACATCAAAATAATAGTAGATATTCAAATAGACGGGAGGGAAATAATTATAGACAATATAATAATAGGCAAACATCAAGTCAAAATAATTTCAGGAATTACGGTAATTATCAAAATCGCCGAGGAAATTGTAACTCGAGAGAAAATAGTCGGTCCTCGGAGAGAGGTTCAACTTCACGCGTTCGTTTTGAACGCAGATCAAGCCCTGGTATTAAAGCTGTAAGCCCGATTTTATTTATGCTTATTGCTCTTTTATCTGTGTTCTGTGGTGCTACTGCTCAAAGCCCTATGATTTGTCTAAATAATTCACCTACTTCATTATGGAAGTTCCCGAAAGATCCTATTTGTCCATCCTGGCAGCCCTCTGAATCGCCTGTACCATTAAATTTATATGTTTACAGAGCTAATACATTGGAATATAAAACACCGGCCACTGTTTGTAAATGCATTAAAAGTAAAATTTCTAGGAGATTAGGTATTTTTGGATCCCAAAATGAAGAAATAGAGACTGAAAATATAAATGTTCCTATCTCCTTATGTACTAAAATGAAAGAGACCAATAATTCGCAAGCCGGAAAATTATTCGAGAAAAATGGCAATTTAAGGGCTACAAACAATAGTTTAGAGGTAGGCTGGAATATTTGGCCACTTGGGATAGCTTGGTCAACTAAGGAAGTAATAAACTGTTATGTATATGAAACAATTGGGAGCTGCCCAGAGTGTAATTATAAATCGGGAACATGTAAATGTAGCCAGGGAAGCCTATTATGGAAGCCAGATAAAACTCAACAGTGCGCTTTTATACCCATAGCCAATTGGCGTGGAGAATTCGCTTCGAGAATTTGGATATCCGAATTTAATGAGTTCGCATTAACTTTTGAAAATATTACTAAAAAGATTGATTGTGGTCAAAAAGAAATGATAATTACTGACCAAGGGTATGCCATCTCAAAGTATGAGTATGAAATTGTTTTAAATTTAATTAATAGAAGCGAAAACTCCCGCCATAAAAGGGAAGCGGTTAACAGTAAATTAAATGAATCAGACATAGCAAAATTAACAGGAGTAGTTTATACACCGCAACTAGAGTCTCAGCTAACCGCTTTAAGTACCAAACTTACGCGAACAACGCAAAAATTGTTCGCAGAGTCAGTACGCCAAATCTGTAATACATTACAGGCAGTAGCTGATCAAACTCTCGCTTTGGCAGCCGCTAATCCTACTTTGTTAGCGAGATACTTTTTAAAAATTGATTATATAACAGCGAGGCTAGTGACAGAAAAAATTATGGAAATTAGACCCTGTTACCCAATACAAGATCAGGAGATACATTTTAACTGGAGACAAGGCTTTTGTTTCGATAGACTCCCTGTTTCCTTTAATTTACATGGGCATGAAAAGCATGGATTTTTGGATACTAAAACCCTAATAATTCATTCGAGTGCAGGAGAATCTGATTGTGATATAAATAAATATATGTATGTTACTTTAAAAGGCAGAACGATCCTTTATGATCAATCAACTGGAGATCAGAGAGAGATTTCTGAAGAGGGTATTAGAAAAATAGCACGTTTTGGAAAGATCGATCTACCAGACATGGGAATTACTATCTTTAAAAATAAGATTTTAACTAATCTTACTGAAATTTATTCTCCCGAACACTTTTCGGAGACAATTGAGACAGCTGCTATAACTCACGAAATTACCCGATTAACCAGTAAAGGATCGTTGTGGCAAAACCCTAGCTCAAGAACAGAAGCATTCGCAGCAAATATCGTTGCAAAAGGACTGTTTGCGTTCTTAACTGGAGGAATTTTTTCAATAAACCAAGTATGGGTATTTATCTGTTGTTGTTATGTAACCCTACAATTTTTGGTCCAATTTATACTCCCAGCCATATTAGCACAAACTATTGGATATTTGAATGTAGGAGAAAGGATTTTTCAATATATTTCTAAAAGAAACAGAACTAAAAGGGAAGAACAAAATGAAGAAATAACCCTTAATGAATTTAAGAGCAGACCAGGTAAATATGATAAAACCCTGCCCATTTCACAAAGATGGCCTTCCCAGCACTTTGAGGAAGAAAAACAAAAAGTTGCCGAAAGTAATAATGCGGAGATTATGATTGCTGGTTTTGAATGTGATGAAAATATGCGTATATTAGTAGAAATTAACGGAATAAAATTAATCTGTCTTTTGGATACTGGCGCTCATGTTACATTAATTGGGCAGAAAACCGCAAAAAGATTAAAAATAACTGACCTTTATCAACCAGATTTCTCCGGTGTTATTGGAATTGGCAACAATATAATTCCAGCATTAGGTCAAGCTAAAATAAAGATAAAAATAGCAAATATTGAAATCCAAACAAAAGTAACTGTAGTTAAAGATGAAGTAAATAAAAATGGATCTTATAGTGGAATAATTGGAAGAAAAACGTTAAAAAAGCTCCCGTTTGCCCTAAATTTTAGAACTGGAGAATTAATAAATCTTTATAAACCTGAAGTGTTTCTCCAAGAAAAAGATAATCGATCCCCCTTTTCTGCACAAATTAGAGGAATAATTTCAAAAATAGAATTAATAGACCCTCAAGATAAACAAGAATTTGCCGAATTTATTTTAAAAAATGAGGAGAATTTTGCGAAGGACGATTTTGATCTAGGTAAGTGTAAAATAACTGCCCCAACTATTTTAACAAATACTGAAATACCGATTCAATCGAGAGCTTTTAGAACGCCTGAAAAATACAGATCTGAGCTTAAAGCTCAAATACAGAGAATGTTGGAGACTGGAATTATCGAGGAGAGTAACACACCATGGGTTAGTAATTTGGTCCTCGTTCAGAAAAGTGACGGAAAATTACGCCCTTGTGTAGATTTTAGACCATTAAATAAGGTTACTATAACGGACCCATACCCATTACCTAGGATGGATATTGTAATAAATAAGGTTGCTGGAAAATGTTGGTATAGTAGATTAGACTTGGCCTCAGGATTTTGGCAAATCCCATTAGACCGAGAAAGCTCGCATAGATGTGGATTGATTACAGAATGGGGTTTATATGGAATGAAACGTTTACCTTTCGGCCTGAAAAATGCGCCAAGTATATTTCAGAGGGTAATGGATAAAATTTTGAAAGGTATACATAACGTTACAGCTTATATAGATGATATTCTAATACATACAAATGATTTTGAGTCCCATATGAAAACATTGGAGATTGTATTTGATAGAATGAACAAAAACGGATTTAAACTTAAGGGTGAAAAATGTGAATTTTTACAAAACAAATGTACTTATTTGGGGCTTGAATTAAATAAAAATGGATATCAGCCTGCACGAAGTAATTGTGAAGTAATAAATAAATTCCCAGAACCGAAAGATATAAAAGAAGTAAAACGATTTCTAGGGATGGCTTCATTTTTTCGCAAATTTATCCCAAATTTTGCAGAATTAGCCAATCCTTTAAATAAACTAACCAGAGGACGAAACCCAACTTTTATTTGGAGTGCAAAAGAAAAATTTGTTTTTAATGAATTAAAAGAAAAATTAACACAATCTCCTTGTTTACAGCCACCTAATTTTGAAAAACCGTTTCATCTATTTTGTGACGCTTCTAATGTAGCGTATGGAGCCGCTTTAATGCAAAGTGAGGATGATATAAATTTACACGCTGTTTGTTACTGGTCGAGAACATTAAGTGAACCAGAAACTAAATTACCCGCAACCCACGGAGAATTAGCTGCTATTTATAATGCAGTTACTCATTTTAAGGCCATAATTTATGGATCCAAACTAAGAATATATACAGACCACCGACCAATAACTTATTTATTTTCTAAGGCTAGTACTAATACAAAAATAAATAGATGGCTTATGGCCCTACAAGAGATAGAACCCGAAGTTGTTTACGTAGAAGGCACCGCCAATAGAGTAGCTGATGCTTTATCACGAATTTCCGTTAGTTGGAATTCGATAAAAAACACTATGCCTAAAGAGGAACCCCCATATTTAATGGCGTCAACAACTGAAAAAATAAATAGAGAAATTATTGAAAATGAGACGGAAAAAGATAAAAATTTTAATAAAAATACATAGAGCTATAAAAGAAAATTGGTATAATTTTGAATTAAATGAAGAAACTGCACCTTATTACCAAATAAGAGACCAATTATCTGTTGACGGAAAATTAATTAAAAAAGATTCAGAATCTCAAATAATTATACCTGAAAAATTAAAAATCATTATTTTAAATTTAATACATAATGGTCATTATGGGATAGTAAGGTGTAAAAGTAAAGCACGAAAATATGTTTGGTGGCCTAATATTAATAGAGATATTGAAGATTTTGTAAAATTGTGCCAGGTATGTCAAAAATATGCGCCTGAGGAGCCTAAATTAAGTAAATATTATGAATGGCCTGAATCAAAAACATGTTTTGAACGAATTCATATAGACTTAGCAGGCCCATTTCTAGGGAAAAATTTTCTAGTTGTTATAGATTCGTATTCAAGATTTCCATGGGTTTTTGAAATTAAAAATACAAATTCGGCCGCGGTTATTAAAAAATTGAGAGGAATATTTGCAACATTTGGACCGCCGAATACCCTTGTTAGTGATAATGGGAGACAACTAGTTTCGTTTGAATTTGACTCCTTTTTGGAAGAATATGGAATCAAACATCTAAGATCTCCTGCCTACCATCCTCCAAGTAATGGTTTAGTAGAAAGGTTTATTCAAACATTTAAAAACGGCATAAAGAAAATGCTAGACAGTTCAATCCCTTTAGAAATTGCCCGAGAAACTATTTTGCTTGAATATAGAGCATCACCGCACAACTCCCTTAATGGGGAATCTCCGGCAAAGCTTTTTCTTAAACGAGAGATTAAAACACCGCTCGACTTAATAAAAGTTCAGTCATCAAAATTAAACCCTCTTTTAAATGATTGTGAGGAGAACAAGCAGAAAAGTCCCCCAAAACAAAAAATATTTGAAATTAATGAATTAATTTGGGTTAGGAATTATGGAGAAAAGACAAAATGGGAGGCGGGAATAATTAAAGAACGATTAGGAGAGAACGTATATAAAGTCGAGCTTGAGGATGGCTCTGAAAAAACAGCTCATACAGACCAAATACGAGTCCGGAAAAGCGGACTCAGAAATTCGCCGCCCTTCTAGGGTAGAAAAAAAAATTTTTTTTGTACATAAAATTCATATTTTAAATTAATATTTAACATGTACCCCCTCCCCCCCCCCATCCCTACACATATATCCCTTTTATCAACCCCCTTTTGTTTTTTAAATTTATTTACCATTTGTTTTGTAATTTTTATAGTTAATTCAAAAATTTAAATTAATTTATTTAATTTTTTCTGCTTCAAATATTCAAATAATGACAACAATGGAGATTGATCAGATTTTGGGAAACGACACAATTATTGGAGAAGGAGGAGATGGTGGACAAAAAACAACAACAACCTCCACTAACAACAACAAAAAGAAGAGCAACAACCTTTTTGAACTTGTTCAAAAAGAGAACGAGCAAATTAAAGAAGTTATTAAAAAAACTCACGATTTTATTCGTGAAGCTATTGTAGATCAATCAAAAGAAGTAGTAAAAGAAATTTTACAACAAGTAAATCCACGTTTTATGGAGATTGAGAACTCCATTTTAGAATTAAAAAATGCAGTTCAAACTTTATCCGCGGAAAGCGAGGCTTCCTCTGATTCTGTTTCTGTTATGGGTCCGGAAGAGGAGGAAGTTGTTGGAGAGCCTATAATTAATGAGGAACAACAACAAAATGCTCAACAACAAGTTCTTATAGAAAATCAACAAAATAACCGTATTGATGCGAGAGATGGGCCACAAAACCGCCGTGAGGCGAGAGGACGTGGAAATGACCGCGGGCGACCGCGAGGCGGCCGTAGTGCCATAGATGCTCGATTGTTTTTCCTCTTGCGCCAATTAGAGCGTGAGAGAGCAAATGAACGTTTCAGCCCATATCGTCATAGCCGTGGCGGATATGGAGGTGGAAGTAATGGTAATGGACATCGTCGTGACTACTATCGTCGTGGATACTAAATTGAGGAAGGGAGGAGTGTTATGTATTGGTTTTGAAGAATTATTTGAATTTTTTGAATAATTGTAATTTCCCTTTTTATTTACTCAATAACCTTTTCCCATCTTTAAATTTAATCTCCTTTATGTATTTAAATATTATTTTCCCTCTTGGCTTATTTTATATACTTTGCATTCTCATCAACCTAAAACCGCTCCTTATCATTAAGAATTTAAACTTAAACATTCACTCATATATATTTGTTTTCCGCCCTTTTTCCCCATATAAATACTCATCTATTTCCCCACAATTTTACCTTCTTTTGAACGTAACTTTAAAATATTTATTTGTGTTTTAAATAAACTTGTTTTAAATAAACCTTAAAATAAAAGTGTTTAAAAATTAAGAATTGGAAACCCGAATATACAATATTCGGAGAATTAAAATAAAAGTTAAAAAGAATTTAGACCCCGGACCTAACAGGCTCATAGAGTGCAAAGTCAAATGTGGCTTTTCATTCTTGGGGAAGCTCTCCTGGGCGTTATTTAAGATTTTAAAGATATCTTTTTTTAATTGATCAATGCCGTTAAGCTCAATGTCAATTAACTCATGCATAGGGTATGAGTTAATAATTTGTATAATTTAATAATTTCTCTTTGAAAATAAAATTGTCATTTAGCTTTTAATCAAAAAACAATTTACCTGAATAAAGCTCGATTATATGCATTAGATCCACAAATCCAACCAAATTCCATTGCCGCTGAATGAAAGGGTATATTCTCTTCGAATTGTATCAAATTTTCTGGACATTGTTGATATATTGTACAATTTCTAGCAAAATTGGAAGCATTATTTAATAAACATTTCCATTTTGGTATATAATTTGAAAATACGGAAAAAATCATTTGAGTTGCGAAGAAAATTCCAAATAGCCAACATAACAGAACACAATAATGGAACCGATTGAAATTGAAGGAACAGAGAGAATTAATCTTTGTTCTCCTAAACTTGTTGGTGTTGTTTCTGTTTTCCTCGTTATCCATCGGCGGTCTTGGCAAAAATGGAGATTTTCCATTTTGTTGATCAGACGTCATTTTTATATAAATTTTTATGGTGATAAAATGATTTAAATCTAACGTAGGTTTTCTCGATTTTCAAATCATTTGTAAATGTGCTGCTCAGGGTTCTTATTTAATTCAAGGGTCCGATAGCCTCTCTAAATTTCTTATTGCCAATTGAATGATACTTGAGTTAAAAAATAAAATGACAAATTTTTTATTCCATTTTACTTAAATAAAATGATAAAAAATAATACGATTTTTAATTTTAAACCTCTAAAAAATTAGATAAGAGAAATTTGGTATAAAATCAATGTTTGGAAATTTCTTTTAATATCAATAAAGAACAGCTTAATTTTATCATTATAAATTTTTAATTCATTTCCTCATTAAAATTTAAAATGAATTAAAAGCATAAATCACTACAAATCGTTGTGGGGGTACCTAAAGGTACAACAATAGAAACTTAAACTTTCAAACAGCTGTTAAGGACAGCGACTAGTGATTAATAAATAGTTTAAAGTTTAATTTTAATCATGTAAAATAAATTGTATTGAATTAGTTACATCTTGCAGTTGAAAGCGCCAATATAATATAAAAGAGTGATAAGACTATAAACTTCGACAGTGTTCATACTCGAAGAATTTCCAGACCATAGTCGAAAATTTTTAAAGTTCAATTCTAAAAAGTGTGCTATTATTGTGCTTGTGTACACTTTTGTTATTTTTCTTCAATTTGACATTTGTGCTACTCTTTGACGCATTTTTTGTGGCATTATTTTTGCTCTAATTACGTTTCAAACAAAGTTACGAGAACAAACATAAGAATAATATGTTGATCTGAAAAATTTTCTAGTATCGTCAAGAGCATGTATTTAATTTATGAAATTTAAATTGATAATTTATTCGAAAATACTTAATTACAAAATTTTAAAATTCCAAATATATATTCCTGCAATAATACTCAAATAAAATTTACAAAATTTTATTTAGTATTTTGTAACTCTTGAAAACATGTTTATTGTTTTGACTGGAAAAATATTTTTATTATTTTTTTCCATTTTTAAAAATCTGTTTACCATTTTATTACTACAAAAATACAATTTTTAAAAATAAATTCATATGAAAAGCACAAAAATACACGTGAAATTCATTTAAAAATAAATGAATAATCCTGTTCTTCATAATATTATTTTCTCATTTTTTTCTAGCTAAAACTTGTCAGTAAACTTGTAAATAGGTATTTATTTATAAATGTTATTGAGAAGAGTTAATTTAAAAAAAATTTTAAATAACTCCTTTTTGGTTTAAATTGAGTTATTCCTCGCTTTAACATCTTGCACTAGATGAAAGATAGAATCTGTCTGGGCCGAATAACAACCGAATATTACCAAAATACCCGATTTTTTGTCTTCCAAGCCCGAAATCCCGATTTGTAGAGTCCGACTCGTTCTGAATTCTAACTTAGAGTTTTATAAACATAATTTTGTTTATTAAAACAAAATTATTCTTTTCTTTTATAATATTTACATAAATTTATTTTCACGTGAATTTCTCATATTTTCAGCTGAAAATATTATTTTTCCCCATTTTATGCGCGTTTATTCAGCCTTTTACTATTTCACTCTTTTCCAAATTTTTGAGTGTTTGCAGCATTTCACAAACTAAAATAAACAACAAATTAAATTTAAAAGGGCAAGTATTGGGAAAACAAAAAAAACTTTTATTTATCAGTAAATATTTTTGTTTTCAATATTAAAATTTTGTTGTCAAGTTTTCAATTTTTTGAAATTATACCCATTTTATCCTAGATTAATAATTTAAAATTTCTGGCTTCTAAAAATTAGATGATCTTTGTTTTTCATACTTATTTTTACAATCATTCTTTATCCCAAAAAATCTAAAATGCCTTGAGTCAAGATTAAAGCTAATTGTATTAATCCTCGCAAATCTCTCGAAATCTCTTCAGAATCCTCTTTCAATATCTATCTTAATAACCCCCTCCCATCCAACTTCCTCGATAATGATTTTAATTCACAAATACGAGTTTAATAACTTCTAATCCTTTGTCCATTATAGACCCCCCCCCCATAAACAAACAAAATTCCCGAACTTACCGAAAATTGAAATTTATTTTTATGTCGGAACAGGATCTTTGATGTATAAATATGTATCCCTGATGTGTCTGAACTTTAAATTATTTCTAAACAGCCCACCCCTACTTTCTTCATTTTTTCCTCATTTCCGTCAAAATCCATTTTTATTTAACTTTTACTTCCGTTTAATTATTTGTTTTGAGAAATAGACTTGACAGAAGGGATATTTCCGGTTTTGCGATTTATTTATTTAATCTGTAAATAATTAATATTTTTGTTTAATTAAAAGGGCATATTTTTAAATTTCTAAATGATTAGTTCCTCTTATTAGTTTAAGCAAGCCTATTATATCAAGGATAATGCCGTCAGGTTCATGATTCTCGAAGGAATTCCCAAAAATCGGGAATTTGCGAAGATTCTTAGTCAGGAATTCCCGATTCTCAAAATCGACAAAATCTAATATATCGGGACATTCCTCCTAAATCCCGACATTTTTCCAAAGACGTATTGTGGATACAGCAGGGAGCATATTGGAATTGGGAATTTATTTTTTATATTGTTAGGATCGAGTTACAGTACATCCTCATCAATTTAGATTTTGGCAAATTTTACTCAAAAACTTTTTTAACCATTTTAAATTACCGCATTTTAACAAAATAATTTTTTCCAACGTTTCAAAAAATTGTATCTTTTTCTGTTTATATTTAAATTATTTAGTCAAAATCTGTTTACAAACAGAATTTTAAATTATAACCGTAAACAATTTTCTATAGACTAATTCCCCCATAAATATTTTTGAAAAAATCTGCACTTTACGTACAGGTACGCATTAAATACTCCTCTAAACTTCTCAAAGCTCAAGGTTTTTTCTTCTCTTTTTTTGTTTGCCCGCGTTTCTTCGCGCTTCTAAAACCAACAAAATGAAATTCACGTGAATTCTGTGTGAATCTATCAAAAAATATTTTTCTCTTTTTGCTACCAGCCGCTTATTAGAGAAAGGAAGGAATAAATAGATGGACTATGCGACATTTGCGGACCGACATTTGAGGATATTAAGCTTAAAAATAAGCTCAATATAACCCAGAAACATAAAAATCAGTTTTGAGAATTTTGGAAGTTCATGAAGCAAGAATTCTTTCTTTTTCAGACGGAATTTTGTAAATTTATACAAAATTGCAGTCGTAACAATTCTTCAAAATTATCTAAAATTTTGGAAATTTTTCCAAGATTTCGAAAACAGAAACCGGAAAAAAAACTTTGGTAATCATCGTTCGGTTTTTAGATTATAATTTGACTTCCTTTCCATAATTTTGTTCAAACTTTATACCATTTTATGAATAATTACAGGCTTGTTTTTATAAAATTAACCTCTCTTTTTTTATCATTTTAACACCGATTTTGTACTTGATTAATCCTCAAATGTCTTGTCATCAAATGTCGCTCAACTATAGTTGGAAATGAGAGAAAAAAAGGATTGCATTATAGTGTGTAAATATTTATGTTAGAGTTTATTTTATAATATTATACAGACTGTCTGTCAATTTGTCTATTTATTCCTTAGCGACAGCTGCTTAATTCTCAACTATTTTTTAAAATTTATTTCTTTTTCTTCTCCTTTTTTGTTCCAATATTTATTTTTCTATGTAGACCCCATAAACTAAGGTCAATAATATTTGGAGCTTTTATTAAACATTCGCTTTAGCGTTTCGTCGAAAAAAATTTTTTATTTAAAAGGGCATTGTGAAAGCTAGTCTGGGTGATTTAGCTAGACCGGATATGTTTGTGTGTAAGATTATTAATGCCTATATTTAAATATAATGTTGTTTGTCTGGAGAAATAGTAGACTGAAACAAAAATTAGAGGAGACTAACAGTCTCTCGACGATTGAAAGTGTTGTCGAGATATCTCATAAAATATTTAAAATACATGAGAGCTTTACTGCGCGGATTCACACTAAAATGTGTAATATTTAACGTTTAAGACGACCAAAGTTTATTTTTTGGCGCCGTAGGCAAAAAATTTTTATTTGAGGTCAACCGAGTTATTCTTCGAGTGATCTCTTAATCCGGTCTCTACTCCACTATGCTTCCAGTACCTTTTAAATTAAAATGGTACTGGAAGCATAGTGGAGTAGATATTTAAACACACAAAATCTCTACCTGGAAAATACCGAAATACCGAAAAATACCGCGGTATTTTGATCGAGGCCGCATCGGTATCGGTATTTCGGTAAAATACCGATACCGAAAAAATACCGATTTTTTTAATTGTTCGGTACCTTATTCGGTATCGGTATTTCGGTAAAAATACGGCGGTATTACCGAAAAATACCGCCGTAATGCGGTACCGTGAATAACACTAATTTTAATGATAATAATAATCCTTGTACCTCCTTCAAATACAACAACCCTACTTTTTTCATTAACTTCTAAAAAATTCATTTAAAATGCCTCAACTTGACTTAAAATCACTATTGTTATGAGCCTATTCTATTCCCAATTCGATTATCAAATTTTCCTTTTAACTTTTCTAAAATTAGATACTAATAATAATTAATAAGTTTTTTTCCTCTTAAAAACTATAAAAACTTTATCCATCATTTTCATTAAAAAATCTCAAACTTCCTCATTTTACATCTATTATTTCCTTAGCAACCCCTCAATCTCAATTCCGCTTTTCTTCGTACAATAACATTCAATTTCCCCCTATATTTCTCTCTCCTCTATTTATTTTAGTTTTCGACATCGTTAATCATTTTATTTTGCTTTAATTCCCCTCCCACCTCAATCCATTCATTTGTCCGTTTCATATGAATTTCACGTGAATGGACAGCCTCTATTTATTCACTTTATTCTCAGCGCCTATTCATCCGACAAAAAAATTTTTTTTTCATTTTTATGCTTTTCATGTGGAAAGATTTTGTTTGCTATATAATTCCGTTCCTTTCTGTGTTAGTATTTTATTTTTAAATTACACAAGTCCATAGTATACAGAATAACTTTACAATTTGTAATACGGAACAAGTTTTTTTGTTTAAAAATGCTTTAAAAGCATTTTTATTCACACATTTAAAATATTTTTAGAATGGAGGCCAAAAACTGTTATTAAATATTTTTGTATTATCACATCACTATTTATTTTAATAAATTTTATTATTTAAATAAACACTTATTCCTCATTTTTATTTTATTTTTATATTTTATTTGTGATATTTTTACTCGCCAATATCATTTTTCAGATATTATAATTAGGGCTAGGAAAAATATGCAAATGATTGTTTTGTATGCGGATATGCCTTGATGAGAGAGGCTCAAAAATGGTGTTTTTACATCGCTCCGAGCACTTTAGGACCCGGTTCTTAATGCATATTTTTGCATACTTTGGCCCTCTTGTGCATATTTGCATATCGTTGCATATTTTGGCAAATTTTGCATTTTTGGGGGGTTTTTGTTGCATATATATCGCATATTTAGCGATTTGCTTGCATATTTTTCTCATCCTTAATTATAATTATCTTTCTTAATTTAATTTCAAATTTTTAAAATTTTATTGAGCAATTATTTAATAATACAGTAAACCTCGTTCGAGAAAATATTAAAAATTGTGTTGATATAATTTTTGCTATGAGAGGCAGGCAGGGCTTTCTGCAAATGAAAAAATTTTTTTTATAATTTTTATTAAAATCTGCAGTTTTTGCTATGAGAGGCAGGCAGGGCTTTCTGCAAATGAAAAAATTTTTTTTATAATTTTTATTAAAATCTGCAGTTTTTGCTATGAGAGGCAGGCAGGGCTTTCTGCAAATGAAAAAATTTTTAGTAATTTTTATTTAAAAATCTGCAGTTTCCTCCTTCTGCTTGCGATAACTCTCACCAGCCTTACAATATTCTTAATTATTCCGCATGGTTACAATTTTATTGTTAAATAAAAATTTTTTTTGGTAAGCGAGGTTTACGGAAATTGTCCTCAGTCAGCTGTCCCGTTTTTTCCATTTTTTATTCTATTGATTTTCGCTCTTATTGTCTCCAATTCCTGCCCAAATTTGTTAAAATTACTTTTTAACTAAGAAAAAAAGAATTAAAATTTTCTCTGTTTATTACTATTTTTGTTCAAAATTTTTTTTTGGAAATTTCTTTCGCTTCTATCAAAATTCCTCTCTTTAACAGTATTGGGTTTCACTTAAAAGGGTTGTGGTTGTATAACTTTTTCTTAAACTGTGACATCCTTGGCACAAAAATTTTTTTATCCAATTTAATTCTTAAATCTATTCAAGTTAATTTTATTTTTAATTTAGTATTTTCCAACAAATTTCTAAAACTTAATTAAATTTAAAAAAATTTGAAGAACGAATCTCTCCTTATTTTTATAGTTATACCTTTTAACTTCTTGTTTTTAAATTTTAATAATTTTACATTTTATTTTGACTAAATAATTCTTTATTTTTTACATCTATTATTCATTTAATTAATTAATTTCTTTAACAAAAGCTCAATAACCAAATTTTTCATTTATTCTTTAATCAATTTTCTTCTCATTTTTTTTTATTTTTTTAAACAAATTTTTGCGTCCAACTAAATTTAATATCACGTTTTGTTGTATATTTATTCTTTGCCTCATTTTTAGTTTTCCTTTCTTAGAATCACACACAGTTTTATATTTTTTGAGTCACGGGATTGTTTGGCGTTTGGCCTATTATAAAAGGAATTTTTGTATAAAATAGCTTTTTATTATTCAAAATTTAGTAAAAGTTTTTTTGATAAATAAAAAAATTATGTAGATCTCTTAAAAAAGAGAAAATTCTTTATGTATTAATTAAAAATAGAAATTAAAAATTATAATCCTTGTAATTATTTTTTTGGGATTAAAGGAATTTTTTAAAAATCTAGCTAGTCATTCGGGTTAGAGTAGTTCGCGTCCCCCATACCCCGACAATTTATTTTGGAATTGTCGGGGTATGGGGGACCGTGAATGCTCGTCCCCAACAACCTCCGATCCACGACACATCCGACCCCAAAAACCCCAAAGACCCAAGCTACTCTAATTAAAATTTTTCCCGTCCCCGAATATTGGAGATTTGAGAAAACTAGTTCCTGTTGTTGTTATTTATATTTGATTTCATTTTTTTAATTTTTTATTTTTTAAATTTTAATTCAACAACTGTCAATAATTTATATTTCTAATTTTATTTTTCTTCTCTTTTTTAATTTTTTCTGTCAATCAAATAATCTAGAAAATTTATCATTTGTTATTTCTTTAACTAATTTTTGGACCTTGATATGAATAGATTTTTAAAATTTTTTTTGCTTTTCGGACTTTGTACCTGCCGCTGACTTGAACAAACTGATTGAGGGCATTCCCAGTCCAAAATGATATCTTTTTCTTTAATTTTTTTTTAAATTTTTGAACATTTTTACTAAAATCGAATTTTCCTTTATTTTAAAGATATCATGAATCTTCCGATTTCATTAAAAATTATATTAAATAATATTAGATCGCTAAATATTTTTTTCAGCCGGCGTAGCAAGTTTTTGCATTAGTACTTTATGCAATTCAACACAATTAGTATAATTTTAAAAATTTTATTTAACCGGATCCAGATTTTATATATCTGATAATGCCCAACTTATCCGCGAATATCTGAAAAATTAGAATTTTGTGAAAAAAACGCGAAGCAATGGTAATAGAGATATTTGTCGTTTCTAATTTTTTGTTTTTGCCTGATAATTTTAAATTTATTTTTTTATAAAATTTTTTTGATGCTTTTCTTAAAGGAAAAAATAAAAACAAAAAATTTTAAAGATTAAAGTACATTTATCCTATAATTTAAATACATCCATCAAAAGTCCGTAAAGCTAACTGATACAGGTTTAGAAAAAAGTAAAAAAAAATTTGTAAACAATTGAACAAAAATGCTAAATTTATTTTTCAATTATTTTTAAATAAATTTAAAAAAATTATTTAAGAAATAATTAATCATTTGAAGATGTTTCAGGCTTGCTAATTTTGTTTCTTGCCTAAACTTTTCTTTGTATATCTCTTAAATTTTTTATAATCAATCCTTCAATTTTTGATATTTATTTGTTTAAAAAATTTTTTTTCAAATCACATTTTTCAACTTAAAATATTTTTATAAAAAATATTTTTGTTCATTTTCCTACCACTTTTTCGATTTTTTTTATTTTTTTAAATTTTCTATTTATATTCTAAAGTTATTTTCATTTTAATTATTTTTATTACATCCCTTGTCATAAGAAACACAAAGAATTATTTTTTATTCTTTTTTAATTTATTAGTTTCTTTTTGAATATATTTAAATCATCAGCTGTTTAATTTTTCCTATCATTTCTTTATTATTTTAATTTCTAGAAAATAATTTTTTAAATTTTCATTATTATTAATAAATTTATTTTAGCAAAATTTTTCAAAAATTTTTAATTTCAATTATGACCAACTTTTGATTTTTAAAATATTTTTGAAAAGCATAAATCAGATCCTGAAAAATGAAAATTTATCAGAACTGCTAGTGTTAAAACAAATTGTCTCAAATACCCCTTCTCCTTGTTCTTATTTATCACTTCCGTAAAATATTAGATTTTTCCGATACTCCTTTTTTGCTTCCGTAGCACGATCGGAAATCCTGGTAAGCTCTATTAGTGATACTCAGCAATTCTTGTTTCTAAAAATGATGTTTACAGGTTTTTTTGGAATTTTTTTTATAATTTTTTTTTTTCAAAAAGAATAAAAAAGCATTTAATTTTTCCCTTATCTACCCTTGTCAGATCACTTTTTCTTTCAGTCTTTTTTTACTTATCGATACTTTTTTTGTCTAATAAAATTTTTTCAAATAGGGATTTTACTTTATTCCTTGGCCTTTTTAATTATTTTAGATTTTATTTGTTTTATTTTAATTCTTCCGTTATCATTTAATTATAAAATAAGGAGCTTTTTAATATTTAAAAATGGGCGAGAAAACCCCAATAAAAAATAAAAATTCGAAGGAAAAATTTGTAAAAAAAATTTTTTTTGAATTTTTGAGTTTTTTATTCGAAAAAAGATTATCATTTTTTCAATAATAAATAAATTTACTAAATGATAATTTGATCGTTAATGTTTAAAAAATATTTTAAATTATTTATCAGAAGTAAGAAAAATATTTTTTAAATTATTTTAATTATTTTTGTCATGTTTAAGAGTATTATGGTAAATAAATTTCAATACACAATAAACTTTTTCAGTTCAATAAAAAGTTTTTTTTCATTGATTCGTTTGTTTTTTTATTCATTTCATAACGAAACATTTAAAAAATTTTAGTTTCGTTTTGCATAAAAAGTTTTTGAGTTTTCGTACGGATCTAGTTTATTTGGCATCTTTCGACTATAACTCTGTTGAAATTAGATCGAGGGCTGGATCCTTTTTGAGACTTTTATTTTTAGTGCATTTTACGGACCATCTTTAACAGAGCTTTTATTAGTGCTTTGCAGTAATTAGTAGTGTTTTTGCTATTTGAGAAATTTTTTTACTTAAAATTATTCTAAATCATTAAATATTTTTTATTATTTATATCTTTTTTAACTACCATCATAATTAATTATTTAACCAATATTATCTTCCAATTTTAATTTTTAAAATTAAATTTTTAATAATTTTATTTACTTTATTTCCAATTTAAATACTTTGTGTTGTACTCCATAAATTAAATTTAAACAAATTACTCATCCAAATTTATATTTGAATTCAGACATTTTTTTATCTTTTTTATATCTTCCATAGAACACTCAAAATTCACGTGTATTTTGACTAAATAAATAATTAGATATTTTTGGAATATTATTTAAATAATATTTAGTCTGAAATTTTTATTTAAAAATTTTATTTTAAAATTTTATTTGGATTTTTAATAAAATTTTAAATTTTTTAAATTTTAAAATAATTGTCTATAACATACGGTTTTCATTTTTAGATTTACTTTGATATTTTGAAAAGTCTTTGGTCTATAATTTTTTTCCATAAATAACCTTACGCAGAAAACGTAATTTTGCCGTCTTTATTACTTTTGCTGGGACAACCATAATTTTTTAATTTATAATTTTAATTGCTCATATCTTAAGGTGCGTTGCAAAATTATAACCGCACCCCAATTTTTTCGTTGGAATTGATAAAATTTAATTTTCTTCAATTCAACTTATTCGGCAATAAGTTAATTATAAGTAGAAACCGGACCGAAAGGAGATAGAGAATTGTTAATAGAGAATTCTTCCAGTTCGGTCTCTAATTATAAGCAAAATTTAAAAAATTTATTTTTATTCATTTAATATTTTTATTTAATCTATTTCAATTGTATTTTTATAGATAATAAATTATCTACTACATATTTAAAAATATTTTTGTGTATTATTTTCCTTAATCTGTAAAAATAACTTCCTCAATACCTAGAAAGATTATAGATAATTTAAAATATTATTTTTAGAACTAAAAATAAAGTAAGTTAATCCTAAATAAAATACCAAAAATATTATTTTACAAATTTTAAATTTTTTTCTTCAATTATTTAATTATATTTAATTGTTATTTTGTTTAACTTTGCAATTATTATCATTCTAATTTTTTGTTGGTCTAGCCATTTAATTATTTTATTATTAATTTATAAAAAATATTTTATTAATTTTATTGATATAATTTGATTAATTAAAGTATACTTTTATTATTAACCTCCAAATTTATGTACATAAATATGCTATTTTTTCCGTGACATTTATCGCTTAAAAATTAATTTAAATATTTAACTTCCTCTTTTGAGTAAATATTTATTTAATGACCTTTTTAAAAAACTTCTCATTAATTAATTTCAAAAATATTTTTCCTTTATTTTGATAATATTTATTATTAGGGCTGGCTGATCATTTAAATTCCCTGGATATGATTCAATATTCCAACAGAACTTCCTCGATTACCCTTCTATATTAATAAAAATTCTTTTATTGGTTTACATACCTCTATTTTTATTATTATCCATCCATCTAGAGGGTGATTTGTGAGGGAATCTAAATCATTATCTCGGAAAATATCATCAAGGTAATCGAAATCTTTCTTCCAGCAATCGTCTCGGTCCAATTTTTATTTCCAACCATATCATCTTTTATAATTTTTAATTATATCTTTTTTTCTAAGAAGTTTTTGATTATTTTTTTAGACAAATTTATAGACAAAATTCAATTATTTTTTATTTTTTAGACGGTTACAAAAATTTGCTTTCATTTAATAATTAAAAAAATATTTTTTCAAACATCCTTCCATAAAAAACAACATTAAATTATTAAAAAATATGTCACCTTTATCATTCCGTGTAAATGAAGAGTATGCCCAATTATCTGAAATAATTCCTGGTTTATTCATTTGTGGTGTTAATGGGCTTACAGCATCGAATATTTGTGCTTTTCGAATTCAATTAGTCGTTAACTGTACACGAGAGGTTCCGAACCTTAAATGTTTGGGACAAGTGCCAAGAATGAAATTATGGGTTGAGGATACTCCTGAAGAAGATTTATTTGCTCATTTTGATTTGGTTGCTGATCAGGTAGATAATTGACTGTTCAACTAGTAAAAGGAACTAGTACAGCCTATTTCATTAAAATTACAAACAATTTTTTCTAACTTCGTTCCGACTCGAAAACAGTAACCCTGGTTTCTGGGTATGAGAGCTGGGACAAGCTTTCTTATTTTTTATATAAAATTAGTTTGGGAAAATTAGGTTGTCGGATAGTTGGAAATTTTTGTATACTCCTTTTTCGGATACGGATCCCAGATCCGAAAACCTTATTATAGAGTGATAATGAATATTAGTGGACATTGGAAATTAGATTATAAGCTCATGGGGAGATATCCCCGGTGAATCTAAATCCCCTGGTATGATCATGGGCGGTCCTCCGTATACGTTCTTTTATCATATTCAATACGACCCTGTCAACATTAAATTCAAACCCCGCCATATAATAAGCCTTTAACCCTATACATAAGAGTAGATAAAACCAGTCTTATCAGTAGTCTTATATTAAATTCAACTTTAACTATTCTCCAGATGCATGCCATTATTCGAGATGGTGGCGCCGTTCTTGTCCATTGTGTTGCTGGTGTTAGCCGTTCAGCATCTATTTGTCTTGCCTATTTGCTCAAATATCGAACTCGGTCATTACGTGTTGCTTATCATTTAATGTGTGAAAAACGACCTTTAGTTAGACCAAATATTGGATTTTGGAGGCAATTAATTTGTTATGAACAGGTCCTTTATTTTACTCGACAAAAATTTATTTGTAAATTTTTAGTTGATCAAAGGTAATATTGGCTCAGTACGAATTGTGAGAGATGAGGCACAGCCTGATAAATTACTTCCTGATGTAAGTTTAGAAAACATTGAAAATTTAAAATTAAAAAATTATTTTTTGCCATTAATTGTTAAGAGTATTAAGAGTTTGCTTTCCGACGTTTTCCTTTTTTTTTCACAGTTCCGACAGACGATGATAGGCTCCGCCCCTTTTTCTCAGGCTCCGGCACTTTTCTTTTTTCGATCCGACTCCATCTCTAGGATCAGGCTTTAGGTCCTTATCCTACTCAAAGTTTACTCCAAAACAATTGTTTATACTTAAATTTATTTTTTAATTTTTTTCCAGGTTTACCTCAAATCTGTAATTCCTGATAAATATAGCCGACCATTGTCTCCCACAAATGTTGGTGAGGATTCCTCAGTTCATCATTTAAAGCCTATGGCCGATGAAAGTTATTTGTCTGGACATACTTCTGGTCGGCATCGTCGTCGTTCTTCCTCTGGAGGTTCAGATCGTGTTCGGTTTGTTCCAGTTTTGGAGCCTTTGGCTGAACTTGCCGAAGCTGCTGGATAATAACGATTAATTTATTTAATCAAAAGAAAAAAAATAATTTTTAAAATTGTTCTCATATTTATATCTCTCTCTCATTTTTTAGTATTTAGTATTTATTTCTTTTTAACCACCATTTTTTGAAATTTAAATATTTTATTTTTCAAATGCTTTTTGAAGTTATCATTTTAAAGAAAACTTGCTTCTTTAATGTAAAAGCAGGGAATATTATTTGAATTTGGGTAACACCCTGACTTTAGGGTGTGAGTTGTGGGGTTAGGTTGCTGGGGAGGGTATGTCGAGGTTTGACTGAGGGTAATATCTACATAAATTGAAGATCACATGTATGTATGATTCAAAAAACTTTTCATTATATTAATTTACCGCAACAATCTACCTATTCATTTAATCAAAAATTGCTTTATTTACAACGATTTTGTAAATTTTTTTCAGTTTTTGTTGTTTACATTTAAAAATACAATCAGATTATTGTTTAAAAAATTTATGTCAGTTTTGCCGTTTTGAATGAAATAAATTTTATTTAAATTATTAAATTATAATTGGTCCGGTACACTTTAGTAAAGCAAGAATGATATGTATTTACAATAAATACATAATTTCAAATTTAATTATAAAATAATTTAAACAAGCTTATAATTAAATTTAACGTGGCGTAATTGTTTCAAGCTTGATGTAGGTATATAATTTTATTAGCTAGTAATTTAAGTTTAGGCATGTAACTTTTAAGCTACATTATTAATTTAATTTTCAATAAAAATTGAGGTAATATTTTTATAATTCAATAGTAAGTTTTTTGTTTGAAATATTTCAATAAAAATTTTAATTAATCATTTTATTTAAATTATAAAAATATTTAATACGATATTTATTTAGATTAACGACAAATAAAATCCAATTTAATTTCCAAAATAATTTTTAAAAAATATTATACTACATTAATTAATAATGAATAATACGACATTAAAATTACCTGTTAGTTTATTTTTGTGTTGGTAAATTTTAGGGACGTTTGATATACATTAATCAAGACCAAATGTTGATCCCAAAACCGACGAACTCAATACTAGAGTTGGACAAGTCGAGATCTATATCGATATATCATATATCGGTCTTTTTCCAATATCGATATCGAATTTCTCCTAAAATATCGATATAGTCCAACTCTACTCACAATTAATTTTGAATTGCAAATTTCTGACAGTTCCCCTGCGCTTTCAGCTAGTAAATACCCCCACTATCCTTTTTAACAGGTCCTAAAAGTTGAAATATTTTGCCGACTTTTTTAATCTAAAAATTACAAATAAATTTTTCAAGGAAATTTTTCTGGCATACCAATCATCTGGCTTTCAATTTGCTATTTTTCTTCCTGCATTTTTTATGGGTGTAATTTCTTTATTTGGAATTTCAATGAATTCAAGTGTTTGTTATATTGTCGTGAAATATTGGTGATTTAAATCTTGAATATTTTATAAAATTATTACCAATGATTTTCTTATAGGAAGCCTAAATCCTATTTTATTGATGGTGAAGACAATCAATTAGGATCAGTAATTTAAGTATCAGGGCTGTGCTAAATTTGCATTTCGCGTTTTGCATCTTTCGCATTTTTCACGTTTTTCAGCGCGAAAAGTTTCGCTTTCTGCACATCGATTTTTATTTTTAGATTTCGCCCAGTCTTGCTATATACATAAACTTAGATCATTAGAAAGCGATCAGAAGTCTGTTTAAATTAATTAAAGAGTTTGTATTGATTGTTTTTTTTTATTTGATTAATCAGAATTATTCCTGATTCTGCGGAATTCTACGGAAATCAGGCAGACATAGTGTTAACTAGTGTTACTATTTAATGAGAACCTATGATAACTCAAGATTCCTAAATTATACACCTACGATATAAAATAGAATTCAAAGCTGAACCTTTGCAACATACTCTATAAAATTAAATCAGGTTAAATAATTTAGGGGAAAATATACGGCAATGAAAAGCAAAACGAGTATTTTACTGGCTATCAACTCGTTTTGTGAAGTCCTACATCAAATTGGTCATTTATTCTTTTTGATTTTTACAATAAAAGGAAGTAATTTTGTATCAGCTGCATTAGCTTTTAAATATCAAGCTATGCCGATCTTTGGTTTTTTTGCGTCAATTTTTATGTTTTCATCTTTAAGTTTGGATAGAGTTTTTGCTATCGCATTTCCAATATTGTAACTAATTTTATAAAAAATTATAAAATAAATGTAGAGAGAGTTCATGAGTTAGTATAATAAAGTAGAATCACGTATAATATACATAGAAGAATGGAATATATATTTGTTCTGCTTCATAATTATAGATCCGCAAATCTAGAATTACGAAGTAGATTCTAGACCACACCAGATTCGATCATCTCCAGTCTCTAGTAAGGTTGGCAGATCGGGATATCCGGATCCGAAAAAGGCAGGATATCCGGAAATTTTCGGTTCGGATATCGGATCAGGATATCCAAAGATTTCCAACTTCCGCCAACCTTAGTCTCCAGTACTTATACGTGTATTTAATTAGTTTTATTTGTCTATTTTACTATACAGTTACATCAATCTTAATTCTCATCTCTATATTTCAATACATTTGATACTAATTATTAATTTTGGAATATTTATTGTTCATTTGACTTATACTTCAATAGAGGCGTATCCAAATTGGCCTGTAGCTAATTTTTTAGGAGAAGTTATTGGCGTAACTGCTCTTAATTCATTTGATTCAAGAGTTATTTTGATACCATTAATGTTAATTGATATAATATTACATATTGCTGTTGGTATTCTTGTAAAAATTAAAGGAGGTAAACTGATATGTATTTATTGTTATATACTAATTGAAAATTATTCGCCCAAACACCAAAATAAAGATCTAGTGTCTTATTGCAACTATAAATAAAAAAATTTTCGCCTGTGGCGCATAAATATTTAGTTAAGAATTTTTTGACAAACCCCGACACCCGACAAAAAGTAAAACACGAACCTGAAGCCTACATCCTCTACACACCAACTTCGACCCAGAAAGTAAGTAATTACCCTAGCCCTTACGATCAAGATATCCCATGCAAAAAATACCAGAATCAAACATTGCTAAACTTATAAAAATCTATCTAATATTTATTTTTATAAGTCGGATTCTAAAATCTTTGAATTTAAAGAATCTTAAAAATAGGAAACCACAAAATTAAATAATCTCATTTTATATTTAATTCTTTTAAAATTTAAAAAGATTTGCAAGACGAAAAGATGCGTAAATTGTTACGTTCGCTTTCACTAATAGTTTTTGTAAATATTGGTGGTTATTTTATCGTTTTGACATTAGCTGTTTTATGGCCAGTTTTGGGATTATCAGAAATTGATATTTGGTTTTTAAGAACTTATTTTGGGATTATACTTAATATATCTGCAGCTTCGAATGGTCCTATTCTGTTTTTGAATAGGTTTGGTGATTTAAATTTATACCAAATTTACAAGTCGTTTGAAAAATAAATATTTCAGTTCTGATTTTAATAATGCATATGCTAAAGAATTTGGACGAATTAAAAAAGCTATTAAAAATATAAATTCTCAATGATGAATATAATTAATACTATTTCACAATTCTATTTCAAATGCTATTTCACTATTACTATTTTCACAATTCGTTTTACTTCGCATTATATACAATTCGAGAATTAATTTTTTGTTTAAATTTAATACAAAATTAACATTTTAATTTTTACTTTTTCATATGTAATTTACTTATGGACATTTTTTACTTATATTTAACATCAAATTTACTTTTTTTACATCTCGATACTGTGAAAATAAACGTAAAACAGGTGTAAGATCTTTAAAGAAATTTCGAACCCTAATAAAATTTTTTAGACTTATTTGAAAGCCATTTAAATTTGCTACAAGATAGCAATTGTTATTCTAACTGATTAAAAATTTTAGCAAAAGTCTTTCCCTATCCGAAATTGTTTTAATTTGTAAATTGAGATTTTTTGTCATTATTCGCGAAAAACGAGTTGGGCATGTGCCAAAAAAGGCTTATAATAAATTCTCGCATTTCGTACTCCCTTTTTAATGAACCTGATGTGATTGAACCTAATTAGCTTGTGTTCTATTTTGGGAATTTTTTTAAAGCTCAATACTAGTAATTAAATGTAATTTTATTTAATACATTGTAATTAAGTTTTTATGTTGTATTTGTCGTGTTAAGTGCTTAATTGACTTAAGTTAGATGAATGTAATTTCATTATTTATATAGAAATTTGGGTTTGTTTCACAATTCTCAGTAAATGTTATATTATAAATTTGATTTATATCTAAGAATAAAATAATATAATATTTAAGATTGCGAATATTTTTTATGTTTCTTTAAAAATGAAATGTATTTTATTTAAAATATTTCATAAAAAATTATTATTAATTACATATTTCCTTAATTTTCATAATTATTTAAGATAAAATAGTTAATTTTATCCAATCCACGACTATCAAAATCAATTTTAAATCTAAAATATTCTTAAATTAATAAGCGTTATTTTAAAATGAATAATACAACATTGAAATTACCTGTTAGTTTATTTATGCGTTTGTAAATTTCAATTTCTGACAAAGATCAATGAAATTCCGCTGATTATAAAATTTCCCTATACATAAATTGGAAAAAAATTCCCTTATCAATGATTCTTATCTTTTTCTTTCCTATGGCAGAGGTCTCTCCGATGATGACATCCCTTTAATTTACTTGATATCCCGGCTAAGAAATATATACAACTAAAAATTTTTCTTTTTATGAAAAAATTTACATGAAAAATATCGAATTTCGGATCGGTTCTAAGAGCATAATGTTGAACTTTGTCGATCACATCCATAATTAAAAATAAATTAAGGAAATTTTTCTTGCATATCCATCTTCTGGTTTTCAATTTGATCTTTTCCTTCCAGCATTAATTACATGCTTATTTGCTATTTTTGGAATTACTGTAAATTCAAGTGTGTGTTATATAATTTGGAAATATTGGTAATTTAAATTTTGAAAGTTTTTAAATAATTGCCAATGATTTATTATAAATTCTGTACCATGTTTTGCTTTTTACAGTGAATCTTTGTCAATAGAAAAAGCTTCCGACTAAGAACATACGAACTTTCACCGTATTCCCTAAAAATTTTTGAGTTAGAAGGCTCACATTAAGGTGCGCACGCACAATGCGGAACCATAATTTTTCAAATGTTGAGTTAGGTACTAATCGCCAAATAATAAGTACCTTTTTACATTTATTTATTCATAAACATAAAAAAATGTCATGAAAGGACGTGCCACTTAATTCAACAACAATGTAGTAATGTGGCACAAAAAATGCAATACAGATATAAACAGCATAAAATAATAAATGTCAATAACTAAAAAACAGATATAAATTTAAATTTTAATTGTTTTATTTCCTTGAATAAATATACTCCGTACCGACCATTTCACCTAAATATGGTGATTTAATAGACCTCATAAATAGACAATCATTTAATAGTCAATCAAAATTCTTTATGAAAAGAATAAATTAGTTAATTTGTAATGTGTATTTATGAAAAAGACAATAAAAGAGAAAAAGGAAAATGCAGGGATGTTAATTCATGTCAAATCTTCTAGATTTGAAAAATATTTTTTATATTTATTAACCTTTGGCCGAAAAATAAAATTTGTCATCATTTATCTTCAAATATTTTTTGGCCCGCTCAAATTGGCCTATCCCCGCCCTTTTGTCCCCTTTTTGCTATTTTTCTATAAAATACAATTTTTTAATGTTTTTTATTCAGTTATTCAGTGTTTATTCAGTTTTTGGATTTTTTGCAGTTAAAATTAATTTGTCCTGTTTTCCCCCCTTTTTTTTCGTGCATTTGTTTAATTTTGGAAAGAACAATATTTTGTGTTTTGTTGTTTTAAAGATTTTTGTTGAGAAAATAAATTGTTGTTGAATTTGGCTTTTTGGTGAATTTTTTTTTGGAAATCAAGATTTCCCCCTTTTTCCCCAGTTTTAATTCCGGATACGAGATAGCTTCGTTTCCGAGACAGCTCAGCCGGTGAACCCTCACCGAGTAAAACCCCTAAAAAAAAATTATAATAAATTTTTTCCCCTTATTATACTTCCAGCTTATTCCATTTTTTTTTTCGCTCTAAATCCATCTAATTAATTCATTTCTGGCTTTATTGAATTTTAATTTCTTCCAATAATACTTCTACATTTAACCGCTTAATTCTTATATTAACTATAATTAAAAATGTCTCAAGCCTTCCAGCGGCAATTAACCCAATCATGTACTGATGCGGAATTAATTTTGCAACAAAATAAACAATTTCCCCTTCCCATAAAAGACCCCCTAAATTCCGAAAAACAATTCCAAAATTGCGTAGAAGCTACAATAAAATCCCTCGATATTGTCCAACAAAACTTAGCTGAGATCCTGGATGATCTTACAATTGCACATAATGGGTGGATGTCCCTAAGGGCTTCCATGACAGGAAATGAAAGAGCCCAAGACACTCCCATTTATGACAATTTCCAGCAGGATACTTCCTATATAAGAATTATGAATGAGCTAAAAAGGTACAACCGAACTTTACGTACTGCCCGTGCTAATTTAGAAGGAGCCCTCACGAAACCTACCTCTCAAGTGTCCCACTCTCATCTCCCTCGCATGGACCTACCCAAATTTTCCGGAAAGTGTACGGAATTCTTATCATTTTGGAACCAGTTTCAGGCCTCGGTAGGCGATATGTCAACCCTCTCAGAATCGATAAAACTGTCCTATTTGAAAACATGCCTTACTGGTGCCCCTCTTTCACTCATTGAACCGTTACCACTTACCGACCAATCATATACTGCCGCTGTTGATCTTTTGACCGAAAAATATGGTAATCCCGAGGAGATAGCCCGGAATTTGCATAAATCTCTCAAAACCCTTCCCCGTGTCCGAAAAGAAAATTTTTGTAAAGATTTAAACGATTTGGTTGATTCTTTTGAAGGTCTTTGTATCCAAATGGAACAACAAGGTACTAATGTGGACAGTCTTCATATTCAAATGGAAGTAGAGTCCAAGCTTCCTCCCTATCTCCTTGAGGAAATTTATAAAGAGAAGGAGTCATCCCACGACGCTTGGACCACAGACCACCTGAGAAAGAAGCTAAAATCCGTTCTGAAGCGAAAACAAGAAATAAATGCCATCCACTCTAATCACCTTCCAAAACCTCCAATTATGTCAAAACCCACTTACCAACATCAACGAAATTCCTTTTCTCCTCCTCATGGCCCACAATCTTCTCTGACATTTGTTGCGCAAGGGAAAGCGCGTACCCCGACCCATCCCAATAATTCCAAGCCAATCTCTGCTTGTATTTTTTGTGGACAGAACGGGCATTCCTCCTCGTATTGCCGACAATTTCCCGATCCTAATTCTCGGTATGCCCGCCTAAAAGAATTAAAGAAATGTTTTCGCTGCCTGAAAGATGGCCACTTTGCTCGTGCATGTCAAAATCCTCAGAAATGTACGAATTGTTCCGGAATGCATCCCCGCTTACTATGTAATTCCCAAAATAATTCTTTTACAGAAAACAGACAGTTCCAGCCGAGAGTACCGTATAACTCAACCAATTATTCTCATGGTAGCTATCAACGACCAATGCCTTTATTTTCAAATTACCAACCAGTTAATCAGCCCGTATATGGAAATTACACCCCTATGGCAAACAATATTAATGAACCCGTAAATCAAACCGTTCCGACCGTAAACCCGGAAAATAACCCTGTCAATCCAGTAAATCCACCCCAAACAAATGTGTCCTCTGTTTCAGCACCCCGTGGCTCTATCTTATTAAAATGTGTTAGAGCTCACATATTTAACCCGAAAAATCCCTCGTTCTTTTCCCAAGTAATTGTGCTTTTGGACGATGCGAGCACAAACACGTACATTCATTTTGCTAAAGCTAAAGAGTTGCAATTACCGTTAACCCCCACTTCGATGAATTTAGGAGTTTTTAACAATCCCTACTCTATTAAAACAAGTTCGTTTCTGACCGAATTTGGAATACGTTTGGCCGATGGCCGTTCTCTTACATTAAAAGCTAATACACTCGATCACTTGACTCAGCCTACCCGTTACGTTCCCTTCTCCCCTTCATTACTTTCTTATTCGAATGAATTGATTTTCCAACCCGAAACTGTTGTTCCTGTTGTGTTATTGGGTTCAGATTTTTACTACGATATCGAACCGACCCCAATTATGAAATTGCCCTCCGGTTATACTCTCGTTCATACCTTGTTGGGCATAATTGTTGCCGGAAAACCTTATGATTTTGTTCCAAATAATTTCACCCGTCATACTAATTGTATTACCCAAGAAACTACAGTACCCCCGTCTGATTTCTTTACTCTAGAAGGAATAGGAATTAATGATGAACCGACTCCCGTAAATTCCCAAAACGATACGGTATATGAAGAAACGATTAAAAACATTAATTATGTAAATGGACGATATGAAGTGAAATTACCCTTTAAATCTGATCCATCCAGTATACCCCTCCCTTCGAATTTTGGACTTTGTTTTGGAAGATTACGCTCAGTATACAATTCCCTTCAAAAAACCCCAGAATTATTAACCAAATATAATGACATTATCTCTGAGCAATCTCGCTTGGGCATTATTGAAAGTCCTCCAAACCCCAATTCTTACTCACAACCCCTCCATTATTTGGCACACCATCCCGTTGTCCAACCAGAGAAAGGAAAGGTCAGAATTGTTTATGACGGATCAGCCCACATTGGAAAAAACCTCTCTTTGAATGACTGTTTACATCCCGGCCCTTCAATCGTTCCTGAGCTAGTTGGCCTACTTTTCCGATTTCGTATACCCAAAATCGTTGTAATATGCGATATAGAGAAAGCTTTTTTACAAATATCTGTACACCCAAGCCATCGAGATGTGACCCGTTTTTTATGGCTAAAAGACATTAACCTTCCCCCCTCTCCTTCCAATATTAAAATCTTTCGGTTTGCCCGAGTGGCATTTGGATTAGCCCCTTCACCCTTTTTATTGGCTGCAACTATTCGCTCTCATTTATCCAAATATTCTTGCCCCCTATCTAAAGAAATTGAAAATAATATTTATGTGGACAACATTTTAATCAGTGCCCAAACAACAACAGAAGGAAACGAGAAGTGCAAGTCTATTTCCCAAATATTTAAAGAAGCTAATATGAGAGTGCGGGAATTCGCCTCTAATTCTTTAAAAGCCATTGAAATTATACCAAAAGAAGACCAACTGCCCGGACATTCCCACAAATTCCTAGGTATCGGTTGGAATACCTTAAAGGACCTTTTGAGTATAAAGATACTTCGTCCGTCTTTTAAATCCCCACCTTCTAAACGGTCAATCCTAGCCTTCACCGCCTCACATTACGACCCTCTGGGGTTGATTTCCCCTATTATATTACCCTTAAAAATTTTTCTTCAATCTCTTTGGAAGGAAAAGCTAAAGTGGGACGAGAAATTGAGCCCCGAGGCAGAACAAGATTGGAATAAAATACAAAATACTTGGAAAGAAGAGGTGATTACCGTACCCCGGCGTTGCTTTTCCACTGACACTCCCGGCCAGACCCACGAATTACACTGTTTTACCGATGCCTCTTCTTTGGCCATGTGTGCTACGGTATATCTCAAAACCTGCAGTCCCAATTCATCCCGCTCCGAGGTTTCCCTTCTGTTTAGCAAAACCAAAGTCAAACCCATTCCCAAAAAAGGCACTAATCTCACAATCCCACGCCTCGAACTCATTTCTGTCCAGATGGGTTCTAAAGCCCTTAAATTCGTATTAAACCACCTCAATAATATAACGACACACCCAACCTTGAATCTATGGACTGATTCCTCTACCGTACTCTCTTGGTTAAATTCAACAACACCAATACGAGATATTTTCGTCCAAAATCGTATTGATGCTATTCGCAGCGTAAATAATTTAATCATACGACATACACCTGGAAAATACAATCCCGCAGACATTGGTACTCGTGGCGTGCCCCCTGGACTGTCGATTCAAACCATGGATATTTGGTGGCATGGACCAGTGTTTTTGCAAAATTCCCAATTGCCAGAAACGGAGATAAGTTTTAAAGAATTTTCTTCTAATAATTTCAAGTTAATCCCACCGAATCCTTCTGGCCCTATTTGCACTTTTCAAGTCCAAGAAGTCGAAAATGCTGTTCCTGTCCCACTTATTGATATTTCCCGATTTTCCCGTGTCCCTAAATTACTACGTACAATGGCATACATTCTCCGGTTTATTCAAATTACCAGGAAAACCAGAAAATCCCATAATTTTGAAATAACATTTTCAGAGATACGCCAATCCCTCAATTTTCTAATAAAGCAAGAGCAGTCCCGTTTTCCACCTCCAGACCGAGAAAATGAAGCCTTAGGGCTATTTAATGATAGTGATGGAATAATTCGTTCCAAAGGACGGCTTGGAAATAGCTCCCTCCCAATTTCAACTCAAGAGCCCATTTACCTTCCCCCACACTCAGATCTGACCAGATTAATAATTTACGAGACTCACCTGTTAAATCACCACAGTAGCCCCCTCTCCACTCTCTCCTTTATCAGAAGACAATACTGGATTCCCCGAGGAAGACGCGTTGTTGCGAGAGGTATTCACACCCAATGTCTTCCTTGCCGCCGTTTTAACGCCATACCGTATAACATACCCCCATTTCCCCAGCTTCCGATTGGCCGAGTGAGGCAATCTCGGCCCTTCCTTTCAGTTGGCGTAGATTTTTGTGGACCGCTTTATTGTTCCAATTCCGAAGGTATAAAGAAAACTGTCCGATCAAAATTACCTACAAATAAATATTGGATTATTCTCTGGCTTTGTCTCACGACCCGAGCCTTGTCCTTAGATCTGGTAAAGGACCAGTCAGGCCCCACATTTGTTTTGGCCTTCCGGCGATTTTCTGCTAAATTTGGCATCCCTATAACCGTATATTCTGACCAAGCCCCTACTTTTGTCTCATTCCGAAAAATGTTGAAGGAAACCTCGAATTATGCCCATATTGAATGGAATCTTCGTGTACCCTTTGCCCCATGGAAAGGAGGCCATTATGAGCGTATGGTAGCTCTAATAAAATCACACTTGCGTCGAACTCTCTCTAAAGGTACCATTCCCCATATATACTCGCCCGAACATATCCAAACGATAATTACAGAAATAGAGTTCATTATCAATTCCCGGCCTATCACTTTCGACTCAGCCAATCCAGTAGAGGCCCGACCCTTGAGGCCTTTGGATTTTTTCCGTCCGTTGGACTACTGTAGTAATTTGCCACCTGCCCTTTCAATTGACAATTCAAATTTAAACCTCCCAAACAAAGACCCGCCAAATGTTGATACAATCCTAGGTCTTTGGTCTTCCATTTCTAATTGTGCAAAAATTTTTTGGTCCAAGTGGAAAGATGATTATTTGCTCTCTCTGAGAGAGCAATACAAAAATTTGGCCAATTCCAACGGTCGTTGGCCTAAGGAGGGAGAATTTGTCCTTCTCTTTGATCCCAACACCCCGCGCTCCCTTTGGCCAACGGCCCGTGTCACCGACATTTTCCAAAACACAAACGGAGTCCCAGACACAGTTTCTGTTAAGCTGAGCCACTCAGGCCGACAAACAACCCGTTCAATTGCACACATATACCCCCTCGAATTAAATTGTTGCTCCGACAAAAGAGATGCTTCCCCTCCCCAAAATTCAAAAGATGTTGAGCCAGCCTTACAAAACACGAATAAGGGAGCACAATATGTTAATTCACCTCCACCTTCTCCTGCCCAAAATTATTTACAGTTGAGAAATAGGCGGGTTTTGCGAAAGTAAAGATGTCCCATCCCTTTACCCCTTTTATTTAAAAATCATTTTTATTTCATAGCTTTTTTAAAAAATAATTTTTCATTAATGGGAAGCGTTTTATCCGTTGAAGTCATCTCTCTAAATTTTCCAATTTTTGTCCAACAGCCCGAAACACCACACCTGATTATGACTTTAATTCTAATAGGAATTTCACTGATCCTCCTCTCAATTATATTCCGGCTCTTATATAGCCTCTTTGAAAATAAAATTAAAGCAAGACCTCGCTCCCAATGGATTCCCCCTCCGTCTATGTTGGTAATCCTTTGTCTTCTTTTACTCGCTATCCCTACGGAAAGTTATCCAAAATCTCGCCCCCTTATTAAGAAAATTGCTAAACCAGTCGCCAAATCAACACTTCCTATATTAAGTACCACAGCCCTATACCTTGGTTTAGATTCATTGGTTCGTTACATTTCCGAGGAACCCGAACTCTCGGCTATCTTTGTCTCTATTTTTGGAACCACGTTAATTATAGCCATACTCCTTATTGTTAAATTTATTTTAAAGATTTATCGTGCTTTCCACCCCACCACCTCACCAATTCCACCAACAGAATTAACCCAATTTCAAAATACTTTAGACGAAATTGTACAACGTACTGTCCCCCCAATTCGAAATTAGCGTTTTTTAAAGTAAATTTTTAGATGCCCGTAAAATCCAACCCTAATAAGAAAGTTCGCCCCCCATTGATTATTATGCTTTCACATTTAAAGATAAATCCAAAAGTCCCAATAGTAATGTCCCATAATCAAGAAATTTCACCCCCTGCCACTATTGAGTCCTCTCTCCCAACCACTAACAACACTGATTCAACAATTAATTTAACTTCTGCACCACCTCCAATTATCTCTGTTCAACAACCTTCACCAGTTAAATATAATTCTACAATTAACTTAAATCCTCCACCACCTCCCCCAACATCATCAGATAAAAATGATACAACAATGGAAATCTTGGAAATTGGCACTGCTGCACGTTTTTCACAGGTTATAACCAATAAACCATACAAACCTAAATTTCCCCCTTTTAAAAATATGTATTACAATTCAACATTGGCACAGAATCGATTCCGTCAACGCCCCAGCATTCATTCACGTGTCCGTATACTACCATCTGGCCGAGTGAAAAATTTGATGGTTCCGAAGAAATTTGGAAGAATTGAGCCGTTGATGGAAAAGAAGATAGATGGACCAATACCGTTGAATTTTATCAAATTCCCTCACGGACCTCCCCCACCTGTCCCTGCACCAAAACCTAAACCCATATTCCCCCATTTACCCTATGCCTTCATCTAAATTTTTTTTTGGGCTCCCGAATGTCAAATCTTCTAGATTTGAAAAATATTTTTTATATTTATTAACCTTTGGCCGAAAAATAAAATTTGTCATCATTTATCTTCAAATATTTTTTGGCCCGCTCAAATTGGCCTATCCCCGCCCTTTTGTCCCCTTTTTGCTATTTTTCTATAAAATACAATTTTTTAATGTTTTTTATTCAGTTATTCAGTGTTTATTCAGTTTTTGGATTTTTTGCAGTTAAAATTAATTTGTCCTGTTTTCCCCCCTTTTTTTTCGTGCATTTGTTTAATTTTGGAAAGAACAATATTTTGTGTTTTGTTGTTTTAAAGATTTTTGTTGAGAAAATAAATTGTTGTTGAATTTGGCTTTTTGGTGAATTTTTTTTTGGAAATCAAGATTTCCCCCTTTTTCCCCAGTTTTAATTCCGGATACGAGATAGCTTCGTTTCCGAGACATTCACATTATCCCTAATTTTAGAAATCAGAATCCAATTTTTTCCTATAATAACACAGCACGCCTCTTGTGGAACGTGCTGGCATGGGCCATTCCATTTGGGGTATTTGGTGGACTTCAATATAAGAGAAACCTAAATCCTATCGGGAAGCTTAAAGGGTTGATCAAGTCCTCTGGCTTGCCGAGGCACAGATATTAATATACACAGAGATGTAACAGTGTCTTTATTCAAAGGGAAAATACATATAAATAAAACCAACAATAAAATGTATATTTACTAACTCCGATCAAACATAACAATTAACTGAACCAATTACAAAGGAAAATAAAAGGATTAAATATATGAGCAATAAATGGGCGGAAATGTGTTTAATGGGAAAATCATTTAATGGAAATATAAATATCTCTTTGCTCTTTAACCTTCGGGATCATAGTCCTTCCTTACACCTCCAACCCCAGGGAAGACCGTCCCTGGTCTCAAAATATCTAATTCCCAACCAGTGCCAATTAACCTTGGTTTAGAATTTTTGTTCTGACTGACGTTCCACTCTTTCTTTCATTTCACTCCTTTCCCACAAAGGATCATCCTTGATCCTAAATTTTGTTCTACAGACTGGTTTTTGCCGAGGCCCCCAGTCTGTCTTTTTTTGACCCTATCAGGGTATTTTCGATGATCTTTTGTTTCCTAAAGCGCTGTTTAGAGTGGATTGTCAGTCAATTTTGATTTTATTTTTCTTCCTTGCAGAAATTTTGGCACGTTTGGAAATTTGATTTTTTTTAGTTGCCTATATTTTGTCCCCTCTTTTTTGGTTTAAAAGCAAATATTTTGAGAATGTGTAAAATAATAACAGTCTGAATTACCTAAGTAAATGGAAATAGTAAAATGCTCAAAATTGGTTAAAATTTTAAATAGCTTAAAATTAAAAACAAATAAATTTAACGCCTAAATTAAATATTGGGATTGAATTGCTTTGGAAGAGGACAGGTTAATTATTGTAAGAAAAGTATGCAAAAGCTATGTTAAAATTAAAGATACCTAAGTATCTAATATTCTAACCTAACTTTTGCAATTTTTAGTGCAATAACTAGCTCCTTTAAATCTCAAAAAAAAATTAAAATAAAAGTTGATAATCATCACCAAATATTTTCCAAAATAAAGATATATCAATCCATATAGGATTGTATACCTAGTTTTTGATAAAATATTTTGTAGTGATTATTTGACCTTTATTGCCTATGGGGAAAATAATAAAATATTTTTTTTTAAAATTGTGAATGGACAGGGAGTGAGGAAAAATGGCAAATATGAAAAATTATGGAAAATTGATTATATATAGTAATTAACAGTTGGAAGATAAATTAATTATGTATGATTGGAAAATTTAATAAAATGATTGAATGAGGGATGATTTAAATTTAGTAATAGAGTAATTATGTCAATGAATAATTAAAAATGATTTGATTGATTAAAATAATTAAAAAAAAATTGATTAAATTGCCAAAAATAATTAAATTAAAATTCATTTAAAATTAACAAAACAAATTAATATTTTCCTCTCCAAGTATTACATTCACGAGCAAAGTGACCAGCCTTTCCACAATTGAAGCATGTTCTGTCTGTGTTTCGCACAAAAGTCCGAGAATTCCAACCACGCCAACTGTCAGGTGCTTGCCTTTTGGGTTGATTCCTATAAAATTCAGTGTTAGTTTTCATATTTAAATTATTAAAATCATTTTCAAACCAATCCTCTGAACGGTTACGTGAACTTGGTCCTGGTGCACTTGAGTTCTGTCTCCACGTTTCATTTGGTCTTTGTTGTTGTTGTTGCCTGGGCCCTTCCAACACACCAGCGATTGTCTTGTCAGCTGTCACCAGTTGAGTGTTGAGCAAATCACGGCGAAGACCCTTCAAATAATTAATACCAACAATTTTCGTGAAGGAGGACGCTTTCTCGAAAAACCTTTGCCAAACAGACCCACCACTCAAGCTCTCTACGTCCCCGATAACTACCATTCCATGCTTGGCACGGGAGAGGGCTACCGTCGCACGCCTGGAATCGTGGAGGAACTCTGCATTCTCATTATTTTCAAATTTACTCTTCGACCTGGTGGTGACAAGTACAATCAAATCGCTCTCCTGTGCCTGGTATCCATCTACCGACACTACCAAAACATTCAAATTCAAAGCTTCAAATTCACGACGGAGACCATCTTTTTGAAAAACATATAAACAAATAACAACAATATTTCTTGCAAAATTTTCATACAAGGCGGAAACAATCAGAATTGCCGAAGCAGTGTGAGCATCATTTGTTGAGGAGTGCGTTATAGTATCTTGTCTGCAGTTACCCACTATATCTAACAACACTATCGGACACGTTTGGACAGGCAATGGAAAATTCGAGCCGGTTAAAAGTGACCGTTCATTTTCTTCTCTACCTGGCTCAAGCAACTCTCCGTGTTGTTCATACGCAGCAAACGAGACAACCTTTACCAAAGTGGGGTGCATTCGATAACAAGTTACAAGGCGATTTTGTTTAACCATTGGTGAGACAACAAGTTGTTCAACCATGGATTCAAGACCGTATCCTTCCCTAAGGACTTGAGGAAGATCTTCTAAATGAACACCCAACTGGAATTGGTCTCCAGTGACGAGGACCTTTTCCAAATTGGGGAAGCGCGACATCAAGTGTGCTAATACAACGAAAGATCCTTGTGTTGCCTCGTCAAAAATCATCGCAGAAACACCACGAAGAGATGTATTAAACATGTCTTCTGCCATTGTGGACGTAGCAAATACAATTCGGAGATCAGAAACTTCAGACAACAACGACGCCATTCTTTTTTCCCTGGTCAATTTAGGCCTGCTCTCAAAATTTGTGCAGTATTCATCAATATCCTTTTCATCAGACTTCATTAATTTTTCTTCAATTTCTTCCAATTTTAATTTAGTTACCAGCATGTGTCGGCGGAGATTCGCGAGCAATTCTCTATATTTGTCTTTGGCATATCCGGAAAAAAACGCAACCGCGCTGGAGGATTCCATTTCATCGCCACCTAATATCTGCTCTAATTCATTTACAAGCTTAGCCAAAGGAAGATTCGCCGATGTTATGACTGCAACTTTCATGTTTTTAAACAATGCCAAGATAAGCGCAACAACTATCGAGGCTACATAGGTTTTCCCAACACCAGGAGGTGCTTGTTGGTAAACCAACTTACACCCATCCCCAAGAAGCATTCTAGCAGTGTCTTTCTGCCTCTCATTCAACAACCGCATCAGTGGATTCTGTCTTGCCGAAGCATCAACCTCAATTTCATCTTCAGGTTCAATTTCTCTCCCCAGAAGAACATTCATTAACTTTCCTTGGTTTGTATCCTGCCTGGCTAAATAAGAGGGGAGATTTCCCATAAAACACCCTCTTCTGCTTTCAAGCCCTTTAAATATACACGGATACACAACCACAAATCCTCCCTCTTCAGCCATTTCCAATTCATCTTCAACATTTCGCTTTTTTCTATATTGTATATTCACTACCTTCACTACAACACAGAAATCAAATTTTTTCTTCCCTAAGGAGTATACTTCATTTACTTCAATTCTTCTTATAACTCCAATCGCAAAATGAGGAAGATGAAGACTGGACTTCAGATAAACTTGGTCTTCTTCTGTCCATACTTCTTTTAGCTTCTTTACCTTTAGATTGTCAATGTCCTTGAAACGAAGGTGGAATAATTGGTCAAAATATTGTGCAGGACCTTCAAACCGACTTTCAATAATTTTATTTTTCTTATCTTCATAAGAAAACCCAATCGCCGCAGACATAACCTTCTCACAAAGCTCAATTTCTTCATAAGTCATTTCAGGCAGAATCGGGTAGAAAATATTTTTACCATTTCTAGTGTAGGGCCACGGGGCATGTTTCTTTATAGAAGCTAAAGCTCCAAACTCTTCAAAAATTATTTCTTCAGACCCCATTTTAAATTCAGATTCTGGTGGAAGAATATACGAATTATCAACATAACAAGCTTGAGGAAGAGTCGCAGTACAAACTGTGACTAATTGACCTTCATGTAGTTCGTCAAGATCCAAATCAGACATTTGTCTACGATAGCATCTCGAGGAAACTTGCAATCCGGAGGAAATTATAAACGCACACGTCCTTTTAGTAATCCCACCAGTGACCTGATCTCTAATTCTGAGGACAATACCAGGTGTTTCAATCCAGTCGGCATACTCAATAAATTCAATATCCAAGACAATTGCCTGAGTATTGATTTTTTGTACGAACCATTTCTTTCTATTTTCACCCGTTTCACTATCATGGTGGACTAAAAATCGGTATCCTTCTTTCCATTCAACCCTGCTGACATAAACAATGTCTCCCAATTGCAATTTCCTAGTAAAATGAGGACTTTCTTCGACCGTTTTATTTTTAATAGTGACGAAATGTGGCCAGCTTTTATTAGTCATAACACGAAGACGACCGCCGATGACCGAATTCTCTTCGACTTGACAAACCAAAAACGACACAACATCTTTATCAAAATCATAATCATCATCGACACGATAATTCACGACCGGAGGAACTTCACTATCTATCTCCATTTCAACATTCTTACTTGCCGAAGCATTATTATTACTCACATTATTAGAAGATGATTGTTGTTGTTGTTGGCCCAGTGGAGGGAATTCAATGGTACTGTTGATGTCCAAGTAGGGAGTTTGAACTTCCATCACTTAAAGAATTTCGGTTAGTTTTTGGTAAAATTAAACGGAACGGTATACGGGTCTCAGATAAATGGCATAAACGGTATACGGTTTTTTCAAAATTAAACGGTTTTGTGCTACTCTATTTATTAGTTTAAATTATAATATTTTAAATTTTTGATTTTTTTTTTAATTTAAATTACCAAATAAATTTTATTAATATTACATTTTAGACTAACTTTTTAAATTATCTCTGATTCTGGTGAGTATCCTTCCTAGGACATTCAAACCTCTCCAGTTCCTTCTATTGTACACACCACCAAGTCCGACCCCTACTCCCCAGTAAGTGTCGAAAGGCGAGGCCTCTACAAGGAGTGTATTTCCAGTTTCAAATAACATTTTTCTAATATTTCCATTTTGCCTATATTTAGCCAGATTTCCAATAACCATAACAACGATGCATAATTTTCTCCAGATATGATGATTGAAGTCTTTAATTTTTGATCCTATACGCTTAATTGTGCCAGCATCCTTTGCCTCCATTATCATTTCTACACTTTCAAAATCGCCAAAAACCAAAGCCTTGAACCTCATGTAAAACTGCTCAACGCAGAAATAAGAAATATTGTCAACTTCAAAATGGCATCCATAATGATTGCTGAACACATATTTTTTCGTAAAAAAAGGTGTAATTTCAGCTGACATCTATTTAATTAGATTTATTTTATTAATATTTAATTTTAAATTATAATTTTATTTATTTCATTCTTGCCGAAGCATTTAAAATTAAGATTTTCTGTTTTGGATTCTTCCTTAGATTGTATTTCGTTATTCCTTGCCTTCCTAACTCTTCTGACACTTTATCATGAACTTTTTCTACATTATTATCAAAGTTGTGCGAATATCCAGGTTCGTCAATAAGCTCTTCTGCATTCACTTCGACCAATGCATCAGATTCTTCTTGATCCAAATTAGGATTTGTACAAGAAGGTTCAAAATTAAGTGGTTCAACGCATTTCTTTAATTGATTGATGTGAACTATTCTAGGATTCGACTGAGGAGAATTACAACTTGTTATAGTTACTCTTACTCCGTCAATTCCTATAACACGGAAAACACCTTTCCAAGGAAGATGAAACTTTTTAGATGTACCAACTTTGCCCGTATAATTTCTCAGAAGTACGCGATCACCTATTGTTATTGTTGGATTTCTTATTAACTTATCGTACTGCGTTTTAGCTCTTAGCTGCGCTTCCCTATTGGATTCTGCTGCGTATTTCCAGGCTTGCCTAAGCGAAACAATTAATTTTTGTTTTATCTCAGCTTCATCATTCAATGCTACTGGCTCTCGCACTTTCGGATCCAGGATTAAATCTACACAGAAAATAGGATCTCTACCATACATGAGAAAGAAAGGCGTGGAAGAGGACAGGTTAATTATTGTAAGAAAAGTATGCAAAAGCTATGTTAAAATTAAAGATACCTAAGTATCTAATATTCTAACCTAACTTTTGCAATTTTTAGTGCAATAACTAGCTCCTTTAAATCTCAAAAAAAAATTAAAATAAAAGTTGATAATCATCACCAAATATTTTCCAAAATAAAGATATATCAATCCATATAGGATTGTATACCTAGTTTTTGATAAAATATTTTGTAGTGATTATTTGACCTTTATTGCCTATGGGGAAAATAATAAAATATTTTTTTTTAAAATTGTGAATGGACAGGGAGTGAGGAAAAATGGCAAATATGAAAAATTATGGAAAATTGATTATATATAGTAATTAACAGTTGGAAGATAAATTAATTATGTATGATTGGAAAATTTAATAAAATGATTGAATGAGGGATGATTTAAATTTAGTAATAGAGTAATTATGTCAATGAATAATTAAAAATGATTTGATTGATTAAAATAATTAAAAAAAAATTGATTAAATTGCCAAAAATAATTAAATTAAAATTCATTTAAAATTAACAAAACAAATTAATATTTTCCTCTCCAAGTATTACATTCACGAGCAAAGTGACCAGCCTTTCCACAATTGAAGCATGTTCTGTCTGTGTTTCGCACAAAAGTCCGAGAATTCCAACCACGCCAACTGTCAGGTGCTTGCCTTTTGGGTTGATTCCTATAAAATTCAGTGTTAGTTTTCATATTTAAATTATTAAAATCATTTTCAAACCAATCCTCTGAACGGTTACGTGAACTTGGTCCTGGTGCACTTGAGTTCTGTCTCCACGTTTCATTTGGTCTTTGTTGTTGTTGTTGCCTGGGCCCTTCCAACACACCAGCGATTGTCTTGTCAGCTGTCACCAGTTGAGTGTTGAGCAAATCACGGCGAAGACCCTTCAAATAATTAATACCAACAATTTTCGTGAAGGAGGACGCTTTCTCGAAAAACCTTTGCCAAACAGACCCACCACTCAAGCTCTCTACGTCCCCGATAACTACCATTCCATGCTTGGCACGGGAGAGGGCTACCGTCGCACGCCTGGAATCGTGGAGGAACTCTGCATTCTCATTATTTTCAAATTTACTCTTCGACCTGGTGGTGACAAGTACAATCAAATCGCTCTCCTGTGCCTGGTATCCATCTACCGACACTACCAAAACATTCAAATTCAAAGCTTCAAATTCACGACGGAGACCATCTTTTTGAAAAACATATAAACAAATAACAACAATATTTCTTGCAAAATTTTCATACAAGGCGGAAACAATCAGAATTGCCGAAGCAGTGTGAGCATCATTTGTTGAGGAGTGCGTTATAGTATCTTGTCTGCAGTTACCCACTATATCTAACAACACTATCGGACACGTTTGGACAGGCAATGGAAAATTCGAGCCGGTTAAAAGTGACCGTTCATTTTCTTCTCTACCTGGCTCAAGCAACTCTCCGTGTTGTTCATACGCAGCAAACGAGACAACCTTTACCAAAGTGGGGTGCATTCGATAACAAGTTACAAGGCGATTTTGTTTAACCATTGGTGAGACAACAAGTTGTTCAACCATGGATTCAAGACCGTATCCTTCCCTAAGGACTTGAGGAAGATCTTCTAAATGAACACCCAACTGGAATTGGTCTCCAGTGACGAGGACCTTTTCCAAATTGGGGAAGCGCGACATCAAGTGTGCTAATACAACGAAAGATCCTTGTGTTGCCTCGTCAAAAATCATCGCAGAAACACCACGAAGAGATGTATTAAACATGTCTTCTGCCATTGTGGACGTAGCAAATACAATTCGGAGATCAGAAACTTCAGACAACAACGACGCCATTCTTTTTTCCCTGGTCAATTTAGGCCTGCTCTCAAAATTTGTGCAGTATTCATCAATATCCTTTTCATCAGACTTCATTAATTTTTCTTCAATTTCTTCCAATTTTAATTTAGTTACCAGCATGTGTCGGCGGAGATTCGCGAGCAATTCTCTATATTTGTCTTTGGCATATCCGGAAAAAAACGCAACCGCGCTGGAGGATTCCATTTCATCGCCACCTAATATCTGCTCTAATTCATTTACAAGCTTAGCCAAAGGAAGATTCGCCGATGTTATGACTGCAACTTTCATGTTTTTAAACAATGCCAAGATAAGCGCAACAACTATCGAGGCTACATAGGTTTTCCCAACACCAGGAGGTGCTTGTTGGTAAACCAACTTACACCCATCCCCAAGAAGCATTCTAGCAGTGTCTTTCTGCCTCTCATTCAACAACCGCATCAGTGGATTCTGTCTTGCCGAAGCATCAACCTCAATTTCATCTTCAGGTTCAATTTCTCTCCCCAGAAGAACATTCATTAACTTTCCTTGGTTTGTATCCTGCCTGGCTAAATAAGAGGGGAGATTTCCCATAAAACACCCTCTTCTGCTTTCAAGCCCTTTAAATATACACGGATACACAACCACAAATCCTCCCTCTTCAGCCATTTCCAATTCATCTTCAACATTTCGCTTTTTTCTATATTGTATATTCACTACCTTCACTACAACACAGAAATCAAATTTTTTCTTCCCTAAGGAGTATACTTCATTTACTTCAATTCTTCTTATAACTCCAATCGCAAAATGAGGAAGATGAAGACTGGACTTCAGATAAACTTGGTCTTCTTCTGTCCATACTTCTTTTAGCTTCTTTACCTTTAGATTGTCAATGTCCTTGAAACGAAGGTGGAATAATTGGTCAAAATATTGTGCAGGACCTTCAAACCGACTTTCAATAATTTTATTTTTCTTATCTTCATAAGAAAACCCAATCGCCGCAGACATAACCTTCTCACAAAGCTCAATTTCTTCATAAGTCATTTCAGGCAGAATCGGGTAGAAAATATTTTTACCATTTCTAGTGTAGGGCCACGGGGCATGTTTCTTTATAGAAGCTAAAGCTCCAAACTCTTCAAAAATTATTTCTTCAGACCCCATTTTAAATTCAGATTCTGGTGGAAGAATATACGAATTATCAACATAACAAGCTTGAGGAAGAGTCGCAGTACAAACTGTGACTAATTGACCTTCATGTAGTTCGTCAAGATCCAAATCAGACATTTGTCTACGATAGCATCTCGAGGAAACTTGCAATCCGGAGGAAATTATAAACGCACACGTCCTTTTAGTAATCCCACCAGTGACCTGATCTCTAATTCTGAGGACAATACCAGGTGTTTCAATCCAGTCGGCATACTCAATAAATTCAATATCCAAGACAATTGCCTGAGTATTGATTTTTTGTACGAACCATTTCTTTCTATTTTCACCCGTTTCACTATCATGGTGGACTAAAAATCGGTATCCTTCTTTCCATTCAACCCTGCTGACATAAACAATGTCTCCCAATTGCAATTTCCTAGTAAAATGAGGACTTTCTTCGACCGTTTTATTTTTAATAGTGACGAAATGTGGCCAGCTTTTATTAGTCATAACACGAAGACGACCGCCGATGACCGAATTCTCTTCGACTTGACAAACCAAAAACGACACAACATCTTTATCAAAATCATAATCATCATCGACACGATAATTCACGACCGGAGGAACTTCACTATCTATCTCCATTTCAACATTCTTACTTGCCGAAGCATTATTATTACTCACATTATTAGAAGATGATTGTTGTTGTTGTTGGCCCAGTGGAGGGAATTCAATGGTACTGTTGATGTCCAAGTAGGGAGTTTGAACTTCCATCACTTAAAGAATTTCGGTTAGTTTTTGGTAAAATTAAACGGAACGGTATACGGGTCTCAGATAAATGGCATAAACGGTATACGGTTTTTTCAAAATTAAACGGTTTTGTGCTACTCTATTTATTAGTTTAAATTATAATATTTTAAATTTTTGATTTTTTTTTAAATTTAAATTACCAAATAAATTTTATTAATATTACATTTTAGACTAACTTTTTAAATTATCTCTGATTCTGGTGAGTATCCTTCCTAGGACATTCAAACCTCTCCAGTTCCTTCTATTGTACACACCACCAAGTCCGACCCCTACTCCCCAGTAAGTGTCGAAAGGCGAGGCCTCTACAAGGAGTGTATTTCCAGTTTCAAATAACATTTTTCTAATATTTCCATTTTGCCTATATTTAGCCAGATTTCCAATAACCATAACAACGATGCATAATTTTCTCCAGATATGATGATTGAAGTCTTTAATTTTTGATCCTATACGCTTAATTGTGCCAGCATCCTTTGCCTCCATTATCATTTCTACACTTTCAAAATCGCCAAAAACCAAAGCCTTGAACCTCATGTAAAACTGCTCAACGCAGAAATAAGAAATATTGTCAACTTCAAAATGGCATCCATAATGATTGCTGAACACATATTTTTTCGTAAAAAAAGGTGTAATTTCAGCTGACATCTATTTAATTAGATTTATTTTATTAATATTTAATTTTAAATTATAATTTTATTTATTTCATTCTTGCCGAAGCATTTAAAATTAAGATTTTCTGTTTTGGATTCTTCCTTAGATTGTATTTCGTTATTCCTTGCCTTCCTAACTCTTCTGACACTTTATCATGAACTTTTTCTACATTATTATCAAAGTTGTGCGAATATCCAGGTTCGTCAATAAGCTCTTCTGCATTCACTTCGACCAATGCATCAGATTCTTCTTGATCCAAATTAGGATTTGTACAAGAAGGTTCAAAATTAAGTGGTTCAACGCATTTCTTTAATTGATTGATGTGAACTATTCTAGGATTCGACTGAGGAGAATTACAACTTGTTATAGTTACTCTTACTCCGTCAATTCCTATAACACGGAAAACACCTTTCCAAGGAAGATGAAACTTTTTAGATGTACCAACTTTGCCCGTATAATTTCTCAGAAGTACGCGATCACCTATTGTTATTGTTGGATTTCTTATTAACTTATCGTACTGCGTTTTAGCTCTTAGCTGCGCTTCCCTATTGGATTCTGCTGCGTATTTCCAGGCTTGCCTAAGCGAAACAATTAATTTTTGTTTTATCTCAGCTTCATCATTCAATGCTACTGGCTCTCGCACTTTCGGATCCAGGATTAAATCTACACAGAAAATAGGATCTCTACCATACATGAGAAAGAAAGGCGTTTCATTCGTTGAATAATGAACCGAAGTGTTATAGCAGAAGTTTGCAAATTCTAAATGCTCATCAAAGTCTGGCTGATCCTTATTGATGTATTTTGCTAGGATGTTATGGAACGTCCTGAATGACCTTTCTGTTACTGCATTGCCTTGACTCCAGTGCGGTACAGCATAAGTTTTATTTATGTATAGCATTGCACAAAAGCTTTTGAAAAATTCTGAGGTAAAAGCAGTCGCATTATCAGTGATTAATTCAGTACAACCACCAAATTTCAAATAACAATTTTTCAGAAATGCCGAAGCGATAGTGGATGCTTTTGCGTCTGGTATTGGAACAGAAATCACAAACTTCGTAAACCAATAAACTATGTTTAGAATGTGCTTGTTTCCATTTTGCGTTTTAGGAAAGGGACCAGCTAAATCTAGGCCGACTTTTGCAAACAGCGTATTAATTGTAGGCGTGCACATTTCTGCTCTATAAGGTGGGTTTGGAGAATGCCGAAGCTGACAAGTAATGCACTGCTTATGCCACGTGACAATATCTGCGTGCATACGAGGCCAAAAATATTTTAAACATTTCTTTAACGTTTTGTTGAAGTCCATGTGTCCTCCCCCTAATTTAGTTGTGTGAAATGAATCAAATATCATAGCTCTTAGCGAAACAGGGACATAAATCCTTGGTTTCGAGTGCTTGTGGTGGAAATATAATACTCCTGATTCTAAACACAAGTCTTTGGCTAATCTTGAGAAGCTATTCTTCTCTTCTTCAGAAATGTCCTCAGGGAAATTTCCGGATTTGAGAAAGTCTATTAAGATTGAAGCCTCAGGATCTTCACTTTGTTCTTTCCTAATATCAATTTGGTGGATGTTCCCTTCCATAGACCTTATTGACATAGTTAATCCAAACTTTTCATGAACAACAAATGGTTTCTTATTGATTGCTAAACAAACAGGGAATTCAGCAATATCTTCTAATTCTTCTAATTTTTCAATTTCTTCAGGACTTAAATCTTCATGGGGAATCCTAGACAAAGCATCAGCTAGCGAATTTTGTTTACCAGCTATATGAACTATTTTTATATTATAATTCTGCAGTTCTACTAACCATCTAGCTAAATTTTGATGAGTCTCAGCCTTTTTCAAAAGAAATGCCAATGGCTTATGGTCAGTGTGCAGCTCTATACTAGACATAAAAATGAAAGGTTTGAATTGCCGAAGCGCGTAAATAATTGCACCTAATTCCACTTGAACAGGTGGCCAATTTCTTTCAGAACTTGACAGCGTTCTGCTGCAATAACATATTACACTATAAACTTTTTTCTCCTCATCCCATTGCATTAATGCTCCACCTTGACCCACTGAAGAAGCATCACAAAATATGTGAAATGGTTTTGTGTAATCAGGAAATGTCAACACAGGTTTTTCGGATAATATTTTCTTAACTTTTTCGAAAGCTTCTTGTTGCTCTTTTCCCCAAATAAATGGCCTTTCCTTTCTAGTTAGTCTGGTTAAAGGTTCTACTATTGTTGAAAAATTCGGGACATGCTTCCTAAAGAAACTTGCCATTCCAACTACTTGCCTAACTTCTTTGACCGAAGTTGGGATTTTTAAATTCAAAATTGTTTCAATTTTTCTCAAACTAGGTGTATAGCCTGACTCACTCACAATAAATCCGAGGAATTCCATACTTGCCGAAGCAAAAATACATTTCTTGGGGCTAAGTTTCAAATTAAATCTTCTGAATCTTTCAAATACACTTCTTAATGCCGTTAGGTGTTCATCAAAATTTTCGGATTTTGTATAAATAAGAATATCATCCAATAAGCAAGAACATTTTCAAGACCTGTCAATACATGCGCCATGACTCTTGCAAATGCACTTGTGGCATTTTTAAGTCCAAAAGGGAGATTGACCATCTGATAGACATTGTCTTCAGTAATGACTCCGCATTTTCTTGATGCTCTTTCACTTAGCTTAATTTGCAAATAGCCACTAGCTAAATCTAAAGATGTATAATATCTGCAATTTCCTACACGTTCCAAAATCGTTTCAAGTCTGGGCAACGGAAAATGGTCAGGTACTGTGATTTCGTTTAATTTTCTAAAGTCAATGCATGGCCGAAGCCCTCCATCCTTTTTCTGAACTAGTACTATGTTTGATACCCATGGGGTGTCTGACTCGATCATGACACCTGAAGCTAAAAGCTGATCGATATGCTTTTGTAATTCATCCCTGTATTTGAAAGGTACCCTGTGGGGTCTTGAGGTTACTGGTTCTTCAGACGTGGTCACTATGTCATGTTCGCCTGCGGTGCAATTACCTAAGTCATATTGGCTTTTACTAAAAACATCACCAAACTCTTCACACAATTCTTTTAATTTCTTTAACTCCTCATTCTTCACTGACGACTTAGTAAAATCAATTTTAAAACTTGGATCAATAATTACTTTGGACTTCCCTAGGGAATTTAATTCTTGCTCAGTACCTTCACACTCTTCTTTTTCGAATTCTGAAAGGACATTTTCATGACTAGTCTCATAAATTTCATTCACTAAACCAAGGCCTTTGCCCTTGAAAACTCTTTTTACTTCTCCCGTGGGGTTCGATATAATCACAGGTACTACTCCTGATTTTGGATTTGTTACTATTGGCACAAAACTTAACCCTTCATCTGAAAGTTTTTGGTCTATTGTGTGAAACATTATGTCTTGCCGAAGCAGTTCAGGGAATTGGACTTTTCCTTTGATTAGGCACTGTTCATTTGGTCTTAATTCGTATGTCGCTAGTGCTCGAACCTTGATATCCCTTAGTTTACCTTCTATTTTATTATCAAGTTTTAAAAGATTCCCTTTAATTATTAAGCTTTTATTTCTTAAATCCAATTGAAAAGGCGGTAGTTGAGCCAATGCATCACATCCAAGAATAAAATGATAATCATGCTTGTGCCAGTGAAATTTATCATTAAAAAGATTTATGATTATTTCAGCTCCTGCCCCTGTAATGCCAAGTTGCGCTTTCATTGCCTGCCTTGCGCACATAGGATGTTCAGATGCACTTTGCAAAAATGTTTCTACTTGAAATACTTGAGCTCCTATGCGGTCTGCTAGGGCTATATTGGCTACCGAGGTGATTGCCCCTGTGTCTACAAGACATCTTAAAGGCATATCATTCAAGCTTACATCAACTATTACTGTCGCTGCATTTGGTCCCAGCGCTCCAATAAAACCTCTTCTTCCAACTGATCCTATGTTAAGTGGAGACCTATGAGGTACTCCAGAATCTATTGCATTTCGAACTGTGGGTGGCCAAGATACGGATAACCTGTTTACAACTGGTTCCTCATAAATGGCATCTTCTTCTATTCTTGGTTCGTTAATTCGCTTAATTTCCATAATTCTTTTAGTGGGTTTTTCAATTTTAGTCCCAAATATAAGCTTGCCTAAGCGACCATTCCCCGCATACATTTCAGCTAAAACCATTAACAGTCTTATGCTTAAATCAATAGCTAGAATTATAACAATTACAGAAATTATTATAGCCCAAATTTGCTTGTAATCACCTATTACTCCTCTCTCAAGTTGATTTTCAACTTCTTCCCATTCTTGGGATACAGATGTCGTAATACCAGTCTCTTTTTCTTTTATTTGGTATGTGATTTGACTTGTTCTCACCATATTGCTCACAAATGCATGATCCTTAATGTCAGTCATATTCAGAAGAACTAACTGATGAAAAGCATGCGATTCAATTTTCGGAATTAATTCGGTCAGGTTCAATTTCAGTTCATGAATTTTTAACACATTTGGTCTTACCGAAGTAATTTTCCCTTCAATCTGGTCTATTTCTAAAATTTGATCATTGATCTGTACTACTATATTTCTAGACTCATGACAGGGACTTTTCCTAGATGAGGGTGAGATAATCATAGTTGTGGGATCCAAGAATGCTAAGTGTTCTTTACTTTCAGTCCTAAGCGTTATAGGAATAAATTCAAAGCATTCATTCATTTTTGTTGGGCGGAATTCATAGTCTGATTTTTCTAAAGGTACACATGGCCAAACTTTCATAAGTGACATACCAGACCTTTTAGCAACAAGGTACGGATTAGAAAACATCGACCTTGCTAATTCTGTTGGGTTACTCATATAAGTGGCTTCTGTCCATCGCTTAATTACCTCAAGCAATTCACAGAATGAACGCAATGACTGGTAAAATGCAAAGTTCATTGATTTTGACATTTCAGTTTCCAGGTATGTGAGCTGCGACGCAAGCTGCGAGGATGTGACAACACCATCCCCATAATACTTTCGGGGTTTATCATAGGCATGTCTCTTTTTTCTTGTTATATCGGTTACATTGATTATAATGGACCCAAGACCCTGATCAGAAACTACAATATTTTTTCCACAATCATTTACAGTAGTTGCATTTTCAAACGTAAGAGCTAATCTTCCATCATCAGAAAGCCAGGCCTTACCCATGCATTGTCCCTTTTTATCCCCAATATGAATAAAGTTACATTTTCTTTCAGTACTTACTTCCCATACAAGTACTGTTTTATCTTTGAGTATACAATGTCCTTTTTCATAAGGACACTCATGTGCTATTCCTAATGGAGTTACAATTTCTGACGCACCGAAGTGAGAATCAATTCGACTTTCAAACAGGAAACAGTTCTTACTTGAGATATTCTTCCACCCGAATGACCCCAAAAACCAGGTCCTAGGTGTCAAATCAATCTTGTTTTCAGTTTGCCATAAGTCAGATTTTTGTTTCAGAATGCCTAGATTGCAACTGCGGTGCTTAATCATTTGGTTACATTCTTCTAACGAAATATCCAACTCTTCATGATCTAACTTCTCTTCAATTGGAATCCCAGTTATCGTTGTGTACTTACGCGCATTTTTCTTAATTTTTCTACAAGCCCATGCCTTGGTTGAGAATTCAATGCTATTAGGAATGTATATTTTTCTATCTTCAATTGCTGGTGTATATTTTTTATGAATGCTAATTGAGGGACAAAACATTATTTCAGGTAGTTGCCAAATCATTGCTTGCTTCTGCGTCTGGCATATCATTGGAGTTTTCGGAACTAAAGCCGGATTAAGTCCCAAAGCAGTACTTAGTATTGTCATTAGCATCAGAGAGGTGCCTAATAATGACGGGATTCTTGCTCTATGCCCACTATTTTCCCAACTTTCTATTTTCTTTGGTTCTGTTTTCTTATGTTTAGTCTCATGTTTTTCAGTCTCGTTAGTTTCAGTAACCTTAATGGGCTGTAGCGATCTTATATTTTGATTCGATGGGACATAATTCCTATTCATTTTAATTTCATGTACTTGTACTGTTAAATTGTCTATTATCTCTTTCATTTCTTGATTTTGATTTTTCAAATTTTCAATTTCATTGCTCTCTGCATTTTTCCTGCCTTGATTTCTATTATTAAATGACCTATTAATGTTGAACTGGCGTTCCCTACAATTATATTGTTCGTGCCCTGTACGCTTGCAGTAGTGGCAAAATGGACGATTGTTCCATCTGCGATCATTTTGTGGCCGCCATTGGTTACTAGGCTGCCATCTATTTCTTTGTCTAAATTCATTACTTGCCGAAGCATATCTGCCATTGTTATAATTCACCCTTTGTCCTAACGGGGTATTGTTTGGGTTTATTGGCTTCCAGGTTGTGAACCGTCCACGGGGAATTTGACTGGGTTGCGCTTGGTCAGCTATGGCATGTATGCCTATATCCGCGCGACCTTCCCTTTCACTAGCGACTTCTAATTCTTGCACGTATGCTGTTAATTTATCAAAATCTTTCCTTCCAATCAGTGGCCCAACTAATTGTAATGACCTTTGAAATTCAGGTCTGACCTTTTCCATAAAACATCTACAAAGTGTTTCTTCCCTTACATCATTTGGTGCATGCGATGAAGTTGTATTAACAAGTGGTACTAATCTCTTAATAAATTCACTCACTGACTCCCCTTCTCGTTGGTAACACGCTGCTAATCTTTTATAAGCTAGCTCTCGGAAGTGCGGGCTGTCAAGTTTTGCTCTAATATTCATTAATGCGTTTGCTAGGGTGTTCCTTTCAGTAACTAATAAATTTTCAAAAATCTGTCTTGCTTGCGCTCCTAAATATAACTTAAGTCTGTTTAACTTTTCCATTTCAGTCCAAGTACTACCAAATACTTCAACATAATCTCTAAATCTTATTGCCCATTCATCAAAGGCAGATGCAACTTCACCTGTAAACACATTCAGTTGTGGACCAGACGTCCCAATTTCATTCAAAACATTTAATTCTTGACCATTATTTTGCTTATTATTGTTTTCATTTAAATTATTATTTGCTTTCTTCCCTAAGGATGATGTCGGTATAGTATTACTATTACTAGTGCTCGCACTTTGGGAGTTATGCTTGGGTGGTGGTGGTGGTGGTATAACTGCGGGCCGACTATTAGCTCTTAAAAGATTGGCCGCTCCACTGCTCCTTAACTCATCAAACTCCAAATTGTCCCTGTCCTGAAACTCAGTTCTTATACTTTCTACTTTTTCATCTAATTTATTAACATCTTTGCCTACTTTATCAATTCTTTTTGCTACCTCTTCAAAGCCTGCATTTGTCCCATCTTCAATCCCCTTTAAATTATTTTCTAATTGCGTGATGTTCCTATTTGTTGCCCTTAGGTTTCTATTAACTCCATCTTCTAATGATATTAAATCTTCATATACTTTTGAAATATCACCTATTTTTGCTTGACTACTTAGAATCTTGCCCTCAAATAATTTTTTATCCACTACATTTATATCCACATTTTCCATTTTAATTTTTAATATTTATAAGTTATTTATTTTATTTTTTATAAATTTGTTATTTATAAGTTATTTCTTATGTTTGTTTACTTTATTATATTTTAATTTTATTTCAAGACTTGTTATATATTTTTTTTTAAACTTTTAACTACCTTTTCCAATTTCTTTCTTGCCTAAGCACCAGTCTTTCTTGCCGAAGCAGATAAGTAATTTGACCAAAACAACTAATTCAACCAGAAAAATTCCAATAATATAACCAAGCCTTAATATCACATTGTTATTAAATTATTTTATAAAAAAAAATTTTTTTTTTGTTTTGAATTTATACTACATTAGAGTGTTACCTATTATTATTTTTAAAACAAAGGAAATAATGAAGGAAAAAATAAAATCGAAAATCACTAGCTTTAATAAATTTATTGTGAGAGTGGGGAAGAATATAATTTAATTGAATGATTCTTAGTTGCTGAAATAACTGTGAGCATACTTAATAATTATGTTCTATAATTTATCTAAAACACTTCATGAAACCGATTTAGAAAAATGAAAATTTAGAAGAGAGAAAAAATTTCGTGAAATAAATTATTAGAGCTACTACATAAATTTTCATTTTTGAACAAAAGAATATTTTACATAAGCCTAGATAAATAAGGAGATTAAATAATATTTATTGGAATATTTTGAAAATAATTCAGAATAATAGAAATTATCCAAATACATATTTTAAATTTCTCTCCCCTTTCATTTTAGAATGTCGGGAGTTATGAAAAATATTTAACTTTTAAGAATATTAATGCCAAAGCAATTCAAACATTGAAAAAAAAATCTAAAAAAAATTTTTCAAAAATTCCAACGCTCTAATAATGCTTTAAAAGAAAAAGGAGAGAGGAAAAGGAGATATAATTAACAAAATGATTTATTTATGTCGTTTTTTTAATTAAGCTTATTAATAATTACACAATAAGAAATTATACGAATCAGAATTCTAAAACCAATTTACCAAAAATAACTAGGTTATAAAGTTCCAAATAAACTTTATAATGTCTGAGAATATAACTTAAACCTATGAATATAACCTTATTTGTATAATAATTGGTAAATTTTGGATTTGAGTAGTACAAAAATACACCCAGACAAAATATGTATAAGTTAATAGAATATAAAATTTATATAATAGATAAGTAGAATATATAATTTTGAGCTATAAAATCAAACTATAATATTTGTGAAAAATCAGGAATTGTCATAATTTTTCTATTAAATTTATTCAAAAATTAAAAAGGAATTCTTAATTGCCAAAGCACATATAGTTTCTATTCACTTCCATATACTGTAAAGAGATAGAAGAAAAGAGATTGTAGTAGATTCAGAAAGAGAAATATTTATCAGGAGATAATATGAGCGAATAGGAATGAAAGACAGTCAAACGTAAATAAGATTGAATAATATTAGAGTATTTTAAAAATACTTTAGAATATAAATAATACATTAGCTAATATAATACATTAAATAATACATTAGAATTATACCACAAATAATATATCCAACCCCTAAAAGAGTTTAAAATTTCATGTTGTATTCAAGAGGAAAGGAAGAGAAGGAAGTTAAAAAATTTTGAGTAATAAATAATGTAACCCAAAAAGAAAGTAAAAAAATATATATAATTATATAATATTTCGTTGTATAATTAGTTTAATAAGTAACACTAATAAAGAACATCCAAATAAATGTTCTAAAAAATTCCCTTATTATATTGTTAATTTTTAAGCGTGTTTAATTAAATTGAAGAAGAAAATAAATTTTTGCTTAACCTCATAATTTCTACCAAGTAAAGAAAATTTCTTAAAAAAAATTTTAAAGTAAAGAAAATTTATTTAAAAAAAAATTTCTTAAAACTCAGAAATTTTCTCTTCTAGTATCTTTGAAAAAGGAGAAAATAAGAAATTATTAGAGTGAAAAACAGTATTCTAGAATAGGAGAAAGAGAGAGAAGAAAGAAGAAAAATTAAATTATTTTTACAATATTTATTTGTTGAATTTTCAAAACTAATTAATGATAATAGAAGTTACACCAATAAATATTTGAAATCATTATCAAAATAAATTTACTTATAAAACTCCCCAAGAGAGTGTTCTGTATTTTCAATCACAAACTCTATAATTTTATTTAAAATCTTTGAAAAATTGACCTAAATATAATGCTGTATAATTAGGCATATTCAGTATATGAGAGTATTTATTTTAGAAAACCAGAATTATTTTAATTTCCCACTATTTTTATTATCTAGGATGCCGATCCAGCGTAAGATTGTTTTAGTTTTTCCAACAACTCATTCTTATTTGCCTAAGCATTCATAGTTTCCCTTTGGAAGTTTACTCTCATATACTGTAATAATGAAGGGAGGGAAGGAGAGATAATGAAGGAGGGAAGAGAGATTTAAAGAGAGAATATTTGATTGGCTGAGCTAATTTTATTCTGAAATATTATTAACCAAAACAATTTAAACAAATAGAATACAGTTAAATTTGATATTTTTTTTAAGGAAATGGAACCGGGAATTAGATCTTAACTGCTTATTTTTAGTGTCTAAATTTCAGTCATTAAAAATATTTCTTTGAAATTTCTAAATTTCTATTTACAGAATAAAACTAAACTCTTGAAAGTGGTAGAATTAAAAAATATTAACAAAATAGAGGAAAAAGAAGAAATCTAGAGAGATATTTTTAAAAAAATACTGTAACTCCTAAAAATTGAATCTAATTTTTATATCTAAATTTAGTTGACAAACTAAAGTGACAACTAAAATTCATCCTAAAATTGTTCTTGCCTAGGCAATTCGGGTATTTTAGACAGAATTAGATAAAAATATTATTCACTCCAAAATCTTAAAAGTTTAGAAGAAAATTTTCAATCATAACTAGAAAATTTAAAGGAGAGGAATAAAAATAAAAAAAAATTTCTAAACGTTTGAGAGAATTTTAATTTTCATGTTTTCCGAAAAATCAAGACCCTGAAATTCATTTTCCAAATCTAAAATTAAAAATTACAAAAATCGGTTTAGACTGACTGGGCAATTCAGATAATTTGTACATAAATAATATTGAAAAATAAAAATATTCGACATTCATTTCCAAATCTTTTAAAAATGAAGGAAAAATCTAAACCTAAATGAATGAAACAAGAAATTATAGAAACAAATTAAAAATAAATTTGCATGAAATTGAATAAAATGAATTAAATTTTTACTCCGACTGGCACATATTTTCCAAAATTTTATATTAAAATTTCAAAACATAGGTTTCAAGCTTGCCTGGACAATTCGGAAATTTTAGATAAAAATAAAAATATTGCCCATTTTTTAAATTTTCTAAAACTTAGAAGACAAATTTTAATTTATAAATCTCCAAAGTAAAAATTTTGACAGTGAAATTACGGTACTTGTGGATTATCCCTACGGAACTTTTGCGGATTAAATTTTTAAGATGCCCAAAAATAGCAGTAACATTTATTTTTAAAGTTTCAGAATAGAATTTTTAAAATAATTTTTTAACCTTGCCTAGGCAATCTCGAACCATTTAAATTAAAAATGTAAATATGATAATTTAAGGACTCAATAGAAATCAAAACATTAAATTTATAATGTAAAGTGATAAGAATAAACTTAAGTTGAATAAATGAGCTGGAAAAGAAGATTTAGACATAACTATCAGATAATCAGATTAGAATAGGATTAAAATAGAATTAATTAGAATTTGTAAAACGATGTAGATAAAATTCTAATTTAATATTTAAAATTATTATTTTTATTTTTGAAAAAGATTATATAACTAAAAAACTTATATTAATAAAGTTAAACTTAAATTTTAGAATAAGATTCATATTTTACATTTTTAAAATTTTTATTTTACCTCCTCAATACAGTCTTTATTGCCGAAGCACAATATTCCAATTAAATATTCCAAAACCAAGTAGTTTCAAAATTAAATTAGAGTTAATCGAAGATCAGAATTTGCTTGTAAATAATTTAGTTGTAGATAAGATTTCTAAATATTTAATAATATTATAAATGATTAAAATATTTATAAATAATATTTAAAAATAACTCAAATTGGAAATTAAAATAAATAAAAACAGAATAAAAATCAGAATAAAATCAGAATAAAGTTTGAAAAAATCAGAATCTATAGAATAGAATCAGAATTAATATTGAAAAATAATAAATAAAGTTACAACTTATTAAAATAAAATATAAAATTGTTAAAAAAATAATAAATATAGGACAGAATTAATGGCCTGATGAAGAATAAAAATAAATGAATAAATGTGAAGAAGGAAGAAAAATGAATGGCTTGGTTTTTGAGAAAGCCAAGCCTGAAAGGCAAACTATCCTTCTTTTTTCTTCCCCTCTAGAGAAGATAGAAATAGGCCACTCATTGTAACAAAGGCCGTTACATTCAGTTTTGCCTAGGCAATAATAATTTCTTTTTCAATTTTCTTTTTCCTTTTTCTTCACCTCTGGAGAAGAAGGCCATTTAGTTTAACAAAGACCGTTATACTCTGGCCTAGGCCATTGCAATGAATAATTGTGAAGAAGGAAGAAAAATGCCTCCAGTGTAAAGGCTGGGAAATGAAGAGAATAATAATTTTTTTTGTAATAAATAAAAAATAGGAGAGAAAGGAGATAAAATAAATTTTATACAAAAAGGAGGAATGTGCGCAAACAATTATTGCGTTTTGAAACACTTCGGTGATACTGTATTTTTTTAGGTATTTTCATTCAGACTTCCCGAAGGAATGTATATACATAACTATATATTTTTCTCTAGGGCTATATCACTTCTTAGGACAATCTTACTTATTATTATGACTTCGAATTATTAGTTTTATTTTCTTACTTAATTCTCTTCTTTTTCTATTCTAGTCTTATTGGTTTATATTAATTTAATTTAGAGCTAATATTTTACATTATTTGACCGGTAAACTAATTTTTTGGTTGTCCTTTTATTTTACCTAAAGCCCCTTTATTTATTTATATTTAATTATTTATTTTCTCTCGAGAGTCTGTCTTGCCGAAGCAATCACGCGCGCGCGAAGAGTTAGTCCCTCATCAATCTATCTCCAAATTTTTGTCTACCGGCCGCCCAGGCCAATGGAATGTCGCGAAGACGCGCAACCATCCGGTGCTACCAATAACACAGCACGCCTCTTGTGGAACGTGCTGGCATGGGCCATTCCATTTGGGGTATTTGGTGGACTTCAATATAAGAGAAACCTAAATCCTATCGGGAAGCTTAAAGGGTTGATCAAGTCCTCTGGCTTGCCGAGGCACAGATATTAATATACACAGAGATGTAACAGTGTCTTTATTCAAAGGGAAAATACATATAAATAAAACCAACAATAAAATGTATATTTACTAACTCCGATCAAACATAACAATTAACTGAACCAATTACAAAGGAAAATAAAAGGATTAAATATATGAGCAATAAATGGGCGGAAATGTGTTTAATGGGAAAATCATTTAATGGAAATATAAATATCTCTTTGCTCTTTAACCTTCGGGATCATAGTCCTTCCTTACACTATAATAATAAAAATTCTTTCCAGGGGAAAATATGCGGCAATGAAAAGGAAAACAAGCATTTTACTAGCTATCAACTCGTTTTGTGAAGTTTTACATCAAATTGGCCATTTTTTCTTTTTTATTTTTATAATAAAAGGAATTAATTTTGTACCAGCCATAGAAGCATTTAAATATCAATTTATATCAGTCTTTGGTGTATTTGCATCAGTCTTCATGTTTACATCCATAAGTTTTGATAGGGTTCTCGCCGTCGCTTTTCCTATATAGTAATTAATTTTTATTATTTTACAAAATTTTTCGCTGGTTATTTTCATGTCTTAAATCAAATACCTTTCCTAAATGATCACTTCCTCTTCTATTTGATATGAATAGAAGAATTTAGATAGCGGTATGGATTGGATTTCGGTTGGAATACGTATAGGATATTACGATATCTCAAGATTTCGTATGAGATATTTCTGTATCACAACCCGGGAGCTCGAGTTTTAAGAAACAAACAGGATCGTCGGAATCCCAACGTTTCATTATTGGTCACACAGGATTTCCTTGTAGCACCTAATCCTTTTACTGAATTTCGAATTTCTATTTTATAAAATAATTGAAACAACACAATCTTACTAATTTCAGAGTTTTTATCCATTACCAAAAATTTTTAAACCCAATACCTTTTTCTTAAACTGACATATTAACCGAAAGGACTGGATACAACTCTAGGATTTTTACTATTTTTGTATCTTTAATATGTTTATAAGTATACTAAATGATATACTAAATGGCCTCAAATTTGTAAATTTTATACAGTTACAATAGCCTCAGTTTTCGCCTATATATTTCAATACATCTGATAATAGTTATTATTTTTGGAATATTTATTGTTAATTTGGATTATACTTTAATACAAGTATATCCAAATTGGCCTGTAATTAATTACATTGGATCAGTTGTTGGCATTACTACTTCTAATTCATTTAATACAACAATAATTTTGTTACCCTTAATGTTAATTGCAATTATATTACATATTGCTGTTGGTATTCTTGTAAAAATTAAAGGAGGTAAATTGATAGTCAAGTTCTCGGGCATAATTAACACATGAAGAACAATAAATTTTCAAATTTAATAAAGATTTGCAAGATGAAAAGATGCGTAAATTGGTACGTTCGCTTTCTCTCATAGTTTTTGTAAATATTGGTGGCTATTTTATTGTTATGCTATTAGTTATTTTATGGCAACTTTTGGGGGTTTCAGAAATTGATATTTGGTTTATAAAACTTTATTTTGGGATTATAATTAATATATCTGCAGCATCTAATGGTCCTATTCTGTTTTTCAACAGGTTTGGGGATTCAATTTAATTTAAAATATACACATCTTAATTAAAAATATTTTTCAGTTCTGACTTTAGAAAGGCATATGCTAAAGAATTTGGAAGGATTAAACATATATTTAAAAATATGAATTCCCAATAATGATAAAATTTTATTCATTCTATTATTCTTCAATATCAATTTCATAATCTATTCGACTTTATTGCTTTTTACTGCTTGAATATGATAAAGTATCATGAGATGTTGCTTAAAATTTTTGAAAGATTTTTCTCGTTCAGAAAAAGAACACAATCATTTATTTAGAAATAGCACTTCTATTCCAAATTAGCAAATATCTTTTTTGTTAAATTAGTGCTAAAATCAAAGCTTTGACTACTAGCTTCCTTATTATAAAAAATTTTTCAAGAGAAAGTTTGCCTTTATAAACATTAGCTTAACAGATTTATTACAAAAAAATAAAACTTAATAATTAAAATATGGTGAACGAAGCACAGGGCAAAGTTATGGTGCGAACTGAAAGTCAAGACTGAACTAATTGCTCAGTTATCCCATCACTTTTAGAAAAATAGGCGTAAAACGATTTAATAATTTTATTTAAATTATTTTTTTGAAATATTAAAATTCAACATCCATTTCCCTTTACTCAATAATATTTAAAATAGTTATTTGTAGATTTTAAATTTTCAAAATTAAAAATTTAAATATTTCAAAGTTAAACATTTTTAAATTAATTATTAAAGTGCATTGCACTTGTATATAAAAATTTTTGTATAAAATTGCTAGACATTTACGCATATAGACGTTTCCTTTAATAAATTCGATTTTGTCTTTTGATGGGCGGCAAAATTCTTTACAAGTGCTAATGCTCTTTTTTGCTTTATCTTGCCGAAAATATTTTTAAATTTAATCTAAAATTAGAGTATATAGATTAAATTTAAAAAATTAATTTAATGTAAGTAAAACTAATATTTGGGCCTTGAATGTGATTGTTTAAATCTTCCATATAATTCTTGATATATATTTTGTAGATTAAATTTCTTTACATTTGTCGGGATTTAAGGGATAGAATAAAATTAAGGACTCAAAAATTATTATTAATAAAATAACAACAAAAATAAATCCCGCCTTAATATCTTTTGATGTCTATAAAATAAAGCACTTTAGATAGGATGAGGATTAATATTGAATTTTCATTTTATTTTTAAAAGAAAAGCGACTTTAATAAATTTTATTTAATAATTTTATTTATAATTCTAAATTAAGATGTTATATTTTGAAATAACTATTTTAACATCTATTTTAATTATATTTTCTGAAAAAATTCTAGCCAACGAGATATGCAAAGAAGCATGCACTCTTGACGGTCATTTAAAGCAGGAATGCAAGGAAAGTAAGAAAATTATATTAAATTTAAAAATGTTTCCAAAAGTCACTAAATAAATAGTTGATAGTTGCTAGAATAGTTGATAGTTACTCGAAATAGTTGATAGTGAAAGGTTATATTTTAAGGTTTGATAGTTGATATTTAATAGATAGTTAATTGATAGTTAATAGATAGTTCCTAGAATAGTTGATATAGACTCGAACAACTTGATTGAATAGTTGATAATTGAAAAGTTGATAGTGTCTATTACCGAATAGATAAACATTGATACTAAATAGAAGATCTTGACAAGATCTGTATAGTAATAAGGGAGTTGTTAAGTATGAGTTATTTTTAATTAAAGTAGTATGTCTTTGTAATGATTTAGAATTTGGCTTATGGAAGGTACCCGGCCGAAGGACAACTCCCTCCTCTAGTATTTAATAAATCAAAAATTAACAAATACATATGTATTATTTTTTTTACTTGTTTAAAAATTCTGCGATTTTCTCCGTTTAGTATATAGCGACAATAAACAATTAGCTCTACATTATTCAAATGTGGTGTATGCCGACACCGAGAAGGATTATCTTTTGAATAATTTAGCCGTAGATATATTTATTTGGCATAGACATATGGATGAAATTCTTAATAATAATGTTAGAGATTGGCTTAAGACTGATATAACAAAAAAATTGAGAAAATGGACTGCTGATTTGTGGGACAAATGGCAGGATATATTTGATCAAATATATTGTTTAGTATTAGATAATGATATATTTGGGTTAACGATATTGCATAGAAAATTCTTTATTTTCTATACACGTATGGTTTCATCTATTGAAGAGTTGAAATTAAAAGACGTTGCAAATAAATACAACGATATTATACTCGGAAAGGAATTGTTCTTTATTGATATACAGGTTTAAAATTTATATAATTGCTAAACAGAGGTGGGACGTAACAGTCAGAGTTGTCGGAAATCGGACGGAAATCGGAACTGGCTCAAAAGTCGGAAATCGGAAATCGGACGGAAATTGAAACTGGCTCAAAAGTCGGAACTCGGAAATCGGAAATAAAATTTTTGTTTTCAAAGCTGAATTAATATTTAAAATTGTAAAGTGGCAAATTTTGGACATTATTGAGTGTGATTTGAGGGATTAAAAGTTCTTTTTGTAACTCAAAAGTCAAATTTGAAGGGATTAAAAAAGATATTGTGGGATTTTGGTGATTAGACGGGATATTAGAGAACTGCCTTCTACTTGGGTAGCTTAGAGTAAAAATTTTAAAAAGCTGGACCCAGGGCCGGTGGTTCTGGAGCCGTGTCATAGGAGATCAATGATTTGGAGAGATATATGGATTAAGTTGGTATCGTAGGATATGCCGAGATTAAGGAATGCCACTTAAGTCAAAATTGAAACTGAACTTTAACTTATTCTCAATTTATTATATCATTTTTATGCTATTTTTAACCTTATCTCGTTGAATAAGACATTTAAACTAAATTTTAAAAGACAGAAGCGAGAGTATTTTTAATTAAAAATAATTTGAAATAATCCAAAATTAATTTGTAGAAATTATGGAATAAAGCAACGAAAAATCTTTTCCGTTACAATGATGATAATATGATAGTAATTGATCATAGAATCTTAATTTCATTTATAGCAAGAAAAGTGTTATTTTTCCTTGAATTAATTGAAAGTGGAGATTTGGATAAAAATTTTAAAACAAAATTTTTCAAAGGTATCTTCGGGGTTTTAAAAAACCTAGTACGGTAGGATTAGGTTAAAAAATCAATAAAATTTCAAAATTTTCCTAAAAATTTCAAGTTTTCAGGGGAATATATTTATTATTTGTTTTAATTAATTTTTTAAGATTATAAAAACAAAAAGTCAAAGTTGATAGATAGATTAGAAAAAATATTTGCTTCAAAAGCACCAATTGATGAATATATAAAAGAGCAAATTCAAAAAGAAAAAGCGGAAAAAAGACAATTGAATTTAAAAATGGGAAAAGGTGTAAATAACAATAAGTGTAAGAATAATTACCTAAATAAAATACTTGATATACATATATGTTTTTGCTTGAAAATCTTTATTAATAATTACATATTAATATATAATTATTAATAATTAATATTAATAATTATTTAATAATATAAGTAATTATTAATAATTATTAATTATTTATTAATAATGATCCTCTCCAATTGAAAGACCCGCTTGAGTATTGAAGGAATAGCATGCTGCTGCCTCTTTGTGCTGGGGGGTTTAGTCGGGCTAAAAAACATTTACAAAAATGAAGAATACTACATATATCGATGAAGTTGACCCAAACGGGAGAAGATGACACAAATATGGGGCATTTTGTTCCGATATGGGAAGTTAAACCGAAAATGGGGTAGCTGAGCCAAAAATGAGGGAAGTTGTACCGAACTCGGGGGAAGTTGATCCGAATATGGGGAAAATGTTCAGAGAGACGGTGTAAGTTATTAAGTTGACCCGAATGGATTTAGAACGATATCAAGAGATTTGGGTCGATTGAAGATATCAGAGGATTTCCAGAAATACCAGAGAATTTGGAGGAATATCGTTGGAACATTTCAGATCTATATTTAAATTTTGAATTTTTATTATTTAGCTGAAATGAAAGAGATTGAAAAGATTTTAAATGAAATAAAATTGTTAGACAAAGGAAAGAAAAATAAATCTATTAAAAATAAAAATTCATCCAAAAATAATAAAAATAAAAAAACTAAAACTGAGCAAATATTTAAAGGCAAAAATAAAATAATTGAAGAAACTGATGAGGAAAATAATAAAAATTTATTTAATGAAGATAAAAAAATAGAAGAAATTAAATATATTTTAAATTTAGAAGGGGTGGCTGAAAAAATAATGAGAGAGAAGAATACTTTTGTTAAAAATGATGAGGAGATGGACGAAGATTGGAAGATAAATTTAAGTAGGAATGAAATGAAAAGGCGAAGAATTAAAGAAAAGGAAGAGGAAAGGAATAAAAATGAAGAAAAACAAAAAATATCAGAGGAAGTGGAGGAAGAGGACGATGATGAAGAAGAATTTAATGTTTTTCCTTTAGATCATTCTTGGAATAACCATTTGAAGTTAGATCATCATAAATATTTTTTTGATGGAAAAAGGGGAAAAAATAAATTAAATTTTGAGGAAAAAGAATTAAGAAGTGATGAAGGGAAGCTAAATGAGGTTTTGAAGGAAAAGGAAATAAAAATTGAAGACAGCAAGCAAAATGTGGTTTTTAATGAAGAGGGAGTAAAAAATGATTTGCAGGACTTTTCTCCATTTTATCCAAAAATTTTTTTGAATACCAAAAAATTAGACGAATTATATATTAAATTAAATAATTCAAATAAGCAAGATAAGGAAATGATACTTGAATTGTTAAATGTTGGAGTTTTTGTTGAAGAAATCAAAAATAGAATTGAATACATTGAAAAAATAAAACTGAAATCTATAACTTCAATTAGTATAGGAAGTGTTGAAGGTAATATATTTTGAAAGATAAAATTCTTGATTAAATATGTATAAAAAGAGTTAAGCAAAGGTTTAGCTACCGGGGAGTGTTCAAACCTACGACCTCATCGTAGTTATTGCTAGGATCTTTCGCTCTCTCAACATATAAAAAGATCTACCACTGAGCTATAGGGCATCGACTATTGCTTTTTCTTTTATCTAGATTTAGATCGTTTAACCCCCGCCGAAGCGTTTTAAATGATATAGGTGAATCATTCTTACAATATTTAAAAGTTTATATCTTGACACTAAAAAATGATACGGGCCTGTGCCGTTTTGCATTGGCATTTAACCTCATAAAAATTTTTTAAGAATATACATATTTAGGAAAATTATCCTAAGTATGACATTCAATTAATATAAGAAAATAAAGGCTCTATTACACAATATACGTCCAATCAACTATTATGCGTCCAATCAACTTTTATACGTCCAATTAAAGTTTATACGTCCAATGAAAATTTATGCGTCCAATAAAAAGTTTATGCGTCCAATGAAAATTTATGCGTCCAATGAAAAGTTTATGCGTCCAATCAAATTTGTACGTCCAAACGCATTTTTATTCATCAGAAACAATCTTAGTACCTTCGGCTACATTATTTGCTATAATTTGGAAAAGTGTATTTATAAGCTGTTCTATCAGCAAGATGGAAAAAACGGACTTTATTAGTTACTAACTCGACCATATCAAACAATCGTATTGACTCATTAACATATTCCCTCTATCATTCTCTCTACAATTTTGACTCATCAACTTCGACCACGCGACCTAGCATTGTGTAACTTGAACTCTTGTTCCCATCCCTGACAGGGTTTCGAAGAAACTTATAATAATCCATGATAGTATTAGTAGATATTATGTTAGTTTCGACCTGAACGGTAGTGAGTTTCTTGATGGGTGGGAGACCAGTAAGGAGTGAGTCGCCGCCAGTAATAAGTGACACACATTAAATTCGTTTCTTAAATTATTTTAAATGAATCTCTGTTAGCTCTAGAGTAAAGAGTTATAATAAATAAAAATTATTTTTATTTTTTTCTGAATTTATTTTTTTACTGGACATATAAAAATTTATTTGGACGCATAAACTTTGATTGGACGTATAAAAATTTGATTGGACGTATAAATTTTCATGGGACGCATAAACTTTTCATTGGACGTATAAATTTTGATTGGACGTATAAAAGTTGATTGGACGCATAATAGTTGATTGGACGTATATTGTGTAATAGAGCCAAAATAAATTATAAAGTGCGTTTTTTTTAGTTCAAATTGATAACAAAGATTATAATGGACTAAATTCATTAGAATCATTTGATAAATTAAAGCAGGAATTTAACAGAATAATAGAAGAAAAATTTATTAGCTTAAATAAAAATGATTTGGAAAATAAATTGCATAATTTGTTAAGAGAATTTGTAATGATTATTGAAGGATGGGTGATGATAAAAAGTGAGAATGAAGGAGATATTAATAATAATGATATGATTCCTGTAAAAAGCATGCTACATATACACAGGTTTCTTCGATCCATGAAAGAAAACCTTAAGAATTACATTTATTTTCTCAAATTAAAAAATATACATTTTTTTCTCTAATAGAACAAAATTATGTTAGTCGGATAGTTGGAAATCTTCGGATATCCGGATTAGGATAAGTTATCATCTGAGTATAAAATCCGGATATCCGTATCCGACAACCTTATTGCTAAGTCCAGTAGATTATCTAACCATCCTTTTTATCCTTCTTTTACTAATAGACCGCAAAGTATTATTAAAAAATCTAAACAATTTAAAAATTAAGATTGGCCGGCTTAATTAATAACCGCGAATTGAATCAAATAAACAATATCTATCAAAAAGATAATTTGGTATTACTACTGGGTAATATTAGTGGCCACGAATTTGAAGTATTTGTACAAAATTATAAATTGAAAATAAAACAAAAACTGCTGACATGTGAGTATATATTTATCGCATTTATTCAAAAAATTATCCAGCATCAAATACATATGCAATAATAATCATCCTAATAGTTACCCACACCGAAAGTCTAAAAATAATTTCCTATAATTTCCTATTTATTTTTAAATAAAATTTTCAAAAAATATAAATTATTCTAGATGAAAATTTTGAAATGGAATTTAAAATCTATGTAGAATTACCATTTATTTTTGATCAGAAAAATAATGCCGAAAATTCTGTAAGTTTATTTTAGAATACTCTAATTACTCGATAAATAACCTCAAATATTTGCTCTCCCTCGAATAATTACTACTTTTATATTAAACTAAGCAAAAAACCAACCCCGCAAAAAACCAACCCCGCGATTCCATAATTGTGCTTGCATATACCCCTGTCTTCGAACAATATCTGGTTTTTACTTCTCATTATTGTGCTTTTTTTGTTTTTATGCTTTAAAATTTTTCTAACATGACTCCAACTTCAACACTTGCTGTTTCAATTTCTCATGGCCCCAACAGTGTCTTCTTCTCCATTCGCTTTTCCACATTCTTTTCCTCCTCTTCCCTCTCTACGGGCTTACTTTTGTGTACGAATGCCAGTTACCTCTCATTTCGCGATTTAATTCACATGTCCGTCTTCCTCTCCCATAGCCTCTTTCGCCTCCACTCGATCCTTCATTATTATATATTTTACACTTGCCAGATGCACAGTTTTCCTCTCTCCATTTTCTGGGTCTTCAAGGATTAAGTTCGATTTCAATTACTTTGTAAAAGCCTTGGAACTTGTGATCAAAATTCCCTACTTTATCTTCTTGTTAAAACGAAATCTCCTACGTTCCTCTCAACAATTTCTGCTATTTTTCATGCGCTCTACGTTCTCTTGCAATTTAATTCTCACTTTTTAATGTACATCCTGTATTTACTCTTTCAGCTCCCTTGTGTATATACGCCGACAAATTAAAACACTCCTTTGTTTTTAAACGTTTCTTTAATCAAATGTGAATAAAATCAAGTGTGAATAGAAATCAAGTGTGTTAGAAATGGGGAGGGGAAGGGGACAGGACCGCTCCTTAAAATAGTTAATGCCGAAGCGTCGAAATTAACAACTTTATTCATTTTTGGATTTTTTTGTTGATTTAATCGTGTTCTGACAATGCGTCAGTGGACAATAACCCTCGTTATATCGAAGGTTATAGAACAAACGTATCCACTGACCATACTCCACTGACGCATTTTCCGGAAGATGATTGAGTAGTCGGGTAAAGGAATAAAGGCAAAGAACTCAATAAAATCGTCTTATTGTGTGATAGCTAATTATAAAATATTTTAAATTCAAGTTTGTCCAAGTAATCAAAGAAAAGTTCCAAAATAACAATAAAACGGATTCATTCAATTCTGCTTTAAATTATTTAAAGTTAATTATTTCTGAATGGGCTAAAAATGTTTATAATTGTATAGACATTGAATTTCTGTTGAGTGGCTCGAAATTATTAAATACAGATATTGTTGAATCTGACGTTGATGGAATTGTTGTTTTAAATAAAAATAAAGACGATGGGTGTAAAATAAATGAATTAAATCAGTTTATTGGTAATGGAAACATTGATGAATGTAAAAATTTTGAAAAAGTTGAAGAATCAGAAATATCACTTTTTTGTTTATTATACAATGTGAATAAATTAAAATTTTTTATAGGCTAGAGACGACTGGGAGTGTCGTACAAGAATCAAGATCTCGATAAATCTCGATTCTCTATAACCGATATTTTACATCGAGATCTCGTTTCGGTTTCCCTCTTTATTAATAAAAGACTCAAATTCCAAGTCTCAAGACCAGGACTAGACCCAAGACCAAGACCGAAAAAACCCTTGGAATCGAGACCAAGAATCTCGGATGTCTCTAGTGGTAGCTATAATTTTTCACCATCTCCATAAAGAACCTTATGAGTGGGGTCTATTTATATTAATAATTAAATATTTAAATAAAATTAATTTATTTAGGAAGCCCCAATTCATCAGCTTCGTAAAAGCATCCACACCCGAATTAAATTAATCGAATTTATTTTATTTAAAATTAAATTTGATATATCATTTGTTATATTAGAAGATATAATACCAATAAAATTAAATAAATTAATTCAACAAGATAATTTTGAAATTGAAATAATAATTGAAAAATTGGAAGAATTACAAAATTTAGAAACTAATGAAAATAAAATTAAAGAAAAACATGGAGAAATATTAACATTAGCCTCATATAATTCAAACAAAATTATTAAAAATATTATTGATAAAAGTAGAAATTTAAATAAATTTACATTTCTAACAAAAAATTTGAAATTGTGGGCTAAAAGTAAATTTTAATATTATTTTTATTTGCTAGGTATCAGGGATGGAACGGGGTGAAAAAAAAGTTATCTGGCGGGTATCAAGTCGATAAAAATAACAGTTGCGGGTAACACATCCCATCACTGGTTTGTATATCCGCTGCCAAGGATCGGATCTTAACCTCATTCAGTCTCTCCTTTCCCATTTTTATTCGCAATCTGAATATCTGGATGCGAAAAAGGTCGTATAGCGGCTATAGTAATCCAAATATCCGGGGATTTACCAGTACCCACTACCTTGAATAGTTATAAATAAGTTTAACTATATTATAAGTATCTATACTAATGATGGAGATTGGGATGACTTGATCAGATTTTACTATTAATTTTTTAATAAATGTTTTTTAACCCGGGCATAAGGAACTACATATTAATACCCGTCCTTGTCTATAAAGGAAATTATTGCTTTATACATAAAACTGGTCCCAGAATTAATAATTATATTTTATTTAGAAAGATTAAACAAAAAATTTCAGATTATTATATTTATAATAATCAATTTGGTTTTCTAAATGGAGCAACATTGAATTTGCTTATTCTTAAGATTGTTCTACTTTATTTTGATTCATCCCAAATTTATTTGTTACAAAAATTCTTTGAAACATTTAGTGAATGGTTATTAATTCTTTAAGTAAAGAAAAAATTAAAATTTTTAGGGAATGGAAATTTCCAGTCAAATTAGAAGAATTAACTCAAAAATCGCAAAGTTGGAATGAAGAGTCAGAAATTAATTTTAGAAAGAACCAATATCTTTCAAAATATATTAATTATAGTAATGAAGAAAGAATTAGATTAGAAAAACATACTAATCCAATAATGGTTGTGTTAACACTTGGTTATCCAGAACAGAATTGTTCATATAATGTTAATTATTCTACGAGAAAAATAATTTTAAAAGAATTTGAGAATGGTTATTTATTTTAATAAAATATTATTTTATTAGTTTAGTAAGATTTCGCAAAATTATAGGCAACGGACAGGAAACGAGCATTTAAATCAGGCACTCCCTACTCAGTCGGCGTATCAATTAGAGAAGTGTTGTCGGTACTGTACCGAACAGAACCGAAGAACTATTAGATTTTTCGGTTTGGTTCTTGGTTCGGTTGCTGATGTCCGAAAAATTTCCAGGAACCGAAAATCCTAAATGATGATCTTCATTTTCTTTTATATAATTTAAAATAGAAACGGAGATCTCTCACAAAAATCTCGGTTATCGTATAGATATCTTTAAAAATAACGATTTTGATTCTCGTATCATCCTCCACGTTTCCCTTAAATACTCGCTGATTTTTTAAATTTTCATTAGCTGAATCTGCATCTTAAATCTCTTACTTTAAGTAAAGCGTTTATACATATTCGAAGGACTGATCGTTAGAGTCAATAAATATAAAATAATGTAGTTATAAAAACAATTTATATTTTAAATGCTAACTTTTAGGAAATGATATGGTTAAAAATATTAAAAATTATAATAAAGGAAATGAAGCAATGGTAAAAGCTTGGAATGATTGGTTAAGTGGAACTAATTTTTTGATAAAGGTAAAAAATTAAATTTAAATTATTTTAAAATAATAACTAAATTTAAGTATAAACATTTTTTGCTCATTTTATGTCTTGATGAAAATTTATTAAACAAAAAAGAAAATCTGTTTGAAGAAAGCGAAAATTATTGTCGTTTTATTGAGAGTCGAATCCGTTTAGAGTTAATCTTTACGATAGAAGAGGATCAAGAACAAATAAAATATACTCATGCAACTAGTCATGAAAAATGTGTGCCAAAAGAAATTAAAGAAAAATATGGGTAAATAGATATAAATAAGGTGGAGATAGGATTGATAATTAATGAAATTTTCCATCAACCTAGGGTATTTGGACACAGAATACTCCTGAAATAACACAGGTTATCCGAACCTCTGAATCTTTTGACCTGAAACCCGCCCAACTATTTTCTCTACATATGACATCACTGGAGAAAAAAGTCATTCTTATGTTCATTGCACGATCGGAGTAATTGGTCGTACAATGTAGGTCACTCCGAAGGAGTGAGCTGGGACTAACACAAAAGCTATTATTCCATCTTCATCCTCTTATTCTAAGCCTAATAGCTTCGGCTCTAAACCCGGAACTGGATCTGGGTTCAGTCAATTTTTTCTTGATTTCTAAATTTAATTTTTTTAAATTTTAGTGGACATTATATCCAACATTGGTGGGTTGGAATTGAAACAAATAAATTAATAAAACAAGTAGAATTTAATAAAAATAATGGAAATATTTTAAATAAGTTTGTTGAAAATATTAAATACAAAACACCCTCTGTTTTATTAAACAAAAGTAGAAAAGTGGAAGTAATTTATTTGGAAGGAGATAGTAAAGAATTAAAAGAATGTTTAAATAAATAATTTAAATATATTTATCAAATTTTTAATTTAAAATTTTAATTATTGTAGCCTCGAACGGCATCTGAGTTTCCTTGAGAGAACATGTCGGGTTTGGGAGGGAGAGTTCAGGTTGGGGTTTGTCAAACAAATCTACGGCGTCCTTTTATTTAATTTTACTATTTATTCAATAATCCTTAAATAATTAATTTAGAATTTTAAATCATAAATATTTTGTAACTAAATTTATCGAGTCGGGCCACATATCCTAGGCCCCTACATATGTGCTATTTCGGTCCTACTCGGAAGTATATAAGGATATGGACGAATTAGGATTTGAGGGGATATCATTAGATATAAAAAGTTTTTTAGCTGATATTCATTCAAATCACACAGGATTATCCCCACCTGATATTAGCAAACATGTGAACATTTTTCATTAAGCATTCACCTCCTATATTTTCATCCCTCCCACCTTCCCCAATATTTGTCCAAAAAGTTGAACAACAAATGGTTAAGTTCAGATATGTTCTTCAAATTTAATTTTTTATTCCAATAATTTCACATATCCTCAATTTTAATCTTCTACTATTCCATTTTTTCTAATAAACAATAAATTCATGTAATTTTTATATTTAATAAATGGTTTTTTAATCTAAATTATTTTTCCCCTATTAGTGAACCTCATTATGAGATATTTTTTCATCCTTAAGTTTATCTTAAAAATTATTCTTTGTTCAATAATCGTATTTTACATTGGATATCCAAATTAAGGATTAGAATGGCAAGATTATATTTTAGAGATCGGATATTGTTTATTCAAAAATCTTAGTGAATAATAATTCCTATACTAGTACAGTTATAATTCCATTTTTATACCTTTGTTATACTTCAGTTAACTCACGATTAAAAAATAAATATTTAAGTTCTGACTTTAAGAAGGCATATGTTAAAGAATATGGACGGATTAAAGATACATGTAAAAATATAAATTCTCATTTATGAAAATAAGTTAGATAGATACACTTAAAATATTATGTTTCCATATTAAAACATTTCATTTATGATACCATTTATCTAAAAATATTTGTGCACATTCTTGTCAAAGTTTATGCGTGCATTCAAATACAAAAAAGGAATGTTTTCCAAAGTCTATTTTATTAATATAAATAAAATATTAAAATAAAATCTTGATATTTTTGTTTTTTATTTAAAAAATGTTTTGGCATTAAAAACTTTTTTATATTATTTGTTTAAAAATGTTTTTTATCTTAATTAAAAAATCAAATGGCAGGAAATTCTTTAAAAATGCAAAAATAATATATTTTTACCTTTATTTTTATTTTTTAGCAAAAAAATTTTCTTTCAGAAAAAGTAGATATATTTTTATTTTAATAATTTTTATTAGCACAAGTAAACTAAGTCACTTTAGGTGTGTAATATAATTTTAGGTGAATAGAGCTTTTTATTCTCATTTATTTCATGGTACTAAAATTCGAACTACTTATCGGGAAAAAATAGGTGATTCTGCTATAATTATGAAGCAGACACTAATCGTCTAAATTTAAATATTTTGTTAAAAATTTAACTAATTATTTAATTTTTAATATTAAATTATTTGTTCTTATTATAGTAATAGTCAAATGAATCATTTATCTTTTTTAATCAAAGGAAAAGGTTTTCAAAAAATTTTTTAAAATGAATGAAACTAATACAACATTAAAATTACCTGTAAATTTATTATAATTAAAAATCGAAAATAAATTTTTTAAAGGGAATATTTATGGCTTATCCATCTTCGGGATTTCAGTTTGCTATTTTTCTTCCGGCATTTTTTCTGGGCTTAATTTCTTTATTTGGAATTTCAATGAATTCAAGTGTTTGTTATATAGTTGTGAAATATTGGTAATTTAAGAAATTATTTTATAGTTCCGATTATCGATATCCGTCCTATAATATTCGAAAAATCACATGTACATTTTAACCAAAAAATATTATTTCTTTGGTTAATATTAAATAAACTCTTAGGGGAAAATATACGGCAATGAAAAGCAAAACAAGCATTTTACTGGCTATCAACTCGTTTTGTGAAATTTTACATCAAATTGGGCATATGATCAAATTGGGCTTTATGAATTTTTGAATTCATAAAGCATTTTGTAACAGGACGATCCTACCGTGTAAAAATAAATGACTCGTTTTCAAGATCTTTTCATACATATTCAGGTGTTCCCCAGGGCAGTGTTTTGGGACCTATTTTATTCACAATCTTTATTAATGATTTCCCTGTCAACCTTCCAAAAGAAATAGGCTATAAAATATATGCAGATGATATAAAGCTTTATATTTCACATAATAATGATTCTAATATTAATTATCTTAATGAATCAATAACAATATTACAAAATTGGGTTATATCAAACTTTTTAGAAATATCAATTAAGAAATGTGTAATACTTTATATAGGAAAAGGAAACCTTAAACAGGAATATAAAATATTTAATCAAACATTAAACACATCAGATTGCGTACGAGACTTAGGTATCCTAATTGATAACAACTTAAAATTTAACAAACATATTGATAAAATAGTTAAAAATTCATACTTTATAACTTATCAAATACTAAGAATATTAAAAACTAGAGAATTTAAGACTTTAATAAATGTATATAAATCTTATATTCGTCCTCAACTTGAATATGCCACTGAAATTTGGAACCCAAACAGAATTCTTCAAATTAATAAAATAGAGCGAGTACAAAAATATTTTACAAGAAGAGCATTAAAAATCACAGGAATAACGCCACTACCTTATGAACAAAGACTTAACAAATTCAAACTAAAACAACTAAGCCATCGAAGAAAAGTAGCCGATCTTGTAATGGCGCACAAAATTATTTCAAAACAGACGCATCTAGACCCACAAAAATACTTTGATTTTGCAGTAAAAGCTAAAAGGAAAATATTTTGTTTAAGGAACAAAAAGTTTAACGGTAAAACTAGAAATAATTTTTTTAATAGAATCATAAATAACTGGAATAGCTTACCTAATGAAATTTTACAAACATATAATTCGCAAAAATTTAGAGTACTTGTTAATAACTTTATAAAATAGAGGTTTTAGTTCGCAACTCCCTTATCCTCCTAGATTGACATTTTTTTATAAATTTATTATGACATTTTCTTATAGTATTTTAAAAATTTATTTTTTATTTTACCACTATAATTGTACTTTTTTATGTACTTTGTGGTTTACTCAATAAATTAAATTAAATTAAAAATTAAATATTTTCTTTTTGATTTTTACAATAAAAGGCATAAACTTTGTACCAGCAATTGTGGCATTTAAATATCAGGCTATACCAATCTTTGGTGCTTTTGCATCTATTTTTATGTTTGGGTCATTAAGTCTGGATCGATTTCTTGCTGTCGCTTTTCCAATATTGTAATTTTTATAAATTAAATTTTGATTTATCTTAGAAATGTCATCTACATGAAACCGAAACGTAACGCCAAGATAAAAAAAGGATAAAATTAAAATTTCATCCCTTTGATCGCTGAACTTTTAATTAAAGAATTTCTAGTAAAACCAGACATCCGACCCCGAACTTATCCAAAAGTCAACCCCTATTTCGAAACCCGTCACCCCTCCTCGGCAAACCCCGATCCCCCAATACTTCCGACCCTGAAGGCTCGGGGAGATACCCTAGTTTGAATAACAGCTTTTACATATCCTATCCTGGCAAAGAACAAAGAACTAATACTGGAACTTCTCTCCATTTTAGCATAGAAATTTCCATTCAGAATATTTTTCAGTATCGTTATAATTTCTAAATATTAACAGTTACATCAACCTTAATTTTGTTCTCTATATTTCAATACATCTGATAACAATTGTTATTTTTGGAATACTTATTGTTCATTTGGAATATACTTTTATAGAACCATATCCAAATTGGCCTGTAGCTAATTTTATCGGAGAAATTATTGGCTTTAGTGCTCCAAATTCATTTGATTCGAGAATTATTTTGTTACCATTAATGTTAATTGCTATTATATTACATATTGTTGTTGGAATTTTGGTAAAAATTAAAGGAGGTGAATATCTACCCAGTATAATCGGATTGTACTTTAAATTATTACAATCAAATTTGCCAGATGAAAAGATGCGTAAATTTTTACGAACGCTTTCTTTAATAGTTTTTGTAAATATTGGTGGTTATTTTATCATTTTACTATTAGCTCTTTTGTGGCCATTTTTTGTGGTTTCTGAAGTGGATATTTGGTTTTTAAGAGTTTATCTTGGAATTATACTTAATATATCTGCAGCTTCTAATGGCCCTATTTTATTTTTTAGCAGGTAAGAATTTTTTTTTATCAAATTATCATAATGATAGAAGGCACCAAATACCACAATTCACGATTTATTTGAAATATTTGTATGTTTGTTCAGTGAATGTTGTGGTCTATACTTAGCTATAGACAGCGTCACGGGGGGGCGACTTCCCCGAAGTCGAGGACTTTGTGCACCATTCAATTTCCCCGACCTTCGTACGGGGATTGGGTATAGCCTATTTACTAGCATTAGAAAGCAACAAGAACTAATATTAGCGTTAGTGTGCAACAAGATCTATCAGTTATAATCAATTTTTTATGAATTTTACATTCGTGATACGCTATTTAGTTATGCTACTAATGCCATAGAGTATCTCTAGATTTAAAAATAAATATTTCAGTTCTGACTTTAAGAAGGCATATGCTAAGGAATTTGGAAAAATTAAAGAAACATTTAAGAAAATAAATTCTCAATCATGAAGGAAATTAAATACGAATAAATATTATTTCCCCATATTTAAATATTTTAATTATGCTTAATATTTATCTAAAATTTTTTATTTATGAAGTGTGATTGTAGAATTTGTTAAAAGTTCCATTCTATTTTTGAATACCATTAGGAAGAATTGACTTCAAAAAAATCAAAACTTCTTCAGTTAATGAACGTATTCGAAAGTTCCAAAACCAATAAATAATTGAGTGGCAACAGATGCTTAACTTTAAAATAAATTTTTATTTTTAATTAAATTAAGTCCTTGTTCGGAACAAATCTCCTACTATCCTATCACTAAAATTTTATATGAGTATTGACAGGATTATTGGTCATACCAGAAGGTATGGTCGTAACTGGTATGCATACAAATATAGTGCGATCAAAATCAATCTGTCACTTAATCTTTCATCATAACGCTCCCGCAAAGACTCGAACGGGAATGTGAGAAAATCGAAATTATGTCCAAAAATTTTTCAATACCCTTCAATTTAGAAGGGCAAGGATTGGAATTTGTTCCATATTTATTTCTTTATCATTTTGACAGCCGGTTAGGTTAGTTTATCGAAATAATATGTATATTTTATTGGCAACTCTTTCGTGTTATTCCAAGCAAACTAAGGCATAACCCCAAAGACTATAATTTGGATTCCAAATTTTAACACTTACCAAAATTAAAACGTTTCCCATAACATTAATTGTTGCCCTTTCATTAATTGATTGAACTCCATTACCATACAAAAACAAACAAAATAATGGAATTAAATGAAAACCAGAATAACGAGCTAATAAAGATAAAGACATATAAAATCCCTTAAAATTTAAAATAAAATAATCAAAATATTTTTCCAACTTGAACAAAAAAAGCTTTAGATTTAAGCATTTCATAAAGAATTTTTCTTTGATTTGATTGGATAGATTGCTGTTGTAAATGAACTCGATGTATTACACTAACGCTTATTGATGTCCTTCGAATATTTGCAGTGGTTGTGGATATTGCAGCAGATCGAGAATTTCCAGGGAATAATTTTCTAAACATAAATCTTTAAATTCGAAACTTGATACAAAAAATTTATCTCCTATCATAGAGAAAATATTGTTTTAAAGGGTTTATAATCCTAAGAAAAATATATAATAGTGAAAATATCTCATTAAAGAGATGCTAGATATTCTTTAATGAGATAAGTCGATTGAGAAAAAAGAGTAAAATTTCGGGTTAGGTTTTAAAATTCTTCAATACATGTTTCAAAATCGATGTAAGCTTGGGTTCCGGAGTCGAGTCGAAATAAGTCCAAGGTTACGGATAATTCGACAAATTTCTCTATGATGACATGAAAACATAATAAAATCGGAATTTGCGACCTTACAATTATTTGGTTAAATTATGGAAGGCTGACAACTAATTTTATTTAATCAAAAACATATGAGACAATATTTACCAGATCTCATCAAAATTAAATAATAAAATTTAAAATTAATTAAATAAATTATAACTGTATTTTTCTTTCAAAATATATAGCTCCAAACAAATTTATTCCAATACACATAATCATTAAAAATCCAAGCAATATTTTTATTAAATAAGCCCCACTAAATCCATCATTATCATCATCATAACAAACACAATAAAATGAGTAGCTAACAATATTAAAACGCAGAACACAACGAAAAATTGCTCCGAAGATTAAGAGCAAAACTAAATTTGTAATTAATGGAAAAAATTATTTTAAAAGTATCTAGGTAAAATATATCTTCTAATACTATACATCTTACATATTACCGCAAAACCTAGATAATTGCCCTTCCTCAAGTTCTCACTCATCTTCTATTGACTCACCCTCCCCTGCCACTGTTAATTACCCTGCCCGTGTTAATCTCCTCCATCGAATACCACCAAATTTTTTACAGCAATAATGACACCCCCCCCCCCACTCAAATGCCGTTACAGATTTCAAACCTAGGATAATTGGCCATCCTCAATTCATTATATAATGATTAATCGACTCGACACTATAATTACCCTAAGTCATTATTCAAAAATTTACTAATATTTATCAACTTACAAGCTAACCAAATCCAAAAACTTGTACAAATAATAGAACCCCAATTATTTAATGCATGTATTGCTATTTCATTTTGTGAATATAACAATTGATTGTGAACATGTCCAAGTGATTGTAAAAACATAAAATGGAAAGTTGCCATGTGTGCGAGAGTTTCGCATGTTAGGAAGGTTTCAACAAACCGAGAGAGGAGAAATTCATTAATTTAAATTAATTAAAGATTTAAAATAATTATATAATAATCAAGTTTTTAAAAATGTTTTAGGTTATAACTTGGATTATAATTTAAGAACTAAAGGAAGAAGAGTCTTATATATGTTATTACGACGAAAATTCTATAAAATACCGTATTTTCTCTAAAATAAGCCCCCCTCCAAAATAAGCCCCCTCTAAAATAAGCCCCCTCTAGAGGTTGATCGAAAAAAATAAGCCCCGAGGCTTATTCTAGATAAAATACTGTATCTTCAAATAATAGAACAGCCAAAGTCTGTACCTGTTTTTTCATCTAGCTCTTAAATATAAAAAATCTACTGAAAATTGGGGCAAAGTTGCCAACCTTGTTCGGGATATAATCTAAAGACTACTTACAGACAAAAACCTTAATCTGACTCTTGTCAACATTTCCTCAACTACTAACCTCTTCCAATCTCATATGGTAAAATAACAGTAGGAACAATTACAAAAATTTGTGTTAGTGAAGATACTATATCAGCTATTACTAAATGTCTTGAACAAATATAAACAAATTTTGTAGAAAAATATCGGTGCCCATGAATCAAAACACAAGCATATAATAAATTAATTATTAATGCAATTATTGAGAGTGGAATGAATAAAAGTGAAGCAAATATAGAGACTGCTGTATTTAAATATTGTTCAGGAAGCATTATTTGATAAACTTTCGCCTCTTGGTGCTTCACATTTCGTTAATGTATTTTAACACAAATTGAGACTTGTTTAAACATTGAAAGATTTTATTAAAAAATTTAGTAGTAGAAGAAAATAATTTTTTTGAAAATAAAAAAAAATTTTCAAAATAATTGTACTAATACATAGATATTTATATAAATGTCTGAGTATATTCAGTAATATAAGTAAAAAATGCTAAATTAGTGTGCAATTGTTAGTATTTTATTATTTTATTTTTACTTTTACATTTTACTGAGAAATTTTGTATGTACTGAAATTAAATTTTTAAGTATTTTATAAATAAATTTAAAAAATATTTTAAAGGTAAAGAGTGCAGAATTAAGTTAAGTTATTTATGAGAAGTTAAGTAATCCAATATAAAACAATACCAACATAGACTTTTATGAGGCTCATAAACCTTCATTGGGCACCGATAATTTTGAATAACTACAGATTACAAACTTAACTAGAGCCGAATACTGTTTTCCGTCACATGTCAAGGTTCAATCACATAGTTAAAAAAATTTTTTAGTAATTTTTGCAATAAAATTGGTAAGTTATTATACATATAATATTTATATGCATTCATTTAAATAAAAATAAATCCAAAAATAATTTAAAAATGAATCATTTAATTTTTTATAATTATTTCAGTAATAAATATGCACATATGTATGTATACATATGTATGTATACACATTTTAATTTTTCAGTAATATCAAAGTGTAAATTAAAATCATCCTTTTTAATTTATTAAAAAAATAATTTTAAAATTATTAAGATAATTTATATTTTCATTTAAATTTAATCAGAATTAATGTTTGTATTATTTATTTTAATTTTGAGTTTGACAAATATTATCAAAATTGAAGGTTAAAAAATAAATTTTAAAAATTCTTAAAATTATCAAAAGCAAAAAGCGAATTCTCTTATAGTTTTGCTGATCGGTCTGAAAATATTAAATGCCTTTTTTTCTCTTGATAACTAGTGCGCAATTTGACTAAACTCGATGGATTAGTCTGTTGTCTTTCGAAGTTTAAATATTAATAAGCAGAAATAATTAATTGTCAGCAAATAGAAATGTTTTTCTTAATTTTTTAGTGTTTTACTAAAGCTCGAGTTTACTAAAGCTATTCTCAAACGGCTATACCCAAACGGGCTTTACCGTATCAAAAGGGATAGGAATTAGGTTTAGAATATTATTTGATCTCTATGTAATCAATTTATAGTTATAACTAGTGTAAATATTTAGAATACTGCTTTTCGTTTGATATTCTAATTTTATAGTTTTTAAAATCATGCCCCATTTTTTGCCCTATTTTTGACCAATTTTGCACTAATTTTGTCATACCTTTGAGTGGCTGCGCCCTATTTTAGTGGTTTGGAATGGTCACCCTTAACATGTCTACAAATAAAGTATTATTGTCAAAAAAATTCTAGGAAGACAAAACCTAAGCAATAGTCTAATAAAAAATAATTAATAAAATTAATAAATTAATTTAATAGCAATTAAATGCTTTTACAACGATTTCAACGAAGATGATAATTTAAATGATACACTTGGTTACGACAATAAATCACAGGCTTACCGAGTAGACTGTGCCAAAATGGGAAGTAATGATTTAGGGAATTGTTTGGCTTTATTTCGCTGTAATAATGAAGAACAATGTAAAAATTATAATAATAGATTAGCACTGTCTGCTAACTCTGTCTCTACCTACTGAGCTCCTGGCTTTACCTTCTAGTAAATTAAGAACAATCTTGAGCAAATCTTAAATCCCAGCTTAAGATTTTAAATGCTAGCCAGTTTATCTCACTTTCTTATTTCTCTAAATTTGTATAATTATAAATAATTAGGCTTGCAAGGGTTCCTCTCACAAATAAGGGGTTCTTAGGTTAATTCATGAATCGAGCGATTAACCCCATGAACAAAGAACAAGCTAATATATTGCTGATTTTGTATGGTCCTATTCAAAGTTCAAATGAATAATATTATGTCTTATGTTAGAGTTGACATTTTCAAACAAATGAATTATCGAAGATGTAGTTCAGTTACTTTAACTGAAAAATCTGCTGATACACTGATACTAATTTATTTTTAGATGTACACAAATGTTTACACGAGGATGATGTTAAATACTTTTTTAATGAGACAGATAAAAATTTAAATGTTCCAAAAGTAATTAACGAATTTAATTTTTGTGAAGTTTTGAACGAAGTAGATAATTGTCATCATTGTCTAATTTGTGGGACAGAGTATTGTAACGATGGATCACTTGTAAATTTAAGTGATATAACTAGAACATCCGTCAATAAATTTTCGTATAAAATTGGGGAGGATTCGAGTGAAGATCCTGAAAGAATCGAAGTAAAAAATCCTTATGTCAAAACTAATCCTACACCTAGTACAACAAGAAAAACTGAAAAGACAACGAAAGAAATTTCTACAAATAGGCCTACTGAAGAATTTTTAAGTTCAAAATCAAATTCAGCGAAAATTGGTAAGTAAAAATATAAATACACTGCGAGAATCCTACATAATTAGGTTGTCATTTAAGTTTTGAGCCACCCCTGACTTATGCGGCTTAAATAATTATAAGAATTAAACAAAATTTTTCAGAGAGCAAATTACTTTTGATTATGATCCTATGGTATCACGACTTTTGCGCCGAGAACATTTGCGCCGCGACTTTTGCGCCGCGACTTATGCGCCGGGCGACTTTTGCGCCGCGACTTTTGCGCCGCGACTTATGCGCCTGGCGACTTGTGCGCCGCGACTTTTGCGCCGGGCGACTTATGCGCCGCGACATTTGCGCCGCCATAATTTAAAAAAATAAAATAATGAATACTATCGGACCTCACTTTAGTGTGTCCATTGAGGTTAAAAAATGAACTGAAGGAAGTTCAGTTAGTATGTACAATAGGGGTCCGGTAGCTAATGAATTAGGTCTGGACCATAAATGTGAATTAGGTCTGGGCATTGGAAATCCCCCTATCCGATATCCCAAAGGATTTCTGATGTTCTGACTTTTTTGGATCATGATATTTGGATCTGCTAACCCTATTCCGGCATGATTTTCAGCCCCATATCCGAAGATTTCAAACTATCCGAAAACCCTACTATAGTGAGTCCGGCTGAAGTTATATATTTTTAACGATAATGGCGGCGCAAAAGTCGTCCGGCGCAAAAGTCGCGGCGCAAAAGTCGCCCGGCGCAAAAGTCGCGGCGCAAACGTCGCCCGGCGCAAAAGTCGCTCGGCGCATAAGTCGCGGCGCAAAAGTCGCGGCGCAAGAGTCGCGGCGCAAATGTTCTCGGCGCAAAAGTCACGGAACCGATCCTATCAGAGTTGCCTATTTACTGGCAAAAAATAAGAATTATAGGATTAATTTTATAACGCTACATAGTTAAAGAAAAAATGGGTGATGAATTAAATTGTATAGTAGGAAAAATGAACGAAATATCATATCGACGATCCATAAATGAGTACTATATTTCAATAAGGGCCTTATTTTGGGAAATAATTATCTAAAAATTATCAAAAAATAGATGAAATATCATCAACTAGAAAGATTGAAACAACACAATCCGTTCCGAAAAAGAAAAGGATTTGTCCTTGGAAAAATGGCAGCAAAAGAAATTTAACTAGCACAGGATTTTCAATTTATATTAAAATTATTTTATCTTTAATTTTAATTACTTTTATTTTATAATGAATATTTTTGAATAAAAATCGAATGTACTAATTTACTAGTAATATCCAATTCATGGTATTGAAGCTAGGAGGGATTGAATAATGATTATTTTGTATGTATCAAAATTTTTTCCAGATTTTTTTCAATCGGAAATTTTGCCAATCAAATAGTTAAAATCTCGGCATTTGCTTAAATAATTACCCTGGCTAATTTTCGCTCCAACCTCACACTAGAGGGTATAATTTATTCGAGAATATGTATTATTTGATTGAGGATAATTATCCGAGCATCCACTATAACTCACCGAGCTGTTGATATTAAATTTACACCAGGATCTACTATCATACATAAGAAGCAAATTATTTTTAAAATTAATTTTTAAAATTAATTTTAATTATTTTAAATTTTAAAATTATATTTAAAATAATTACAAATAAATATATTATTTTTTATAATGGACAAATACATAAATTACAAAATATTAACATGCAACATTAACACATTTCCTCACAAATTAATAAATAATATTTAGTGGTCATTGGTGATCTGGTTATTTAAATTTTTTTTATTATTATTGCACAACATCCAGACGCAAAATTATTATTATTCAAAAAAATAACCTAAATATAATTGTCAAAATAAATTAGTTTTAAATTTACATATTAGTGGAACATTAAAAATAATATCATGTGTTTAGCGCTATTTAGAAAAAAATTTAAAATAAATGTTGCAACTGTTTTAAACTTGGATAGCCAGACAGACATTTATTTTTTAATCCTTAATCTAATTTTTTATATTAATAAATTTTTTGTTAAAATCCTTTTGGACTAAATTTTTTGTTTTAATATTTGGCAATATATAAAGAAACAGATGGGAAGGTTTTATTCAAAAATTTATTTAATAAATATTAAAGTTAATTTAAAACAGCGCGATTTCAAAAATGTAAATTATTATCAAAAATATAGCCTCCAAAATCCGTCAGTAATTCGTATAATTATTTATCTATAATATTCCAAAATTTTAGTATGTCTCGCTTTAAACTAACATAAGTCTTAAATAATTATAAGTAGTTCTGGGTATAACACATGCTGGATAGCTCCGAATCCGGCAGTTCAAATCCTCGCTCCTCAGGCTCTGTGGTTTTTAAAATATTAGTCCTACACTGTAATCAACTTTGGATATCTGATCCAGGATAAATATCAGAATAAAATCCCATAAAATCTTTTGCTATTTTCTGAGATGGATAACCTTTGTTCTATTGAAATCTTTAAGTTTTCTATTATTTTAAATAAATAAATTTTATAGGTATTTTAAAATGTATAATAATTATTTTACTTCTTTCAACAAATTAACAATTATTTTAGTAATATTCGCACACATTAAACATATTTTATCCAATCCATCACCTAAATTATTAGAAAGTGAAAATCATTTTTCATTAATGTCATTAGCTGAAAATAAACTAATGATGGAAGCATTTTCGAAAAAAGAAATTAATCATAAAAATAAACATAATGAAAATAACCAATGTACAGAAGACTGGACAACATTTAGAAATCCTAAAGATGGGCATTTGTATGGTTACAAAGTTTTTGTTGAAGATATGATCAATTATTTTCAAGTTTGTAAAAATTTTGTGGGGTGATTAAATCAACCACAAAGCGTATTTATAACTTAAATAAGGAGGGGAATCATTAAGGATTTATATACTTGTTATTATTAGGTAAAGCAAAATCCTACTGCCTCGAAATTTATAAGCAAAACGAGGGAAGTACGGCGGAACCGAATCTGAAAAAAGTCAGGATCTTTGATACGGATATCCAGTTAATTCTCAAGACCCGCAAAGCATAAAGCTACATCTGATTGGGCGTGGCAAATTTTTAAGTGTCATACGGTGTACAATCAGGTCCAATGTCGCAAGGCATTGGACAAGTTTATACGGTTGTGTTCTCCAATACGATCGGCTAACTAGTAATTTTCTTTTTCTTATCTTTTTTCATATTCCTAGCCTATTTTGACTGAAAATCTGTGTTATCCATAGATTTTTAATGAAAATTTATTTAAAAATTTTAAAGGCTGAAGTTAGATGCCGTTCAATGGGTGCTGAACTTGTAAGCATTCACAGTGCTGAAGAAAATTCATTTGTTGCAAAGTTGGCAGCTCCTCTATTGGCAGAATGTCAAAATAATCCTTTAATTTGTGCTGAAAGGGTTCCTCATATAGATAAGGCACATGAACTTCTTGATAAGATTCTTAGAGGATTTTGGTTTGGTCTTCATCGAAGCCAATTTTATCCATTGTATTTTTAAAAAGAATAAGAATAACTTTATCTTCTTAGTTATAATCCCGCGGTAGTACAAGTGTGGTCAGACGGAAGTAAATGTGATTATGGTTGCTATGAAGGGGATGTTGATTGTAACATGAAAATAGAGCCATGGGGCAATTGTGACCCTTCTGGAACTAATAGTTCACATGGACGTAAAAATTTACTTAGAAAAATTTTGCGTATTATTTCTATTTTTAAGATGGCCAATCAGAGGACTGTACAGGTATATATTTAGCAACATCATCAGGTATAGCTAAATGGAATGATCTCGCGTGTAATCAAAAAATTGGAGGTTTTATATGTAAAAAGCCTTGTGACGGAGAACATAAACATGATGGTATCCTAATAATATTTTAAATTTGAAATTTATTTTTAGTTTGTGGAAAGGATGGCTGGCCATATGTGGATGGAAAAGCATTCCATGCTTTTCCTCTGCACAGTCCGTGAAATTATTGGCAGGTAAAAATATATACATAAATGGATTTGGAATATTTATATATGGAAAGATAAAGAGGGTTGAAAGTCTAGCTTTGGGAAGCACCGATCCTAAGACCTCTTGACAATTAATGCAACACGCTTCGGTCACGATGCATAGCAGTGGTGTGCGAGTTTCGCCTTTCGCCGATTTTCGCCTTTTTTGGACTTTCGTCTTTCGCTTTGTAAATCAACTTTCGCCTTTCGCTTTTTAAAATCACTTTCAGCACACCCCTTATGCATAGGTATCTATTACTAAGCTGTTGGAACGCTGCTTCAATTATAATTAGATCTTAAGTCACCTTCTAGTTGTCGTTTTAAATGCTAGCCAGATGGATCTTTCTTCTTTACATTATATTAATTAAGAAATTTTCTAGGCTCTTTCAATTTGCCATAAACACGATGCCCAAGTTGCTTCTATTCACTCAAACGAGGAAAATAAAATTACATCAGCATTGGCTATAGGTCGGGCAGGTGGAAATATTTCTGCGTGTTCTTGGATTGGACTTCATTCAGCTAAGAGAGGTTCAAAAGAAAGATTTTGGGATGATGGAAGTAATGTAGATTTTGTAAAGCATGTGGAGGTTAGAAACAAATTTATCGGTTCTTATTCATAAATTTTAACAGCCCGGAACCCTGCCCCTATCAGACGACATATCCTCCGATGATAAAGACAAAGAATCCCATCAATGCCGTGAATGTTCGGCTATTAATGGAAATGGACATTGGAAGGATTTAAATTGTGGTGCTAATTGTGGCGCAGTTATTTGTAAAAATGAATGTATAAATCCAGAAAAAAGATGAATAATCGAGAATTAAATTATAAATATACATTAATTATTTTTATTTTGATAATATTTTTCAATTTGTTACTAATAAATTATTTAAGGTCTTTATCATAAAGACTTATTATTAAAGGTTATTTATCATTAAAGGTCTTATATCTTTATCATTAAAGGTCTTTATCATAAAACAGATTGAATTTTAAATTTGAAAAATAGTTAATTTAAACTGGGTACGACACTTGCATAATCCAAATTGTAAACCTAAGCTTAAAAATGGTAACTAATTTTCATATGCTGCGGAATTGTTGTGCTTATCAGTTTATCCTATTTGAACTCTAAAATTAATAAAAGATGAAAAAACTAGAGGTGCGCATCATTTAGGAACGCAGTGTATTTGATTTAGTTAATATACCGTATTTATTCTAATAGAGTGGCCGCCACTCTATTTTTCGATACCCCCAAAAAGGGGCCATTCTATTGGAGGGGCCATTCTAATGGAGGTGGCCATTCTATTTTTCATAGGTTAAAATCTGAGATTGGATGAACCTATTGTCCACTCGAATATTTTTCGACTTCGAAATTTAATCGATTTTTCTTATAAAATTCTAAAGTTTTGATTTAGGTTAGTGAATTTTCCTTCTCGTATCACTATAAAACATAAGAGCCTTTTGCCTGCGGGGCTAAAAAGGCAACTTTTGATGTACTTCGTTGCCACACAATCAAAATTTCCGGTACAGTTGGCTCCTAAAATTTTGTAGGATCTTGGAATTTGGACGTAATATACTGGAATCGGAATAGATTTATTCAATCCATGAATATCTAACCTTAATTCTCTTAATTCCTTGCTATTAGTTATCTTCAGTAAATCGTTGTAACTTCGTGATATCCCTTCTAATCCTCTCAAATCCCCTGATATCCCTCTTAATCTCCCTGTTATGACTCCAGATTTGCTCAAAAATATTATTATCCTAACTAAAGAGTACTATTTAACAGGTAATAAGAAAATAAAGAAATGTATTAGGTATATGTTTTGTAGTTAAAAGGGCCATTCTATTGGAGGGGCCATTCAAATAGAGGTGGCCACTCTATTTTTCGATACCCCCAAAAAGGGGCCATTCTATTGGAGGGGCCATTCTATTAGAGGGGCCATTCTATTAGAATAAATACGGTATTTCTGCAAATGACGAATAGTGTGTTCCAGGGCGGAGGACTTGAGTAAAATGTTTATAGAGGAACTAAAAAGGAGGGTGTTACAAAGATTAAATAAAAAATTCATCCAACAGGAGAGGGGCCACTAAAGAATTAGTAAAATATTAAAACCCGAATAAAAACATTAACCCAAATAACTTTTGATTTGTCAATCTTCAATTCTTTTCTTCGTTCAATCATAAAATTCTGTTGCTGAAGAAATCTTAGAAATAAATTTTATTAATTAGTAGTTAAATATAAATAATAGCATTAGATTTTAGGTTACAACCTTGTTGTTCCCGGGATATTTAATTATGTTTAGTGAACCTCAAATTTGTTTATATATTTTTTAAAACATGTTCCACGGGGTTTTAGCTATATATTATGGATGTCACTGGTTTAATAAATAAGAAAACAAGTAAAATCTCAAACTGAGACTAGCAATCTTCGACCAGTGACATCCCTGCTATATACCTTAACCTTATCATTATATCATTGCTTTTTTTCTCTAATTATGAATAATTAATAGAATTGGATCGTTTTTCTACTAATCAGTAATTTCACCCTTTAATTTAAACATTTTTTCAAATATACCCTATTGAAGATTGTGTCGAGCAGTTTCAATAGAATTTCGAGTTGCATCAAGCTATTTATAAATTTGATTTATTTAAAATTTGATTTATTTAAAATTTGATTTATTTAAAATATAATTTAAGATGAAGTATACTTTATTACTAATTGTAAGTTATCTATAGTAATAGATAAAATGCTTTTGGTAGAAATTCTCTTAACAAAATCATTTAATTTTTTCTTAGAGCCATATAAACCAATTTATAATTATTAATAAATTTACGTTTTGTCGTATCTGCCCATCAGCATTCAATACTGGATTTGTTTGAACATTATGATTTATTGTTAAATGTTCTTGATGAAGCTCTTCAGCCCTTTCACGCTATAAATTTGCCAACAAATTTATTTGTTTAATTGTGTTTTTTGAAAATTATGGAAAAAAATGCTTAACTCGACGCATTAATAGGGAAATTTTCGATCAGTAATCTTATCAATACGCCCAACAGTTTTTCTGATATGATTCTAGACGGTCATATTATAAATCAATTTATTACCAGATTCTGACGAGTTCGACGTGTTTGACGTGGCAAATCGATCGCTTGAAGTAAATCAATTACGGCTTGCGAAAGACGCTGTGTCTATAAATTTACTTTTAATTTTTATTTTCCATGGGACAGGCTGTATATGTGTACCATTTTTGTATATTCGGGTTTTGGTAAATCTTTTTAGCCCAAAATTTTTAGAGAACTTTTCTTATAAAATTCTCTCATATTTTACCTCTAAAAATCTTTTAACTTTCCTCTATATTTATTTCACATTATCAAACTTTCTATATAATGAATCAAACCAAGCCCCAATCACTAATCTCGTCATAGAAGATTTAAAAAATTTCAAAAGTGAATTGGTACGAAACTGTAATACCGGCAATACCCATGGGTATTATCTAAAATTACCGCGGTAATACCGTAACATGTCCAACACTACAGATAACTCACCTGTCGAAACGTAGTATATCTTTCAATGTCATTAATAAATTGATGAAGCTCGTACAACTTTAAAAGATTTTTTATAGTTAAGGTAATGAATATTTTTCAAGATAAGTTATTTAATAAAATGTATGTAATAAAAATGTAAGTTCCAAACTTGGAAATGGATCGGGAAATTGGAGTAATTTACTTGGAGAGATGAAGCCAAAATTAGGAAGAATGGACTTCCATTAAAATCAAATTTAAATAGAAAATTTGAATTCCAATTATTTGGATGCAGACTTATAATAGTTCGATTATATTTCTTCGTCCCGCAAAATGGGAAATATTTTTTACCCAAATATTATACATTTTCCAATTATTTCAGGGAGTCTTATTTGATTTTGTGATATGTGTTTAGATGGATAATGATTGGAGGATTATCGGGGATACAACGTGTATATAAGCTGAAGCAAATATTTTAAGAATTTTCGAAGGCCAAGGAGCTAGTTTTTTTTGGTAATTTTGAGAATTATGAAAATACATAAAATCAACGACAAACGCATCGAAGGACAAAATCTAACGCAAAACGTATTAGAGCTTTTAATTGGAATAAAAACTCTATTAAAATGACATGGCATTCGATTGTTCAATCATTGTATTAGATGGGTATTAAAATGGAGTTATCATTCAGAATTTTAACGTATCCAATTTTTCCGATATTTTAGAGAAATTTTTAATTATTTATTAATAAATTTACTGTAAGTGGATTTATTCCTGGAACCGGTACATATTCATCTTGAAGTTGTTTTGCTCGATCTAACTAAAAATTTGTCAGATATTTTTTAATAATAACAACAAAATAGGGTGAATTAAATCTTTATTCAAAAATATAACTTCAATAATTCGGCAAATCCAAAAATAAATTTCGGGATCATGATATCTGAATGGCCTGCATAGTTCCAAAAAATTTTCCTGATTCATTTTATTAATAATAAATTCTAACCTTAGTTTGCAACAAAATAATATCATTTTCTTGTAGAGCCTGAATATATCCGTCCCTTAAAGCATGTATTTCTCGTTGTAATGCTTCAGTCGTTCCTACCTATAATTTTACATGGATCGAATTAATGTGAAAAAAATATTTATTTGAATGTTCAATCAGATTTTTAATTTTTTATCAAAAATATATGCATAAAATTTTAATAATATTTTTCATTTTTGACATTTGTCGTGAGTTTTGGTTCAAGTAACTGTTTTTATATTTTTGGTCTGCAAAATTCTGATACAATGTTAGAGCTACGATAGTCACCTGAACTCTACGTCTACCACCTCCTCCGCTAGACTCGACGTCGAATTCACAAACAAGCACCAAAAGTATGGAAGCAATAAAAACAATATTGCCGTTCAAATACATTTTTAAATTTTAAAATAAATAATTCTTTTCTTGAATTTAAAACTCTAAGAAGAAAAATCTAACGTAAAAGCGGTTTCTTAAAAAATTGCTAACATAGAATCGGCTGTAAGGATAACAGTAAGAAAATTAATAAAAAAAATTTTATGGGCAGTTAATGAATTTGAATTTGTTTAAATGAGAGAAAGATAGATAAGGCAAAATTGAGAGAAATAGAGTAGATGAAGGGAAAAAATTTTTTTAACTTGGTGACTAAAACCTAGAATAAATAATCTCAATTCAAGGAGAGTCAATCATACATATAATTAAATTAATAAAAATATTTAATATATTTAAAATAAAATATTTTTTTATTTTCATGTGTTTTTAAAGGCAAAATTTTCATATTATTTTATTATTTTCAATTTCACGTGAATTTTTTTATTTCATAAGAAATTTAAAAAAGCCGCTTCGGAAATTGAAAATTATTATTAATAGATTATAAGATTCTTTAAAAATAATGCATTAAATTTTGTATTTATGTTATCGTTTAAGTGATTGCGACTTAAAAAAGTCTTTAAGATTTTTTTCAGGGCCAGCATTTCCGAGGCACGGTGTCGAAAAAAATTAACTTAATTACCTAAATTAAGTTAATTTAGGTAATCTAGGATGGGATTAAATAAATTTATTTCTGAAATTACTATTTTTAATTAGTCAAAATCTTCAAATAAAATTAAAAAAACAAAAATATGATGGAATTTTAATAAGAAAAATTTTAAATGGCGGAGAGAAAGAGTGATAAAAAATTTTAATTGATAATTGCCATTGTGAATGTCTCAGTTGGCAAAGAGGAATGAAGTTTAAATTTCCATGGTTTAATAAAAAATTTTTTAAGAGAGACGAATGAAGTGGTGAAGGGGGGAAATTTTTGAAAGGGGGGGGGAGAGAAATTTAAGAAGGGAAAAAATAATCAATGATATTTTATTTAACTGTCTTGGCATGGATTACCTTTAAATACCAAACATCGAATTTATTTATATTTAAAATCAGAATTTGATAAAGTTTTATTAAACCAGAATTAAGTAAAACCTTCCTGAAAAATGAATATCAATTTAAGTTTATTTACGGTTAGTATTATTCCTAGAAATCACTGGTAGCTTCATACGAACATGACGCAATGGCTGAAACTTCCTCATATTAGCTCAATTAATGGGGCCAATAACTTTCTCGTATTGGCCCCATATATTAAATTCATTTGTCCGAAGGGCATCTGCTTTTTTAGGTGCCCTCTGATAGGAAGCAGGAATTTTTCCTCACATTTTTAACTCTGTATTAAATTCTCTCACTCTAAATATGGAGGTATTTACATTTATTTTCGGGATTTTTCTATTATTTTTGCCATTTTATTTTTTCTTTTATTTCAAAAATAATCCCGGGTTTGTGTATATTAATTTAACTTCAAATTATGAAAACTCGCCGCCTGTGGAAAAAATTGTCTTCACTCACAGACCACAGAATGCAGAAATTCAGAATAGAGAGGAATAATCGAGAACTGAATTATAAATACATTTTATTTTAATAATTTTTTTCCATTTGTTACAAATAAATTATTTAATTTTAATTATAAATATAATATGTAATGAATGATTCATTCATATAAAAATTATTTTTGTCGGAAAAAACATAGAAATAAACAATTTTAAAAATTTACAAAAATAGTAGTAAAATATTATTGGCAAATTATAAAAATGGCAGCCATATAAATAGCTGCTTCAAGCAGAATTTTATTCAGTTTTTAATTTACTTACAAAGTTAATTCAAATAAAAATATCAAAAAATGATAAATAATAATTTAATTTATAATAAATTTCTAAATATAATTTTATTATTTAATTTTTCTTTACATTTTACTAAAGGTATAAGTGTTTAATAATGTCAATACATACCTTAATATTTCTATTAATTGAATTAGGATATCACTTTGACACTTGGATTGTTATATTAATTGATAAGGGTTTGACGATGATGGCCTATCGGGTTTGTCTTTAGGGTCAGTGTTACGTTGGAAGAAGGCGTGATTATACCCTAAACTAAATTAATAAAATAATTTCTTAGCAATTACTTGTTACGCAAATCCAAAAACCTATGATGACAATTTGGCGGGTGTGACAATCGACTGGGATGTAGGACTTCAAAAAGTCGAATGTAATAAAGTAACTGCAAATACTGGCAATTGTATGTTGGCATTTGATTGTAGAGAGTTTGACAATGGAATAAATAACAGTTAAAAATACAGTTAAAAATACAAAATGTTGTACCACTAAAGTAATAAGATTAGTCTCTAATATAAACGCAAATGATTAATATTGTAAAGCATATAGCTATTTAATTCCTTAGGCTGTGCACTAGGCGGCGTGGTGTAATGGCTAACACATTATTCCGGTCTACTAGAGATTCTGGTTCGCTTACAGCCGACGATTAACCTTATGCAATAACTAAAGGAGAGAAATATGTTATGTCCGAGCTTTCATTAGAATACTAAATATTTAAGTGTATTATACATCATATTTACTGAGGATATCAATAAGCCCTATAAGTTCAACTCTCGGATAAACTGAGGAAAAAAAAAAGCTTTCATTAGAATATTAAAATAATATAATATTTAAATAATATAAATATTAATCTTCTAAATATATACAAGCAAATCGTCAATGGGGTAAAGGGCTAGGAAAAGCTCTCTCTATAAAGAGGTCTCTCGGTAACTAGGTCCAAAATAAGGAAATAAGTTTGGGTTTATATATGTACAGGTGAAAAAGTGTGGATAAGTACAAAGTAAAGTGATGATAAGGAAAAGGTCAATGAGTCGGGTATTCGAATATTTTTCCACTTCAAAGAGCCACATTAAAAAATATGATTAGTTATTGTAGTTATTTCTTATAAAATCTGATTATTAACAAATAATTTCTAAAATTATTTTTAGCTTATTATAACTGTCTAAGCGACGACTTTATAATTAATGTTCATAAAAGACAGCAAAGTAAAAATATTCCATATACTATTACTGAATCAAATTTTTGTAAAATGATGAAAACCGAATTTGAATGTACAAAATGTTGTATTTGTTATAAAAATGATTGTAATAAAGACTTTAAAGAATGTGAAGGTCATGGGAAAACAGCTCAACGAGGATTTAAAATAAAACCTAATCAAAGCCCAAATAAAAAACCTATTTTAAAAACAAAATATCCAATTACAACAACCACAACTGCAATTACTACAACCTCAACTACAAAAAAGACTATCACAATTAAGCAGACTAAGACAACAAAGGGTAATAAATCAGTTTTTAAATTTTGTATAAAATAAAAGAACTACGACTAGGCCAGATTTCATGTCAATAATGTCTCAAAATTTAAAATTTATTTTAGATAGAGGCCCTAATATTTACCCTAGGTAATTAATGCTTCATGCTTTCGTTAAAATGTTTAGGTAGCTGATCTGAGGCGATTGTATGATAGAGGGTCGAGCATATATGTTAATTGTTAAAAAGAATGTGATTAATTGATATATGTATGTAGGATAATAAATAGAGTTCGAACCCTGACCATCCGGATCTTTTAGCCAGGATCCGATTCGAAAAAACTGTTTTGCAGATTTCGATCCAGAAAATCCGGTCCGGATAAAAATTGGAAATCGGATCCGCATTTTATAAATTTCAAACTCTAATAATAAATCAAGGAGATAAGAGTTCTAGTATTCTAACGAATTTTGTTCTTGAGTTTATATTTGTTGGAATACTTAAATAAATACCTTTTTACTTAAATACCTTCAAGGCAATTTAATGAGAAAAAAATTTTAAGAAAATTATTTTAATTAATAATTAATTCAATAGCTTTTCCTCTATCGACAACTAGAACTAAACAAGTATCTACGACGCTAATTAATGCAGAAATTAAAAGCACACAAAAAATAGATAATATGGGTAATGGTGCCATTTCTAAATTTAAATCTTTTGAAAATTTTGTTTTGATTTTATTAATTTATACATTAATTGCTGAAATTTTATTATAATGATTAATTCACTAATATTTATTCATTAAAATTTAAAATATGTAAATGAAAATATAAATTATTTTTAATAGTATAAAGCTTGGTCTCATAACAGAAATTCAAGTTTAATTTAGAGATCGAAAAGAATTATTATATTCATCAGAATTGTTGTATTCTCTCCTCACCAATTAATAATTTTTTCAACTTTTGTGCGAGAGTCGAGATTAATATTTCGAAAAATTATTCTTTTCGACTGCCGAGATTTTTAAACGAGATTTCGTATGGGTCGGTTACATCGCTCTTAGATTCATGTTTTTATCGACAATCTTTCCTTTAAATTTAAACTTTAAATTTAAAAATCAACCGAAAAATTGCTAAAAGTTTTATACTAAAATAACTTAAAAAATCACAATGTTTCTCAAGGAAAGTTTTAGGAAAACGAATATTTACTTAAAGAATAATATGCACATAACTAATAAAGTTTCTAATGACCGGCTCTTCTACTTTCTTGTTTATTTTGAAAAAATTCTAAAATTTTCAGACATCTGTGATCTATAATAATGATTTGAAGATCCCAAATAACATTTTAAAATAAATATCAACTCAATATAAACAAGAGAATTAGTGAGCATCTGGTCGTACTACATCTAAATTACCGTGTTTTTCCAAATAAAGCCCCATTCTCTAATAGAGCTCCAGTCTTTTTTCTATAATAAAGAATAAATAACAAAGATGTGGGTCAAAAACCGGTTTTCCAAAAGCGGTCCAGACAAACTCGTTCAAACAAAAATCTGTATTTTAGATTGGTTTGGGGTTTGTCTTTTGTGATTTGTTAGTCGTTAGTATGTTCGAGTTCTGCAGGACAGGGTTTGAATTTTAATTATGAAAAATACATAGTGATTGTAAAGAAGAGCATGACACTTGCACAATTCCAAATTAAGAGAAGTAAATTTTAACATAGTCGCTATTGTTGATATACTTTATTTGATAAACTACCCTTCGATCCCCCGTACGATAAAGGATTGTAGCAAGTGTCAAGCAGTTTGGCTCGGGAAGAAGACTCAAAATTTTTTATAGAGAGAACAGAAAAGGAGATTGCTTTACAAATACCGAATAAAAATCCACTCCAATAAGTGGAGGGAAAAGAAAAAACTACGAATAAAAATTAATCCAAATCACTCTTGATCATTAAATCAAGGATCCTTTTTTCATCCAATCACAAAGTTTAGTTACTTGGTGGCTGCTGAGGTGGCTGTTGTTCCTTAAAATAGATTTTAAAATTTAATAAATATTTCTATATTTAAATTTGAGGATAGAATGTTACAATGGGTTTTTTAAAAATATTTAGATATTTTAGAAGTTCGAATTAGTAAAGAAATAGTTCAAATACAATTTATACATGTAGGATTTTGGGCATTTTTTGTTTTATTTTCCCCAAAAACATAAAAATATTAATTATGCAACAAAATCCTGAATGTAAAAATATGCATTATAAAGATTATCAACTGACTTATGCACGCTTTAAGGTTTTCAAGACAAGAGGAAACTGTAATTTTTATGCATAATCAAGCCAGGTTACATTTATGGTTCAGACCTAGGGACCCGCCAATTGAAGCGGGTCCCTAGGTCTGATCCCTTTATTTAATTTTAAAATACAATTATCCCTGGAAGATATTTAACACACTGGAGTTTATGTAACAGACAATTCCATTCTTAATTCCTTAAATTTTATGATAAAGTTTAAATATAACCTGTTCCAGTACAGCCAGGGCACCTTCGATCGAATTTTTAATTGCATTAAGCTATTAATGAATTTGATTAATTTATAAAAATTTATGATAAGTTCTTATTCAAATAAAATCTATCAATTTTGGTTTCAATATGGAATATTATTTTGGCTTAAAAATTTTGTGGAGTGAAGGAAAATGAATGAATTCTATATGGAAAATTATGGAATTGGATCATTTTTTATTGCAAATTCCCTTGATAAACTTATTCAACTTTTTCCACTGGATCTATAAACAATTCATCATTATTAATAAATTTACATTGTGTTGAATTGCAGCATCATTATGCATTCCAGGAACCGATGCAACATAATCCTTTAATGTTTGATATTGATTATGAAGAGTCTGAAGATCTTGCATCTATAAATTGTTGTTACATTTATATATCAAAGCTTCATAGATTAATTCAGTTTTTATTCGAAGGGTTATACAAAGTTTTAGAATATTGGGCGGATACTTTCTGGTATGAATTTAAGAAGTCATTTTAATTAAAAATTAAAGCTAGGCTCATTAAAATTAAGAAATACTTATGGTTATTAATATGTTTACGGCCAAGATTTTTAGATTTTAAGCCATAATTTTAATTTTTTGCAATAATTTTGTCAAAATTTATATAGTTTTTGAGATTATTAATAGCATTTATAATGATAAATTAAACCAAATCTTGATATTCTTGATGTGTTCCTGCAAACTGCTCATTTTGAAGCTTTCCGATTATATGACCAAATTGTAAATTGATCTGTAATTAAATTTTTGTACAATCGAAATTGATATGAAAAGTGTTGTTAAATTGGGTAAATATTTTTTGCATATGACTTAATTTTCCTCAAATTAAACTTGAGAAAAATCTGTAAGGTCTTTAAGTTAATTATTTGATTATTTTCATTTTTTGTATTGCCTTTCCCTACCCACAGGGAAAAACCCTGCGAAAAATCCTCGATGTGCCATTGCTTTAGATAACGCATTCGACATTGAATGTCGAGCACTAAACAATAAATGACCTGATCTATAATGTTATCAGCAATCCATTTTTCAAGTTGTGCAATGCTTCTTCGATGTTGTCCACGCTATTTAAAAATTTTTTATGAAAATATTTTAAAATCATATATTTTATTTCGAGTTATTTAGTAGACAAACTCGAAATATTATTTTAGTCCAAATCCAAAATGGGCTAATCCACCCAGGTCAGGAAAAAATGACAAATAGTCGCGTGGGGATCTATGGAATAACCACTAATATATAAATTATTAAACTTTTCTCTCTGAGGATGCATAATAGTGGACACATTTATAAATTATGTTTTAATAAACTTACTGCAGCTTCCGTAATTCTTGGATGAGTTGAAAATTGGTTTTCAAGATTTCGAAATTCTTGTGCCTAAAAATTTTTCAGCAAAATTTTTTAATGGAAACTAAAAGAAGATCTAGGTAAATTTTTTATACCGGAACCGAACCGAAAAAATCTTCGTTTCTTTTGTTAGATTCCTAGCCAAAGTTTCTCATTCAGAACCTCGTGATCAAGATATTCGTTTCTGTATGCTATTTACAGATTTCTGTTACCAATTTATAAAAATATAGGTACTTATATATAATAACAAATTTAACCATTTCTTGCAATTCATTTATAGTAGGATTCCCGTGTCTAAACTCATTAAATCGAGCAGCTAAATTTTGTAGCTCTTGTCGAAGTTGATCAATTGATGGTGGCTAGAAATTTATTTGGAAATTTTTAATGAGAAAATTCAAATTATTGTAAATTGACTATAAAGTTTTTTATGTATATTTACATATAATAAATTAACAATTAACTGGACATAACGTCTTGAACTTACTGAACTTTGCGGACAAATAATCGAGTAAAAACTAAAACTTAATAAGTGAAAATATTCAGTAAGTTAAAACAATATTCCTATCAACAAGTTTTTTTAATTGATTAAGACCTGGGCACACTAAAAATTAATACCCATAATATCTTAAATTCCAAAAATCTAGAATTTTTTGAAAAGTCAGTTATTCGGTTCAATTGTGTTTTTAATTTCTTTTATTTTTACATTTACTCGTCTTCCTCTATTCCCTCCACAAGACACAACATCGAATTCACAAATGACCATCAAAAGAACGGTAGCAAAAATAATTTTGTTTACAATCGATTACATTTTTGTTTTTTTAAATAAATATTTTTTAAAATTTAAACTCTAAATAAAATTTTAAAAAATAATTATTAAGGCAAATTATCATTTATGAAAGCCGCTTAAAACTAAAGCGGCTCTAAGGATAGCATTATGAAAATTATTTTAAAATATTGCTTTTACTGGATAATTAAAGAGTTTGAATGTGTTTGTTAAATGAGATAAAGACAGAATATCTGGGAATTTAAATAAGACAAAAATTTTTAAGGGGGAGGGATTTAAATTGGCTGGCTATGAATATGACTTGATATCCGCGAGAAGGTCATAAGGAATTTATTTTAAAATATTCTTTGTCTGTATATGAAAAATTTTAAGAGGAAATAGACTATAAAGAATGCTAAAGTGAGATAAAGAGATAAAATCTTCTTTTGGCTTAGGGCATACGTCCCATGAGCTTTCATGGATCAGATGCACTTTTATGCGTCCCAAAATAGTATCAATTATTAAATAGTATAGAGTCTAACATAACTATAAGCCCAACTAAATTTTTTAATTTCATAAGGTTCTAGTGAATAAATAAATTTTAAATTTTTACCTAATATTACAAATGTAAATTATAGCAAAAATTTAAATTAAAATTTTTGAATTAACTATTATTAAAATTATTTCGAACTTTTTATAAAATATAGGTGTATTTTATAAAAAATACACCTATAAAAAACACCTATATTTTATAAAAAATACACCTGTTGATTTTCGAGATTTTGGATCTCGAAGAATTTCGAGATTTGGATCTCTTAATACTCAAATCACCTTATAATACCAAAAATTGCGGATTTACAGCAATCCTAGATTGCGGATTGCTGTAAATTGCGTGTTTTTTACATGTGGGTTGCGGATTGTGTTTGCGGATTTTAAAATTCAAATTGCGGATTACTTTTAAACTTTTAAATATTACGCCCAGCCCTCCCTCAATATCAGACAAAATTGTTCTAATTATTATGAAATCCGGTGCTTCCGATGCCCAAATCCGTTTGCTCAAAATTTGACTGACCCGGATCCAAATTTGCATCTAGAGCTGGACCGGATCCAGCCGGATTTGTCTGGATTAATCCGGTCCGCTTTTACTCAGGAAATTGCGAAAAAATTCGGATTTGGAACCCGGACTTTGGAAAAATCCGGCCGGATCCGGTCCGGCCCGGTCACTAATTTCAGTAATTATAACCCTATAAAAATACAACACTATAAAATGTTCAGAAAGAAGAAAACCTTAAATACATTAAAAAAGTAGGCGGGCAAAGGCGTATACACATGCCAAATTTCACATGAATTCACATAAATGATGTTTGTGTGCTAATCACATTTTTTTATTATTTTTTAAAAAATATTAAGAAAATCAAATCAATAAATATTGTACTCGTTACTCATAGAAATCGGCAATCCGTTAACAATTTTAACAGATTGATAGAGAACTTTGGCATGTTTAGTAACAACCGTTTTGTTTGCCTATATTTTTTTATCATTCCATTCCGAATTGTTTTCACTGACCGAATTGTTTTACCCGGATTTTATTAAAACAGTGATTATTCAATGTGCTTTATCACAAGAATAATGATGCTGAAGACCAAGAATAAGTATATGTTGCTGGAGATCAAGCATTTAGAGTAGCTGCAAATACGCTTGGAATTAAACTTTTTATTGAAGGAATTTATCCTTTTACCTTATACCTATATTGTTTACATTCTCATTGTTGACATTTATGTGAAAAAAAAAATACATAAAAAAGAGGCCGGCAAAATCGTTCACAATTTTCCAAATCTTCACAAAAATCACTCACAATAATTCACATGAATGGAATTTGTGTGGCAAATCACATTTTTATTTATTAATTTACACAAAATTATTATGAAAATTAAATCAATAAATATTGTACTTTATACAGAATTAGACAAATCTTTTTAATATATACCGGATATTGATGCCCTTTAACGTTATGGCAAAATTTTTTTATTTTTCCTAAGGACACAAATATGGAAGTTTAAATTTATTTTCTGAATTTATTTTTGTTTTATATTATTTTTATGAAAATTTTCTAGAGTTTAAAATCGGTTGTGCGCAACAAAAAGTTTAAATGCATCTTTTTGAAGCAGTTGAGGGCGTGCGTATTAAATAATTTATTCAGAAGAAGCTTATATAAAAATTGTGTTTTTGCATTTTCTATTAGAACATTCAAACTAAGGTGGGACGAAACCGTTTAATTTTGAAAAAACCGTATACCGTTTAAGCCGTTTACTGAGACCCGTATACGTTTCGTTTAATTCTACCAAAAACCCCTTTTACCGTATACCGTTTAGTTAAACGGTTTTGTCCCACCCTAATTCAAACTATTGCTTTTTTAAATTAGTTAACTAATATTATTTACTCTGTTTCAAAATTATATAAATTATTAAAAATAAAGTAAAGCAATGACGGACAGTTCGGATTTTTTGATTAACAGTTTCGGTTTTACTGCGATAAAGATAATTTCCTAACTTAGGCAGAATTTAGAGTATTTTAACACAAAATTCGTGATTCTCAAAAAAAATTAAAAATTTTTTAATATTTTCAAAAATTTAAAAAATTGGCTGGCAAATATTGCAAAAACTTTTTGAAAATAAATGCTTGCTAATTGGATTAACAGAAGCTTAATTTTAATTATTAAATTAATGTTAAAAAAGCAGAATTTTATCACAAAAAAACATTGAGAATTTCAACTTTAAAAAATAATGTTATAAATTGGGGCACGACACTTGCCTAATATCAGATAACAAACTAAATTTAAAATAAAAATTCATTTGATGTTAACAACAGTTTCGTCTTTGAACAGGAGTCACTTACAAATTTTTAAATTCTATTTAATTTATACAAATGTAGGTCCAAAAATTTCTTGTCCGCAGAGCACAAACCAATATTAGTCTATTTTTTGTAAACTTATGTGCTGAGGTCTTAAATTCTGATTTATTTTTACGGAAAGTTTATTTAATTTAGTTTTAATAAATTTTATTAAGCTAAATAATGTTTAATTTTACCAACTAAAATAAAATAATAAAAATTAAATATAATAAAAAACAATTCGCAAAATGTTGAAAAAGCAAAAATTTTGGCTTCTTGGTTTTCTAAAAAATCTAGACATTGATTTTTTAAATTTTATATAATATTGTCAGATAATAATGTATAATGAATTTTGCTCGGTCTTTCGATTACTTGTATGCCAAAAGCTTAATTTAACAATAACAGAATACCCAATATTTACACATGTGGAAAAAAAATTTAAAAAATTGTTTAATTTTACCAACTAAAATAAAATAATAAAATGAAATATAAATATCAGTGTTAAAAATGTTATGGTTTGTTTCTAAACATTTTTTAGTATAAAATTTCAAAAAAGAATAATATCGACTTTAGTTTTTTCCTTTTTCTCTCAAATTTCTTTAAAATTTACAAATTTTTTATTTACATTGTTGTCAAGATTATTCTTACAACATATAATTTTGACGTATATATTTTTTCTCAAAATTTTCTTTCGTCTTTGTTAATATTTTACCCAGCATTTCTGACAAATTAGTCTCTTTGCTACTTTTATTGTACACTTTGATCTCGGAAACGGCATTTTCAACTGCTAGTCGTGCTAAAAAGGGAATCTTTAGCTTTTAGTTTTAATAAAGCAAAAAAATTATATGAAGAAAAAACAAGCCTGTGCTTAAACCAATAGCGGGCAGAAAGCGAGCATTTTGATTTAAATCACTTATATCCGCAATAATTGCCGAGCCTTTCTTTGCTTTAATTTCTCTTACTGGATTAATTGTTTGTTTAGTTTCCATCTCAAATGTACTGAAATGATCCAAATAAATAATTTGTTCTGTATCATTTTCATTTGTTTCTTCAACATTATAGCTAGTACTTGCTTCTCCTTTTGCTTCTTTTTCATCTCTTGATTTAATTATAACTTTAACTTTATCATTAGTTTTGTATATCTCATTATATACAAAATTAAAAAGAGCCTTGAACTATCTTTTTTCTAGTTCAACAATAAAATCATCAAATTTTTTCAATTCTTCATTATGTGTTTTGTCAGCCTTATTTAAAGGTATTTATCTCGTTTGTGACCCTGCTTATCACCAAAACTTTTCGGAAACGTAGGATTTTTCGGAAAGGTTAGAATATTAAGAATATTTCAATTATTTAACCAAATAATAAACTCAGATGTGAAACACATTTCAAAGATAATTCCGGTAAATGGTTAGCTTGTAACCGCAAAAGGCGTAAAAGGCGTTCTGCAAAAGGCATATAGGTATTCTGCTTTTAACTTCTTTATTTTAGTTTCCATCAGTCATCAAAGGTTTGGTTGATAGATTGGCGCGGGTAGTAAAGGAGGCAAACTTAAAGATCGTTATGGAAACGGGTGCTAAAAAAGTACTGGATAGTGTGCCCGATGCAGAAAGTTAGGAATTAAATCAATATGTATGTGGATTGAAACCAATTTCAATTATTTAACCAAAATTTAGACATCAATAGGTCTCTTCAGATTCCCAAAAGTAAAGGAGAAATAGTTATTATCATTTTATCGAGTATAATCTAGCACTAGTAGTATGTTGTGGACAAAAAGTTTGATTCCGGTTAAAATTTAAACATCGATAGGCAATTCTACGTTTTTCACAATTTTTAATAAAAGGACACGAGATAAATACTGTTGTGTATGGGCGTCAGCCCTTAAAGTGTTAGTATAAAAGCCCAGCCAATAGTTAGTTCGTGGTCTCAGTTTTAGTTCTTCTTCCTACCCCAACCTTCGCCTGCTTTGTATTTCTTTGTGCAATAAACGTTTCTGTTAGCTTCCTCTACGTAACCGGGGTCGTAACAGATTTGGCGCGGTCGTGTTCAAAAAGAACCTGGTCTCGACAACAGTCTCGTCAACTTCAGTGAGTGCTCGTCAACGTAAGCTGTGTGCAGTTCAGAAAAAGAAAAATCTGTGTGGACAATTGTAGTGTAGTAAAACCAAAAAGGTTAGTGAAATTGTAGTGTAAAGTGTAGTGATAAAAAGTTTATTTTTTAGTGAGTGCAAAATGGATGCAAAAACAGTGGAGAAATTGTTGAAGGCTCAGCAAGAGCACTTTGAGAAAATGTTAGTGAGGCTCTTGAAGCCGAGTGAGTGGAACGACACCGAATTGTACAGCAAATTAGTTGGGATGATTGGTGAGTTCGTTTTTGATTTGACGAGTGGTATGACCTTTGAGTCATGGTTGGGCAGGCATCGGTCCTATTTTGAGGTGGAGGGTAAAACCCTGCCAGAATCCTCTAAAGTGAGATTGTTGTTGAGTAAATTGGGGCCAGAAGAGTATGCCCAAATTGAAAGGAAAATGCTGCCAACCAAGTTGAGTGAAATGAAGTTTGACGAACTCTGTAGTGAGTTAGTGAAAGAGTTTAGTGATCATAGGTCCAAATTGTTGAAAAGGTTCGAGGCCTTAAATGTTAAGTGTAGTGACCTCCAAGATATTGTTGAGTTTGGGAATGTAGTGAATGCTCAATGTGAGCGTGCAGAAATGGCTTTGTCGATTGAAGAATTGAAAATTCTTATTTTTATTTCAGGTTTGCCTAGTGATGCTACCTCAGTTCGACAAGTCGCAATGAAAAGTGTTGAAAGTAAAAGTGAAAGAGGACAGGCAGTAACCTTGAAAGAAATAATTGAAGAGTGTCGGGCATATTTGGCAAATAAAAGTGAAGTCATGTATATTGTCAAGGAGAAAAATAGTGAAGTAAAAAAAGAAGTGCCGACAGTCAACACAGTGGAAAAAGTGAAATGTTGTGAAAAGAGTAAAAGTGAAATTGGAAGTGAGTGCAAAAAACAGTGGTCCAAACCAAACGTCAAGTATCAGCAAAATGTTATTGAGAAAAAGTGTAGTCATTGTGGACGTTTTGGTCACTGGCGTATGCATTGTAAGTTCTTGAAAAATAATCAGTATCAGCCAAAAAGGCAGTGGAGTAATGATAATAATCATTCAGATTCTCCATATTGTGCAATTCTGGACATCTTCGATCCAATGCAAAGTGTGGAAAAAGAAGAGTGGATAAAGCAAAAAGTGAAGTTTGGAGAACTTAGTGTAGAAATGATTGTAGACACTGCATCGCAGATCAATGTTGTCACCAGTGAAGTGTGGAAAAGTATTGGACAGCCAACAATTGAAAAAGTGAATTACAGTGGTATTGGGCTGGGTGACAACAATGTTGAAATTGAAGGAAAATTCAGAAGCAAAGTGAGAGTGAAAGACAAAGACGTCTTTATGGAGTTTCATCTAGTGAATAGTGAAGTGTGTATCTTAGGGTTGCCTGGATTGAAAGAAGTGTCAAGTCGGAACCAAAAGCCCAAGTACCAAAAGTGGAATAAAAAGAAGGCACCATTCAAGATACAAAAAAATGCTTTTCCGAACGGCACAAAAGTGAAAGTGAAGAATACCACTAAAAGAAGTGGTAAAATCGAGTGGCTTCATGGAGAAGTAGTGAGAAAGACGGAAAATGCATGGAAAATCAAAGTGTCAGTGTTGAAGAGTATTGTGACCCGGACATTTAAAGAGATCCGTCGAGATGAGTGGAACAATAAAAAGAAATTGTTGAGTGAAGATATTCGGAATATGAATATTAGTGAAGAAAAAGTGTCCAGTGAAAGCAGTGTAACTTCATCGAGTGATAGCAGTGTGGACAACTCCAAGAGGATCAAGTCAAAGATGAAGGACAAAAGCGGGAACAATCCAAATATGAAAGATGTTGAAGACGATAATAATATGGAGACATAGATGAGCCATATATATAAATTTTGTGATAATATTGTTGTTATATATTTTTTTTGTAATGTTGTATGTATTTTTTGTTCCCATTGTCCTTATTCCCCCAAAATTATTGTATGTATTTTTTGTTTGTTGTTTGGCTGGAAAGTGTTAGTATATTGTAAAGCTTCGGCTTTAAGTGAAGCCGAACCTTTTTTTTAAGGGGGGAGGTGTTGTGTATGGGCGTCAGCCCTTAAAGTGTTAGTATAAAAGCCCAGCCAATAGTTAGTTCGTGGTCTCAGTTTTAGTTCTTCTTCCTACCCCAACCTTCGCCTGCTTTGTATTTCTTTGTGCAATAAACGTTTCTGTTAGCTTCCTCTACGTAACCGGGGTCGTAACAAATACCTTTTTTAATTCTTCTTTACGAGAAATCAATTTGTTTTTAGATTTTTTAAATTCCTTATCACGTAATTTTCTCTCAATTTTAACTTCTTCAATTAATGTCACAATTGCCATGGGTGTTTTTGATTCAATTTGTATTTTCGATTTTATCTCAAATATTCGTACAAAAGTAAATGAGTGGAAATTTGAATAGTATATAATACTTCCATTTGCATCTTCATCATATCCACGATACACTTCACAAGAAATTAAAGACACAATTCTTTCAAAACACTTTCTAAGTTTTTTAGAAAGAAAATCTGCTTCTTTAACCAGTGTATCTATATTTTCATCACGTATATAGCCAACGCTATTTTCAAGTACACCATTGTAGAAAAAGATTCCTTCTTTAAATACATTTATGTTATCAAATTTTTTGTTTAATATAGCAAAACCATAGTTTTCAGTTGTTGTTTTTAATTCTAAATTTTTTAAATTTTATTTTAGGTACAATTTTCAAAATTGTTTTAGGAATGATTCTTTTATATTTTTGTTTAGCAAAGTTACAAAGCAGGGATCGCACCGAAAAAATTCCCGATTCCCGAAAATCGGGAATTCCCGACGTTTTTTGGCTCGTGAATTCCCGATTCACGAAAATCGGGAATTCGAAATTTTCGTGAATTCACGTTCCCGATTCACGACATTTTTTTGTAAAATCGGGAAAAAATCGGGAATTTTTATTAATTATTGGAGCTAAAAAAGGAAGAAATCTGATGGCTTGGTCTTCAAAAATTCTCAAAATTTTCGCCTGCGGCGCTAAAAAAAGAAGAAATATGGTGACCTGATCTTCAAAAATTCACAAATTTTTCGCCTGCGGTGTTATAAAAGGAAGACTTATGTCTTCTTTGCCTACGAAATTCTTAAAATTTTTGTCTGCGGTGCAGAAAATTAAAGAAATCTGGCTGCTTGAGCTCAAAATTTCAAAAAATTTTCGCCTGCGGCGCTGAAAATGGAATAATTATGAGAAGATCGAAAGATTTTTAGAGATGCCTTCAAATCCTCCTTAATCCCACGGTATCATTCGATATCCCTTTTATCGCGTTACATATTTCTAATTTCGTTATCTTTCTAGACTGGGAGGTTCACATCATGGATAAGGAGGCTAATAAGAGGTAAAAGAGATTTAGGCAGATAAGGAGGGATCCAATTTATCTCTTGATCACTCTTAATCCTCCAAATGTCCTAATATTCCTCAATCCATCTTTATTAACTCAAATCCCTTTATTCTTGAACACTTATACCGCTTAAATGTCCATTAATCAATTACCTCTAGTACATTTAACTCCGAGTAATTACCTATACTCCCCAAAAAAGGCAAAATTCCCGAATTAACGAAAATTCCCGAAAATCGTGAATTCCCGACGCTTTTTGGCTCGTGAATTCCCGATTCACGAAAATCGGGAATTCGAAATTTTCGTGAATTCCCGATTCCCGAAAATCGGGAATTCGAAATTTTCGGGAATTCACGATTCCCGAAATCGGGAATTCGAAATTTTCGTGAATTCACGTTCCCGATTCACGACATTTTTTTGTAAAATCGGGAAAAAATCGGGAATTTTTATTAATTATTGGAGCTAAAAAAGGAAGAAATCTGATGGCTTGGTCTTCAAAAATTCTCAAAATTTTCGCCTGCGGCGCTAAAAAAAGAAGAAATATGGTGACCTGATCTTCAAAAATTCACAAATTTTTCGCCTGCGGTGTTATAAAAGGAAGACTTATGTCTTCTTTGCCTACGAAATTCTTAAAATTTTTGTCTGCGGTGCAGAAAATTAAAGAAATCTGGCTGCTTGAGCTCAAAATTTCAAAAAATTTTCGCCTGCGGCGCTGAAAATGGAATAATTATGAGAAGATCGAAAGATTTTTAGAGATGCCTTCAAATCCTCCTTAATCCCACGGTATCATTCGATATCCCTTTTATCGCGTTACATATTTCTAATTTCGTTATCTTTCTAGACTGGGAGGTTCACATCATGGATAAGGAGGCTAATAAGAGGTAAAAGAGATTTAGGCAGATAAGGAGGGATCCAATTTATCTCTTGATCACTCTTAATCCTCCAAATGTCCTAATATTCCTCAATCCATCTTTATTAACTCAAATCCCTTTATTCTTGAACACTTATACCGCTTAAATGTCCATTAATCAATTACCTCTAGTACATTTAACTCCGAGTAATTACCTATACTCCCCAAAAAAGGCAAAATTCCCGAATTAACGAAAATTCCCGAAAATCGTGAATTCCCGACGCTTTTTGGCTCGTGAATTCCCGATTCACGAAAATCGGGAATTCGAAATTTTCGTGAATTCCCGATTCCCGAAAATCGGGAATTCGAAATTTTCGGGAATTCACGATTCCCGAAATCGGGAATTTTGTTTTTATGTCGGTGCGATCCCTGTTACAAAGCTTAAATTTCTATATTTTATCTTATATAAATTCACAATAATAAAAATTTTTGTTTTAAAAAGTACCTAAAAATTTATTAGAAATATTAACGTTATCACTATCAACACAGAAAAACACGTCAAATGAAATTTTCCAATCTGCTTCTGATTCTCCTTCTAAATTTTTCATTTTGTTTTTATCTGTATTAAAATTCCTTCTGTCAATTTTGAGCCATTTATTAAAATTCACGATTGGCTTTTTTATACTTTTAATTAAGCGATTGTTTTTAATAGTGGAAGCTTTATGTTCTTCATCATTTGTAAATTTATTACCGAATTTTCTCGATAATGCCAACGGCTTCTCTTGTGTTAAATCAATGCCAATAATCTCTTTCTGATCCAAAATCTGCAAAAATGATTTTCCTTCATGATTTCCTTTTTGTTCATATACATGTTCAATTAATTTATTTAACCTCTCTTTTAGCACAGTTTCTAAAATTTTACTTTTAATAATAAAACCAATATCATTATTGACGTCTTTTGGCAATGATTTATCTTCAACAAAAAGATGATCAAATTCAGTACCCAAAATATATCGTAATTGCGACATCCACTTTCGATCAACAAATATATACTGATTGCCAGTGTCCTCCTCCGAACTATCGGTTATCAGAGTTACATTCATTCCTTCTAAAAATAATTGTGTATATTTGCAGAAAATATTTAAATGAATCGGAATTTTTTTATTTGTTTCATTCTAAGCTTAATCAACGGATCTGATGAGAATAAAGGGGATAATGAGAAATGTGACGGATTAAGGAGGATATCGATTGATTTTAAGTAGGGCTCAGCGGTACCGGTATTCCGAGAAAAAAACGGTATCGGTATTTCGGATTGATGATACCGATCCCGATACCGGTACCGACTCGGGATCGGGATTAGCCTAAATCGGTATCGGGATTTGAGTTAATGATACTGGTACCGATACCGAATCGGGATCGGGATTTAAAAATCGTTATCGGTATTTCCTAAAAAATTTAATAAATTTCAATCTTTAATAAATAAATTCATTCTTCATTTTGAAAAATGTTTTAATCAGTAATAAAATGATAAATTAGCACTATTAAAGCTATTCTCGAGACAAAAAACATCTCAGGAGCCAATAGAAGACCTTCCAAATCCATCGATATCCACTTGAATACTCCGATATCATCTTGATCCAAGGTCATACTCCAGATTCAGCTTTATACCTAAAATCAACTTTGGAGATTAGAAGGCATATAGGTAGACTTTTTAGGTGAACTAGGGATACATCCGATAATCGAATAATATCCCTCAATATGGGGACCAGACCTGCATAAAACTTTTTTTTCATTAAGCTTCCTTCGTTAACAAAACACCTGTGTTGCATTAATAAACATTATATACTTATTTTTTAAGCCAAAATTTTAATCACCGAAGGCGCAAAATCGAAAATTCCGAAAATTTTAAGGTAAAAAGCCTAGTTTTGACGCATTTCAGCGCCGCAGGCGGAATTTTTAAGATTATTGTAAAGTCAATAAGCCAGAGTTGTTCCTTTATTAGCGCCGCAGTCGAAATTTTTAGAATTTTAAAAGGCCGTGGGTAAAAAAATTGCTTTTTCAGCGCCGATACCGATACCGGCCTCGGTATCAGCAAAAACGGTATCGGGATTTATCTTTCGGTATCGGTATCAGTAAAATCGGTATCGGTATTAAAAGAGACCGGTATAATACCGCCCGATACCGGTCGGGATCCCGATAACGCTGAACCCTAATTTTAAGAGATTAAATGGGATATTAGGAGATTTAAGTGAGTTAGTGTGGGATTTGAATGATATAGGGGATCAAGATTGATTAAGATAATAGCGGTTGATTTAGATGGATGGGAGGTTTTGGTCATCTAGGGTCACGAAAGCCCTTAACTTAACTACCATCAATAATAATTTACCAATGAAAAGCAAGAAAGCAGCATATAGACCGACTGTGTTGCCACCATTCACAATCACATTTTTGTATTCATTACTTGATTCTTTGTTAAGAATATGGTCATTGTAGATTCTCTCAATCAAAATTTTATCCATTTCTTTACTTTGAAATTTTGATAAATAAAGAATTGTTTTTAGTCCACGTAGAGCGGTAATATTCAGTAAACTCAATAAATTCATTTCTTTAAGATGTCTATGAGATGGGGGTCCTTTTTCCATAAAAGAGTATATATCAATCAAACACCCATATGAGCCATTTTCTTGTATTTTGTTCATGAAAATTTTGCAATTTATAACTGAATCTATTATGTTTGTGTATTCTACAGATTGATTTGCTATGGAACATGCTTTAAAATTGCAAAATTTTTTAAAAATTTTATTCAGAAATATTTTTAGAAATTTAATAATTAGGCATCAGATTTTTAGGTTGTAAAAACATAAAAATAAGTGCCTAAAGAAGTTGAAAAAAAGCTATAATAGGTAACAAAATTATCTGGATAAAAAATAGCTACCTCTCGACATTTGCGTAAAAATGTAAAAAACTACAAGTAATTTTATTTTTATTTTCCGTTCAAAAATCCTTCAGGAAATAAAAATGGTAATATGTAATTGTTATTTTTTAAAATTATCACTTTGGGATAATAATAAAAAAAAGATTGTTTTATTTTTTAGATCGGAAGCGTTTCTTATCTCGGAACCGTCTCTCATCGCTAAATGAAATAAATCATAAAATTTACATGAACTTTCCGCCTTTTCTTTTCCTTTTACATTTTTTTCATCCTCTTGACAATATTTAACAATATTATCATAATCGTTCAATACTTTTTCGATATCACTAGATAAATCTATATTCTTTAAATATAATTCTATCCCGAAATCGTTAGCTTCACTTAGAAGGGTTTTAAGTGCATCTTGGTATATTGGAAATGAGACTTCATCTTTTATGTACTCCGTTGCATCCAAAAGGTAATCAAATTCTTCAAATGAAAGAACATCATTTGAATATGTATTTCCACGGGGTTTGCCTGTTGATTTATCTATTTTAGATGCACTTCTTATAAAATAAAGACGCCGATGTTCAATTTCTGAAAAATAAAATCCTTACACTTTTATGATCGTTAGATTACAGCCCAAAATTTAAACATAATTGTAAATGCTCAAAAAATCTGCGACTATATTCTTACGATTTTTGACATTTATTCTATCGGTTCCACGTTTCCAGTTCCGGAAATGGAACCGCACCATTTAAGGAACTGGATCTCCCGCATCACTTTAGTATCTTATGAAAAGTCCTATCATTTTTACCTTTATCAAATTTAGGTCTCGGCCAAATAAAATTTTCTTGTTGAAGGGAGTCGTAAATCAAATTGTCTTGTATTATTTTAGGTATTTCTGTTTTTTGATTAACAGCTTCATTTTCTTTTGAAACCCAAAATAATATCAAGAAAATTTTAATAAACAAAAATATTTTTGTTTTACTTTTCATTTATTCTTTTAGTATGTAAAACACAAGAATATTTAAATTTTGATGAAGGAATTTTTACATAAACAAAAAATGTTTTTTCATATAAACAATTTTTTGAATTGAAAAATCTGAAGAAAATTATATCAAAACCAGCCTTAGAACGATTCTGCACTACCTCGATACTCTCAAAAGTACCGACTCGATACTACCAGAATCGCTAACAAGAATCGGTATCCTAATATAAAAATTAAAAAAACTGGTATCCTAATTAAAGCACATTAACAGTTAAATAGTTTTATTATTAAATTTAAGGCGGTTTTATTTAAAAACAAGAATGACAGTTGAGAAATATGTAAGTCTATTTAATTGACTTTTTTATTAAATAAATAATTTAAGTTTATTAAATGAAGTTAAAATAGGGGAATTGAAAAAAATAAAAAAAATTAAGGGGGGGGGGTGTGATGAAGTAAAATAATTTTTTTAATTGGTGATTGACTGAGGGAAATGACACATGTAATAAAAGGTAAACAATTTTAAAATTTAGAGTGTTTAGTAAAAATTATAAGAGGAGAGAGCTAAGTTAGGCTTAGAAAGGAATTTTTTATTCGTGACAGTGATCGGACGATTCGAATATTCGAATTTTAATATTTTTTACGAATAGTTTGAATTCGAAATCAGCCTCAGCCAACATCTAATTATAGTCTAACAAATCCAAATAAAGTATATACCTTCCGTAGCACAACAACTTAAAACTTTTTTGCTTGAGAGCCGTAAAGCCTATTAATTCAAGCCATAATTAAATAAAAGGATAAGCGTCAACATAAGAAACAAAAACTTCAAAATACGCTTTTCATAACAAGAGAGTTTTTTGGATTTCAGAAAGCCAAGAAACAAGAATTCCTCCTGTTGTGTAGTGGTATCGCTATAGTATAAAAGCCAGTGAAAGCGTCAGTCTAGTTGAATCATACTAGCGCGGCTAGTCCCTGATTTCCCTTCGTCTGTTCCAACCCTCTAACCTTCGCCTACACATTGTTTATTTCTACGCCGGATAAATTATTATTGTTGTGCTTGTCAACATCAGTCAAATCTCGGACACCTCCGGACGTAACAAATGGCGCGGTCGACTACGGTTCCTGCTCGTCTACGATCGACAACAGCTTCAAAGGAGACGAGTGGCATTAGTGTAGTGTGGCGAAGTGTAGTGAATTGCTATAAGCAATTAGTGAAGAAGGAGTGTGGACTGACGTCGTAGTATAGTGATCGGCAAAAATTAAGATCAGTGCAGTGGACCAGTATTTAGTCAGTGACCAAAAAAGACTCAGTGCGAGTACCAGTGGTCTAAAGTTCAAGGTTAACAAAAACCTAGTTTGAGGCAAAAAAAAGCATAGTGGTCCTGAGTGCACAAGCCGATTGAAGTCTAAATCAAAGTACCTGGCATTCAAGAACATGTAAGTCCAGAAGTTGAAAAACATTGAAGTTGAAAATTGAAAAAGTAAATTATGGCCATGAAAATGAAAGTAAAATTAAACTTGGCAGCAAAAGAACGCGTAAGCCCAATGTAAAAGTAAAGTCTAAACTTGGCAGCCAGTGAAAGCGTAAGTCCAATGTAAAGTCAAGTCAAAAATTGGCCGCAAAAAGAAAGCGTAAGACCAAAAGTAATTCGGCTGAGGTCAAAGACCAAGAAGCCTTGTCAATGAATCACCCAGACTACACATAGTGTATGTTCAGGAAAGTGTTGCGGTATATAGTCTTTGAAAGAGGCAGGATGTATCAGACATCCTTTGAGTGGTTATTAGTCGTAGTATTCAAGTAAATTATTCAACCACGAGCCATCCTAAAAGTACACAGAAAAACGGCACCGTACTGTGCACTAGCAGAAATGTTAGTGTTGTGGAGTTGAGTTCATTGAAATTCAGTATAAATTATGCTTAAGCAGAGCCAAGATCGAAAGTAGATCCTCTGAGCCTGCAGTAAAAAGTCAAGCAGTGCCAAGATTCAAAAGTGATCCTCTGAGCCTGCAGTAAATAAATTATTAGTCAATACACGAGCAGTGCCAAGATCAAAAAAGTGATCCTCTGAGCCTGCAACGAAACATTAAGTGAGCTTATGGACAAGCAGTGACAAGATCAAACAAGTGTCATTCAAGGACGTGCGTTGCCCTGTTTTGTTCCTCTGAGCTTGCTGTAAACGACAACGATGACTGCGACCAAAGAAGAAGAAAAAGATGTGGACAAAAGATGACAAATTATGATTTCGATAAATTTTTGTATTGTAAAATTTAATTTGTTTTTGTCCCTTTTTGTCATCCCACATCTTTGTATTTTGTTGAAAATGAGTGTTTGCTAAGTGAGACAGACGCTCTGGCTTTAAAGATTGTATAATAGTCTAAAAGACTATAGTGATATTATCACAACAATTGAAAGCTTCGGCTTTAAGTGAAGCCGAACCTTTTTTTCAAGGGGGGAGGTGTTGTGTAGTGGTATCGCTATAGTATAAAAGCCAGTGAAAGCGTCAGTCTAGTTGAATCATACTAGCGCGGCTAGTCCCTGATTTCCCTTCGTCTGTTCCAACCCTCTAACCTTCGCCTACACATTGTTTATTTCTACGCCGGATAAATTATTATTGTTGTGCTTGTCAACATCAGTCAAATCTCGGACACCTCCGGACGTAACACCTCCTTTTAGCGTCACAAAGTCAAATGTTTAAAAATTTCTAAATTAAACAACAGCAACAAGGTCTAAACGAAAATCGAAAGTAACAATACTTCAAAATCGAAATTTCGAAACTGCTCTTAAAAAGCAATGATAGGATAGCTGGCAATATTATTTAGGAGAGAGGGCATGAGAAGTAAGAGCTGCCAAGGGAGGAGTGGAGATGGGAATGCCAAGAGAGGCCTTGGCTTACCTTAATAAATTATTTCAAAATTTTTCATAGAGAAAAATATAAGTTAATACATAATAATATAAAACAATTAAATAAAACTTTCTGGAGACTTGTGTTTTTCCGTTAAATATTTAATTTTTTTAGAATACATGGCTGTCGAGATAATTTTTCTTCAGAAATTCAAAATATTCGTTAACTAGCATTAATTATACATCATTTATTTAATGCAATTTGATAAAAGGGCAGGTCAAAAAATAGGAAAAACAATAATTATCAAAATAATCACGTATGAAACTCGTAAACATCGTCCGATCCTAATCCAGATGCGCAAGAGAGCTCAGGATATTCAGATTCTCAAGATATTGAAGATTAAATAATATAATAAATATTTCTAAAGTAAAGCAGTTTGTTGAATTATACACTTTTTTGAATTTCATTGTAAGATGAAAGCGAAAATACAGGATAAAAGTCTTCTGCATGAAGCTCTATATTAGGTAGTGCGAAACTTGCGGACCGACTTTTGCGGACCAGAGGATTAGGTTTTTGTTTTTCTATCGTAATTTTGTCCAAGCTTGTCCAAGTTTGATGTCATTCGACTCAGCTCGTCGAGCTCTTTCGAATGAGCTATGTTTTGAGAAATTCGTCCGCAAGTTTCGGCCTGTCCTAAATTAGAATCATTAATCGACTTTAAATAAAAAAGTGCAATTTCATAAAATTCACATGAAATTATTATGACCGGAAAATTAAATTTAGCTACAAATTTATTTGTCTATTTAAGTTAAAAATTTCGAAACATTCTGCTAAAAATTTAAGTTAAATAATTTATTTAAATAATTTAAGTTTAATAATATACCGTATTTTCTCGATTAATTCCCCTCCCTCGAATAATTCCCCCTCTCGATTAATTCCCCATGCTAGAGTTGGGTTGAAACAATAATTCCCCACCCCCAAATATCCTATTGCACGTTCAAATGCCAAAACTCGAATAATTCCCCTCCCTCAATTAATTCCCCATGCCAAGGAAGGGTTGAAAAAATAATTCCCCAGGGGAATTAATCGAGAAAATACGGTAATAACAATGTTTCAATATTTCGTTATCTTGCTTCAGCTATTAAATTCTATATTGTGTAAATGTTTCAATATAGTGTTAAATTAAAAACTATAATCAATTTTTTAAATTCTCGAATTCAATTGTCTAGACTTAAGAATTCCCTAAATAGCTACATATGCACTTTACAAAAAATTTAAAAGCAAATCCCGACATTTTAATTGCTTTGATGTCTATATATAAAACACGTATAGATTTGCGTAATTAAGTCGGTAATTCACCTTTGAAAATGTATTAAAGTGCAAATATGTATTATGTATAAGCATTTATTCAACATAAAAAGCAGTAAACAAATAAATATTATTTATTATTATAATTTATTGAAATAAAAATGAAGTAATTTTAATATAAAGAAATAATTGTACATTTCTGTTTCTGCTCTTCTCCATAAATTAATGTTAAAAATTCCCTTTAACCTAATATGTATAAAGTTGTTACTGAGTACCTATAATTAATCTATATAATGGTTATGGGATTATAATGGGCATATTTCAAATTTTAACGTGAGGAAATTTCAATTTATTTTGTGGCAATAGGCAGGTTAGTGAAGGAAGCTCGACGAGACTGATTATTAATAAAACCACATAACTAACTTTGTATGCTAGAGTTGTTATGTATGTTTTCGATATTTAGGATTTTTGAAACCAACATTTTTGTATGAAAAGTATTTTTTCGTAAATTTTAATTTTTTTAAAGATTCATTGCTTTTATTAATACAAATTAAATTTAATTTTTTGTTAATGTCTAATTCAATTAATTTTCTTTTATTTTTCATAATTATTTTACTTTATTTACTTGAAATAATTGCTACGGACCTTTGCGTGAATCCCTGTGAGGACAATCATCTTAAAATGGAATGTAAAGGAAGTAAGTTATTTTGAACTCTTGTTTAATCCGAAATGTAATCAAAATTGAAATTTTCTTATCATTTATTTTCAACGGCAAATTTTTGGCACTATGTTAAAATAAGCTGATAATAATTGTTGATCAACATCGACAAAATCTTTTGGGTGTTGAAAAAATTAACAACTATCCTCAATTTTCAAGACAAAAATTAAAATAAAAAATGATTTTAAATCTTAATTTTTTAAACTTTTATTTACGTTATTGCTATGAAATATTTTTAAATATAAATTTATTATCTAATTTTGCTGATATATAATAATTCATGTGAAAAATAGTATCTAATAATTTAAATTTCAGTTTATGAGGATAACAAGCAATTAGCACAACACTATCATAAAATTTTCTTTAATGAAAACGATAATGAATTTACAAAAAATAATTTAGCTATTGATATAATTTTATGGCATCGAAATATTGAAAATATATTAACTACTAAATCAGAATGGAATAAAAACACTCAAAAATCGAGGATTTGGTGTTTAGAAATTTGGAATAAAATGCAAAATGAATTTGATAGGAATTTTTGTCAATTATTTGATGAGGATGTTAGTATAGAACAATTAGAATTTAAAAACACAAATTTTCCGTATTTCTTTATACGCTTTGTTAGCTCGATTACTGAATTAAAAGGTAAAGAATTGGTGGAAAAAAATAAAAAAGCGAAAGGAAGCTTCTTCAAGGATTATTTGGAGGTTAAGTTGTAATATTGTAAAACACGTCTGGGTAAAATACCGGCACCATGTATACATCCCGAGCCTCGAAACGAAATATATAACTAATTAGTAGAAGGCAAACATGATTAGGGATGTCGCATGATGTATTTTTTATACATATTTTGCGGCATTGATATTATGTGATTTTTAAATCTATTATTTCTCATTTTATAAGATAAAATTTTTAGAAGAATCTACTGATGAATAAATTACCCATTGTTATTTTCTAATTTAATTATTTTGAGTACCTCAAACTAATTAATATTTTAAAACAAACTAAAATTTAAGAACAAATGGAAAAGTTTCAATGATGATTTGGACACAAAAATGCATGCGGTAGACGATAGTATAAATCTGTCAGATTGGATAGAGGAGATAAGATACATAACTTTTTCTCAATTGCTTCAAACTGGCGAGTTGAGCAGTAATTTTGTTACACAGTTTTTTCAAGGTTATTTTTATATCGTTCCCATATATGTGAAAAATACGACATTCTCATAAACTACCTCACATCAGACTGATGTGAGGATGATTCCCTAGAGCATTTATAACGTTTAGGCATTTATAACGTTTAGGCTGGGGTAAACGATCTAAACATGATAAAAGAGAAAGCATTAGTCGATGCTCCGGTAGCTCAGTCAGTGGTAGCGAAGGCGCCTAGCAATAACTCGAGGAGGTTGCAGGCAGGGTGTCCCTTTCCAAAACACCAAAATAGGGCGAAGCTACTCAAAAATATGGCAAAAATAGGGCGAAATTGGTCAAAAATAGGGCAAAAATAGGGCATTGTTTTAAACACTTAAGAATACTTAAAATTTTAAAAAGAAAGCTCTATTATGCATATTTTTCAATATTTTAAACTAAATTTTCAATTAAAAATTTCTTTATCATTAAATATCAACTTGTGACTAATCTATTTTATTGGGGATATCCTCTTTAATCCCAGAATACCGTTAATTGAATTAACCTTAAGAAGGCAAATATCACAGATAATTCAAACATGATATCCCCTAAAACGTACCATCGATTCACGACCAAATCCCCAAATCCCCGTACCATAATCGAAGAATTCTTCCAATTTTCAGCGCCGCAGGCGAAAATTTTGAGAATTTTGGAGGCCAGTAAGTCAGAAATCCTTCATTTTTACCATTTTTTTTACAAAATCCGAAGAATTTTTAAAATTTTACTAGATGATAAAAATAGGGCAAAAATATGGCAAATGAGAAAATAGGGAAAAAATAGGGCGAAATTGTCAAAAATAGGGCAAATGCCCTGTAAATAAGGCAAAAGGGACACCCTGGTTGCAGGTTCAAATTCTGCCCGGTGGCTAAACTTTTGCTAAACTCTTTATCTGTTTATTTTCTCATAATTCTATAAACTGAGATTGGAAAAAACTTCTACGCACATAAATACAATTGATAAAATCTATTTAACTATAAAATCCTATTCAATTTAGAAAAATATTTAAAAAACAATAACTACATAAAAAATTAATTTTTTTTATTTAAAGAAAAGATGATAAGGAACACCAATTAAAATCAAGAATAGAAAAAATATTTGGGGCTAATAGTTTTCTTCAGGTAAGAGTTGATCTAATTGTACATCGGAACAATTTATGGTACCAAGAAAAACTTAATGTAGAATCTGAGAGTGAAAACGAACATAAAAAAGGTTACAAATATTTTTAAAAATTTTAATTTAAAGAATTTTTAAGAAGAATTAAAGGATGTAGACGAGATTATGAATGAAATGGGTATAAGTGATAATGATAATAAATTATACATTAGCACTACAAATAAAAAAAGCAAAAAACGAAAAAAGAAAAAGCAAAATAAAAACAAAAAGAGAGTGGAATCCGCATCTGCAAATAAAATTGAAAAGACTAGGCAAAATCTTGAAGATGAGGATTATGACAATGACAAAAATGTGCATATAAATAATGAAATAAGTGAAAATTCTGAATTTTACAAAAACCTTGACGAAGATAACGTTGAAAATGATGGGCATAGTGGAGGTTGGGTGCTGAATAAAAACGATGAAAAGAAATTGAGAAGGGAAGAGAAGAAGAAGATAGAAGAGGAAGAAAAATTAAAACGACTTAACAAATTGAAAGGAAAGGATATTGTGGATAAAACATCTTTTTCATTTAATAATAATAAGAAAATGAACTATAAAGAATATTATGATGCCGAAATGAAAGAGAAGAGTATTTTGAACAAAGAAAGTATAATTGGCAATAAAATAAAAATAAATGAGGATTTGGAAAAAATAAGCAACTCAAAGCAAATTGAAGATAAAAAACTTTTTGTGAATCCAGCAATTAGTTTTAAGGCAATTCTTGATAAAAAGGATTCGAGAAATGAATTGAGTGAAAATAGTAAATTGAAGGAGGGAAATGAAGAAAGCAAGAGCGAAAAGGAAGATAAATTTAAAGATGCTGAAAAAGATGACAAGGCTCTTGTTTCTTCAAATAAAATCGTTAATTCATCAAAATTTTCTCCTTTTACTCCAATTAACTATTTAGAGGAGGATGTATTAGATGAAAGATACATGAGATTTATTTCAAGCAATGAAGATCCTAGAAGGCTTATTCCATCCCTAGACATTGGAGTTATTGTTTATGAAATTAATAAACGTTTTAAGCACCTTCAAAAAATCAGAATGACGAATAACTGCCAGGATAAAAATGTTAATTTGACTTTCGGAGAATTCTAAGATACTGATTTAATATCAGCAGAAAATGTTCTTTTCTCCAATTTATTTAGTAAAAATTTACACTAAAGCTTTTATTCCTCTATTCTAGCGGTGAAATAGATAAAAGAAAATAGTAGGATCTTGCTTTATAGAACTTTCGAAATTAATTCCTTCCAATTTTCGGAATGCTTCGATCGCTTAATTTAGGGCTGGTATGGCCTAATGCGGACACCGATTCCCGGTCTTCAGCATTAGGCCATACCCCGCTTCCCTTAAAATTCTCCTTACATGGTCAGAGACCAACACTTCGTATTTTTTCTTCCGGCATTAAGCCATACCCCGCTTCTCATAAAATTCTCCTTACTTGGTCAGAGACCAACTCTTCTTATTTTTTAAAAGAAAGGTTGGCGGATCATGGAAATCCCCAAATATTCGGATTCAGATCCGATGCGCCAACTATAGCTATAGAATCCGACACATAATTAAAGCAGGAAAATTATTACTAATCAAAAATAAAAATTATTTATTAAAGTAAAATCCGACAACCAGAATGTTAGTAATTGTTCTTTATTGAAGTTGGTCTTAAAATTGGAAAACGAATTTAACGAAACCATTTACAACGGTAATTCCATTGTAAATGACATGGAAAAATTAACGAAGCTGGAAAATAGATTCCACTCATTGTTAAAAGAATTATCAATGATTATGGATGACTGGATTGATCTACAAAACGAAACCAATCAAAAATTAATAGATGAAGAAATTAAGGCAGTTAAAATGAAGTTGCATAAGCAAAGGTAATTATCATAAATAAACTTTAAAGAAATTTTAAAAATGTTGAAATTTTACTAAAAATGAATGTTAATATTAGGGTTCAACCCCACCCCGGGGAACAGGGGAACGGGGGGAGGTCTCACTCCAGAGCACCTGTTCCCCATCACCGCAGTTGAAAAAAAATTCAAAGGGGGGGGGGGCGAGGGGGGTAAATTAAAAACACCATTTCAGCTATAAATAATTTTTTAAAGGCTTGCAAATTTAAATTCTAATCGGCAATGGATTTTAATGAAGCAAAAGAAACAAAAAAGAATATTATTTTCATTGCTAAATAATACAAATGTTAACGAATTTACTGATTATTTAAATAATTATGAAATTAAAAAAATGCAGAAAATGTTAATAAGTTAGTTAATTAATTTCAAAAAAATTCTAAAAATATTCTCTAAAAATTTAGCATCAACTCAAAATAATTTAATAGATTTTCCAATTTTTGATGAATTGCCTTATTTTTATGCTCAAAAAGAATTTGCTAGAAATATTGTATATACTATTAATAAAAAATTATTTTAAAATCTAAAAATAGCAATATTCTTGCTATTTTTATTTTTAAAGAAATTATTTTTATAGAAATTATAATTTCCAAAATTATAATTTTCTTTGAAAAAAAGTGATTACATTTTGGTTTTTACATATTTAAGTTAATTCGAAATGCTAAACACCAATTTCTTACGTATATCTTCAAAATTTCAAAGCCTTATTCGGAAAACAGATTTAAGTTTTTCTGAGACACTGCCTGATAATTTCTTCGAGATTTTCGATTAATTATTCATTTAAAGCTTAATGAACGATCGACAGAAATTATTGATTCATCAATCGTTAAAGATAGATCTTCTCAAGAAATAGTCAAAATCGTCTCAATTATTTCAAAATGGGCTAAATCTAAAAATTGTCATCTGATTGAATTTTTATTGAGCGGCTCTCGAAAATTAAAAACAGAAACTATTGACTCGGATGTTGATGCTATTGTTGTATTGCATAAAAAGAAAAATGATAATTGTAAAATAAATGGAGTGAATAATTTTTACGGAAATCCAGATTTTGATTTATGCCAACCTTTTGTTTTAAATATAAAATGCAATGACAATTCACTTTATTGTTATTTATGCAATGTAAAGTATTTTTTAGAGATTAATATGTTTCCTGAAAACCCTCCTTACGAGAGTCGCAAGTGTTTGGAAACACGTACCAAAATGCTTATTCGTAACTGTGTCCGAGAATATGGGAAAAAATTACTCAAGTATCAGTACGAAAAAAAATTTAAATTTCCAAACCTCAGAGTCACACTTTAGAGGGAATTTTTTTGTTTTCACCTTTATGGATTTTTGTAACGCTTTAGAGATAATATAAAGATATAGCTATATAGGGCATTATTTCGAAAAATACTGGAATTTTAATTTGAAATTCCTTGTCATGGAGATCCAATATTTTAGGTCGGTTGTCGATTCTTGAAAAATTACTGGATATCTGGAACCGAAAAATTTTCATTTCTTCAGTTCGATCCAGAATAAATAACCCTACAAATAAAATATGATTATAAAATTTAGAATTATTCAATCAAAAAGCTTCACAAAATTATGCATACTCGAATTAAAATAATAAAATTTAATAAAAATGGAATTAATTTTGATATTTCCTTTATAATAATTGATGAAATTCAATCAGAAAAATTAAAAAATACTTTTCCTATAAATGGATTAAATAATCAAGAATTTGAGGAAATAATAGAACATAAGAGACAAAAATCAAAAAAATTGTACAAACCCGAAGATTTATCTGGAATTGAAAGCGAAATATATTCACTTGCTTCGTATAATTCAAATAATATTATGCTAAAATTTATAGAAATGAATGGTAATGTGAATAAATTTTAATTATTTGCGAGACGATTAAGAAATGGGCTAAAAGTAAGTTTAGTTTGTTAATTTTCTGGATAAGTTAAATAATAAATGTATATTATCGAACTGATAATAAAATATTGAAATTCAGAAAAAAAATAAGAAAAGATTTAAGACTATGATTTTAACCACATCGGGTGTGTGTTAAAATTAGAGTTATTACTGTCGGTTATTAACATGACACTCGATTTTCGGTTCGGTTAACCGACAGTGAACACCCATGGTTAACCTTGAACATCTCGGTCATTCGTGTCCGGAAATTTGGGGAGTGGACACTTGGGGAGTGGACAATTGGGGAGTGGAAATTTGGGGAGTGAGCGGACATTTGGGGAGTGGACAATTGGGGAGTAGACATTTGGGTAGTAAGTATTAAAAAAAATTTAAAAATAGATTTTTTGGCCAATAAAAATAATTTATACACTAGTGAAGGTGTTTTTGTGGAGTTTCAAAGATTTTAAAGATATTTTGATGTCTGTAGCCGGTTGAGTACACCCATAAAAGTAGGATAGCAACCTCCCTTCGGGGGCTGGTATGTCGGTGATCGGGGTTTGCTGGTAAAGGCATGTCGGGGTTCGGAGTCGGGATTGACTTTTCGGTCGGGGGTCATGGTTTCACTAGAAATTAGGGTAGCACAAAACCGTTTAGCTAAACGATAATCGGTATATGGTAAATGGGTTTTTTGGTAAAATTAAACGGAATGGTATAGTCTTAGATAAACGGCATAAACGGGATACTGTCACTCTAAACGCCGTTTAACTAACCTCTCAAAATTCTCAAAATTTTCGCATGCGGTGATGAAAAAGGAAGAAATCTAGCTTCTTAGCCTTCAAATATTCTTAAACGTTTTGCCTGCGGCGCTAAAAACGATACAGTGGGAGCTTTGACATTCGACGAAGCTCGACTAAGATTGACTGACCACTTTTTAATACGTTGAGCAAGGAAAAAAGTGGGGGAATTGAATTTTACCCTTTATAACTCCAGAAAAACACCTTCACTAGTGTATAAATTATTTTTATTGGCCAAAAAATCTATTTTTAAATTTTTTTTAATACTTACTACCCAAATGTCTACTCCCCAATTGTCCACTCCCCAAATGTCCGCTCACTCCCCAAATTTCCACTCCCCAATTGTCCACTCCCCAAATGTCCACTCCCCAAATCTCCGGGAGCCCGGTCATTAAGAATGAATTTCTTAAATTCCAAATTCACACAAAAATTACAATTCAAATATTTCTAGAAAAATCTGAATGTACTCATTTTTTGAAACAAGTTTTAGAAATTTATTTAAAAATAAACCAAAAATACGCCCTATCAAAATAAAAAACGCTCTATCATTTATTTGTATTTCAGATCATTTCATCTATGATGGTCAATTTGGATTTCTAAATGGCGCAACATTGAATGTGCTAGTTATTAAAGTATTATTGCTATATTTCGATTCATCCTTGCTTTATTTGTTGCAAAAATTTTTTCAAACATATATGGAATGGTTAGATAATTTATTTAGGTTAATTAAATATCGCTTATTAATTTTAGGGATTGGCAAAATATTGTAAGTTTAGATGAATTATCAAATAAACCGCTCAGCTGGAGTTCTGAGGAAGAACTTAATAAAAGAAAAGGATTATATCTCGGTAAAAAGTTTGGGATATCAGAGAAGGAAATGAAAAGATTAGAAAATCATGCAAATCTGATAATGGTTGTTTTAACACCTGGTTATCCAAAACAAAATTGTTCTTTTAATGTTAATTATTCAACTAGACAGATAATTCAAAAGGAGTTGGAAATTGGTAAAATTTCTTGTGATGAATAATAGTTTTATAAATGAACCCCGAACAATTATATGTAAATGAAAAATTAAGAGATATTTGGGAAATAGAGATTGGACTCGCCGTGATAGAAACTTTCAGTATCTAAGTTATCGCGGGTCGAGATTTTAGGAGCGATGTATATTGCACATAATTTAAACGTATCTAAACGTATAATTGCTAATAATTCAAACGTATTCCTCTCGATCTTCATAGAATAATTTAGGTAATAATATGCTAATAAATGCAAAAAATACGTACGAAAAAATGAGCTTAATTAATAATTGGAAGAAGTGGCTAAATGGAGTTAATTTCTTAGATAAGGTCAGAAATTAAACAAAAAATATTTTTAAATATTTTTTCTAGTATAAACATTATTTGTTAATTTTGTACATTTCAAAACATAATAATTTGAAGGAAAATGTAAATTATTGCCATTATGTAGAGAGTCGCATTCGTTTAGAATTGGTATTCTCAATAGAGGATGATAATTTGATTAAATATGCCCATGCTTTTGGTAAAGAAAATTGGTTGCCAAATAAAATAAAACAAAAATATGGGTAAAAATTATTTTTAAGTCTTAAGTTATTTTAAGTTTATTTCATGCTAGAAACTTTAGGTTTGATACTCAACGTTTGAGGATGAAAAATTAAAGGGCGGGTATTGGCTCAGATAAGAACGTTGAGGTCGGAATCGTCTTGATTCCTAATTTTAGAGTCTGAGTTTTTATCTGCGTAGAGAGTATCCGGATTGAGATTAAAAAATTTTTGCAACCGATTTCTATGAAAATTTAAATAACAAAATAAATTGTTATTTATTAAAAATATTATTTTGCAGAGGACATATTATCCAACACTGGTGGATAGGAATTGAAACACATGAACAAATAAACCAATTAGAAATCCATAGCAGCAGTGAAACAAATGTTTTGAAAAATTTTGTTGATAGAATTCAGACAAGCATCCCAATTGCTTTGAGTAAGTCTGAGGGATGGTTAGAGATGGTTTACTACAATAAAGAGAATTACTACAATCCATTTTTTAAAATTTTAATAAAATAAATAATTCAAATTGATTATTTATTTCAAAATTAAAATATAATTAGGCTGAAAAAATTGCGATATGAGATAATAATTTAATATTTTTGATGAAGTTTGTTTATTATTTTTGCTGATTAAGTATATGTATAACTTTCCATTTTTGTTTGTTTGTACATTTTATTTTATCATTTGTGCGCCTTTAAAAAATTTAATTTTCAATGTTTTTATAAAATCGGTGTGATAAATATTTGAGATTTTTATTGTTTAATTGGGGTATATAGAGATAGGATGGATCAATTCTTATTAGGAAACAATGTATAAGATAAATACTCAATAGCTGTTTTCAACTAATTAATTGTTAATTTTGAATAAATCTTCAATCCAGTATTGCGTAATTTCAATCCGCTCTTATTAATCTCAATCTTTATCCCTAACATACATACGCCTCGAAAGCTTGGTAAGTTTCTTTAAAAAATATTTTCGATCCCTTATGGGTGATTTGATTTTTTATTTTGAGCTTATCGGAGAGACCTTGAAATTCTCAATAAGATATGTAGGAGAGATGCAGGCTGTTTCCATAAGGATCATTTTTGTATGTTCTGAAGATTTAACAGCCTGTATTTCGCTAACTAATTTTTTCTGTAAAATAAAATCAATGCGATTTATAGAGAATTTCATGGCTTTCGGATAATCCTAATATAAAAATTCAAAGACAATGCATAAGGTTTCAAATTTTCTAAAGACTTTCTCTAGTTTTACGTTGTATTTTTTGATTTGATTACGTTGATACCGAGTTGTCAGGATCTAGACTCAGACTGCAGGATAAAATTCCTAGACATAAAGCTATAAATTAAAAGCGCATTAATCGACTTTAAACAAAAAAAGTGCAATTTCTTAATACATATTCACATGAAATTATTATGACCGGAAAATTAATTTTAGCTACAAAACAATTTGTCTATTTATGTTAATAATTTCAAAACCTGTTGTTAAAATTTAAATTAAATATGTCTTCATTTATTGAATTACTTTAAGTGGTTTTTACAATGGCAATTTTTATCTCGCTCCCGAGTGTCGTTTGTAAATCTTCTATTTTTTATAAAATGATCCTCACAATTTTTCCACTATTTACATTTAGGAATTTAGGGAAATAAGAATTTTTTAAGAATTTTTTGTTGGTAAAAATTCTGGTGACACGACTCGGGCACAGTGATCCATTTGCACAGTAAGACTTTTGCACAGAGGGCATCTGCACAGTGGACAATTGCACAGTAATTTGTGGTTAAGTGGATTTGTGTTAGGTTTTACTTATTGTTATAAGTAGGGTTGGTCCCCGAGCCTTCGGGGTTGGAAAAGTCGGGGGTCGGGGTTTTCGGGGTTGACAAAGTCGGGGTCGGGGTCGGGGTTGCTCAAATTGTTCGGGGTCGGGGTCGGGGCTGAAAATAATGTCGGGGTTCGGGGTCGGGGTCGGGGGTCGGGGTTGAAGTGAAAATTTACAAAATCCAGCATTTTTATCCAAAATTACTGTACAAAATCAACATTTTTATTAAAAAATCAACTTAATCTTCAATATCTTCACTTTCTGTATCTAATTCGTGATTAGTTGAAGGCGCAAGAAGTACTTTATCCAAGTTATCCTTCATAATCCCCAAAATCCCCAAACCCACAAGGTAACTCTTACTCCACTTCTTATGTAAAGGGATTGAGGGGATATGAAGGCATATCAGAGGATTAAGATGGATATAATGGGATTTAGAAGGATTTGACGGGATATCGGGGAGTTGCAAGGATAACGGGAGAAATCCATCTATCCATCAATTTCTCCTAAAGCCTCTGTATCCCTTCATTGAGTCTAGCGCCGCAGGCAAAAATTTTGAGAATTTTGGAAGGTCAAGAGCCAGATTTCTTCCATTTTCGGCGCCGCAGGCAAAAATTTTGAGAATTTTGGAAGGCCAAGAGACAGATTTCTTCAATTTCTGCGCCGCAGGCGAAAATTTTTAGAATTTTGGAAGGCCAAGAGACAGATTTCTTCAATTTTCTGCGCCGCAGGCGAAAATTTTGGAAAATTCATGACTAGTTTAAAATTTCTAATATTGTTTCAAGTGTAAAATATTTAAAAAAATAAATTTGCAAATTTAAAATCAAGATCATAGTTTAAAAATATGTATTTATTTTTGAGAAGAAAAATTTTCTCAGCCTTATTTCCATCCCTGGATTCGAACAACATTCCTATCAAAATAGCTAGATGGCTGAAGTCAGTTAACCTAACCACTCAACCATCGACCAACAAAAGGAAACAGGAGAAAATATAAATATTCCTTTCCCTTTTCCTTCATATATTTAGCATCAAAGTCCCGATCCCGTTCCGATCTCTAGTTAATTAATGCAGTTTGAGTCGGGGGCATAAAAATTTTTCGGGGTTCGGGGTCGTCGGGGTCGAACTTTCGGGGGTCGGGGTTTTCGGGGTTGGGAATGTCGGGGTCGGGGTTTTAGGTCAAAAAATGTCGGGGTTCGGGGTCGGGGTCGGGGTTAGTCGGGGTCGGGGACCAACCCTAGTTATAAGGGAATAAATGTTACCAATTATTAATAACTTTACTAAAAATTCTTAAATTGTATTAGAATTCATAATTCTTTTCCTAACCTAAGTATTTCTTAATTCTTTTTTACATATTCTAAATTTTCAATCGCTTATCAAGTGGGCAAATTCTAGCACCCCATTGTAGTCCTGAGTCTGTTATATTAGATAAAGACCTTTCCACTTTTTTAAAAAATTTCTTGCGGGACACGCACTTGACTGAGTTCGCCTAGGTTGAACTGCGTTGGGGTAGTACAGTGCATCAGAAATCAACATATCCAAAAACTTCTTTCTTGTTTAAAAAATGTTGTTAAGACTCGGGGCAATTATTATGTTCAGTTAGATTTTTTATTCATTTGATTCTTTATGTGATTTACGGATTTTACTTATGAATTCTAATACAATTTAAGATTTTTTAGTAAAGGTATTAATAATTGGTAACATTTATTCCCTTATAACAATAAGTAAAATCTAACACAAATCCACTTAACCACAAATTACTGTGCAATTGTCCACTGTGCAGATGCCCTCTGTGCAAAAGTCTTACTGTGCAAATGGATCACTGTGCCCGAGTCGGAGCGCCAAAATTCTCAGTTCTATTTATATAAGATTCTCTCTAGAGATTTTTTTCTGTTCCCAAATGGTTAATATTGTTAATTTTGAGCAAATCCGAGCCTCTCTTATTCGTATAAAATTCAAATTAAAACTAAATATCTTTGCAAATAATTTTATTAAATAAATAAATTTGCTAGCTTGCACTTTTCGGCATTTTCCTTTTTGTTTTTTAAATATTTCAAAATAAAAACAATTTCTCAATAAATAATTTTTTAGAACTTATAAGATTTACCGACATTAGCAAAAAATTATTTAATATTTCTTTATTTATTACTCGACATTAAAAATAATTTTAGCTAAACATAGAAAAAAATGCAAAAAATTATTTATTTTTTTATATTTTTATTAACAAATTTTATAAGCATTAATTATTCAATGCTATTAAATAAATCTAAATCTGTAGCTTTAGGCGATAGAAGTTTTACTGAATATGGAAAAATGAAAAATCGGGATTTTACAATGAAAAATGATAAACATTGGCATTCTAAGAGTGCTTCGTTGTCTATTAATCCAGGTGGCTACAAAGATGTATTTCGTCAGACATCTTATGGAGAGTCTTCTAGTAATAATTTAAAGATAAAATCGTGTTTGATGACAAATGGTTAGCAATTAAAATTATTTAATAAAACGAGTATAAATTTCAATCCCCCTTCTTATGCACACAAAACATCTAAGAGATCCGAAGCTACAAAAATCTTAATAAAGCATAATATTTATGTATAGAAAATCATCAAATACTTTAAATATTTCAGCTGATCACCAAAAGAATATAATTGATAAAATCAACAAGATTATAGAGCAAGGAAAATTTAGTAAAAAAGGTTAATGTAATTTAGTTTGTATATCAAAATTTAATTATTTTTAAGATTTTCCTCATATTTATTATTCTGATCCGCAATTAAAATATGAACAATATTATTATGGCAATACTGAGGCAACATTGAAAAAATATTCCAAAAATTACCAACAATTGATGTCTTGTATTGAATATTTTATGGATGCAGAACGTAATAAAACATTATTGGAACTCATTGTAAAGATAAAATTTAGTGAAGGAAAAAATTTGCTTAAAATACATACTCTTGAGTATGTTTTAAATCGTTGGGAAAAATTCTATAACATGTTGAAAATTTGGAATGATTTTAATATAATGGAGGAGGTTACCAATTTCAATTAAAATTATTTAAATAACTAGCAGAACTTTTGTCTTCAGTGTTAAATTTTTAATCACGGGATTGTTTCTCTTTATATATATAAGGCGGAAATAGGATTGAGAAATATTAAATAAAACTTTCCCAGCGACCCCGCCTATCCATAACCAATATAGTCCTAGAAATAAGCGAAGGGAAGGATCAGTTCAATCAGCCTATTAGTCAGTCAATTAATAACTAGAAAGAATTAATATATTTATTGCCCGATCGGAGGAATTAGTCATCGCCCGTTTAATCGCTCTTAAGGAGTGAGCGATAAATATTGTCCGGCCGGACTAACAACATTAATTAATTAGTATTACCTCATATTCTATTATCCTGGGCTCTACACTGGATATGGATTCAGCAAACTTCTTATATTTTGCTAACTATGCCTGAACAATATCGGTAAAAAGACATAAATAGGCTTGGAGATTTGAGAATATTAAATGTATGTAGATCCCGGTACTGATTAGAATTGATAAGGAACCGAAGATCCAAAAATAATTATTGATGTAAGCCCGTGAAGGAGACAACAACCCCTCTACAAACCACAAATTAAAATTAATAAATTTTAATAAATAAAGGAAAAACTAACAAAACAATTTATTAATCTTGGATCTATAATAAAATTGGGATATTTACGTTATATTTACATGGATGAATTCTGCAAGAATGTTGAAATAATTTACAATGAAAATGCTGAATTTAAAGAATATTTTGAACATTTTTGTATCGAAAATGTTAATAAAGTTTTGAAACCTTTAAAAAGTATAATTTCTTTTGATGATTAAATGCATAAATGAATGAAGTTTAAAATTAATAGTTGAGATTATTTGAAAGAATAAATGATGGATGAAGTATTAATTTATAAAAATTTTAAAAATATGTAGCTTCTAGTTTAAAAAAGTGATAGATATTATGTAGATTATTGTAATATTATGTTTTCAATCAACAAGCTTTATGCTTCCAATCAAATTTTTCGGATGCTTATAAACAAATTTTTTCCAAACCTAATCATATTTTCAAGGAGTTTGGAATCTTCTAAGTTAAATAATAAGGAAGTTACAAATGCCCTAGCATATCTTTTATCATTATTATAATCGTATTGCTCTTTGATACGTGCCGTGATACATGACTAATTCCATGATAATGAACATGTAACGAGGCATCATTATCTATGTCCATTATCTTGTTATCCTTTCACACCATTATTTATTTAATTAATGTTTGATTGGATGCATAAAAATTATTAATTTATTATTAATAAAATCTAAATTTTTATTAAATTTCATACATATTAGTAAATTATGTAGTAATAAAAAATTTTGGATTAATTAATCTAATACATAGTTATTCTCTTTTCTCTCATGAATCATTTCAGTATAAAATTTTTAATCAGTTATTTAATATAACTAAATAATTTTTTATTTTTAATAATTCTATATTTGTTTTTATTACTATTAACTAAAACCGAGGTTTCTTGATTAAAGCTGAGGTTATACACGAAAAACCGCAAATTTTTGATGATAAGTGATTCTTAAAAGAATACATACATACCTACAAGATAAAAAACTCAAACCTGTAAACCAGGTTTGAAGTAACTGAAAAATATACCTCATAGCAAACACCTAGATAAAATGACAAGATTGCGTAATACAGCGTTCAGAAGAAGAATTTATGCATATCATAATTAATCGCGAAATTTAAAAAGTTGTTGAGCATAGTAAAATTTTACTCACACTCCCCCACCGGTTATTAAACTGGATACAAATAATTAAACAATAAATAATTTAGAGTAACTACATCTCATATTCTTCCTTTAGATTTAATATTTACTTAGCTTTTTCTAAGAAATACTAAATATAATGTTTGTTGTAAAATATATTATTATTGTATTTATATCTATATTTTATATTCAATCTTCATTGGAAGGTAGGCAAAATATACATATTAATAATTTTAAATTATAAATTTAAAAAGATTCACTCAATCATATGATAGAAGTGAGCATTAAAGATTTGCATATTTGTCAATTCGACACGGTTGTAAATAGAGGAGTATTGAATACACTAAATTTTTATGAAGTCTTAAATATTTCTGTTGAGACCGGGAAAAAATGCTTCGGAAAAGCTAATGAATTAAAAAATATGACAAAAAATATCTGCAATTTCACAAAATATGATAACCATACCGACGAGATTCTCTATAATAATGGATCTGAAATAGGTCTGTATGAAGTAGATGGAGAAGCTAAGAGTGCCGAGGTAAAGAATTTGATTTAACAAAAATTTCTTTTATTAATGATTTAGTTGCAGCTTGAGTAAATTTCGAACCTGGTTATTCTTAAAGGTTTTCGGACAAATTTGTTCTACTCGACAGATCTTTCTGAATGATCGTTAGGGCATTTTTCATTTCAGCATTAATTAATATCCTAATCAAGCATGAATAAAAAATAAAAAAGAGCCAAGCAAAATTCTTGAAGGTTTTGAGTATAAGCCTGCCCCCCTATTTAACCCTATTAATAAAAGAGAGGGTTATTCCTGACTGACTTTGATTCAGTCATCAATCATTGTATCAATCTAACATATTTTTAAATATCTTAATCATAAAACATGAATTATAAAATAAACTTAAATTTCAGTTTAACTCATATTCTTTTAAAGGTTATTCTTAGAGATAAAAAGCTTATAAACGATGGGGCTAATGAAATGCAAAGACAACTTTTAGATTTATCATCTAATGGCTTTTATTTCCGAAAATTATTAGTTGTTGGGAAATCCAGATATTTATTTCGGAACACAAGTGGTTTTGTTCTGAGCGGTGTACGTTATCTACGTGCTTATTATTGCGTTCAGGTATATTGTAAAGTGGAAAACGATTGTTGATATATAGATAATTTTTAGAAATTAGCCAAACTGATCCAAGATAAATATAGACAACAAAGTTCTGATACAGCTTCATATGTTAATTATACAATCACAGGAGTTTGGATTGGAAGTGAGGTAATAAAAATATGAAATAGGTTAATTAATATTTTCCGGAAATTATGTATATTCATTAAGCCTCTTAACAAATAAACAACTTAAACCTGTTTATTTAATTTCTATAAAAAATTTTCAGAAGTTTATATTTTTAAATTTAAAACATCCCTACCAAAAAATGTCAGTTTATCTTTTGAAAATATTTTTGATAATGATGATAGCATAAATATTTATTTAAAGGAAATTGTGGATGCTATGAAAAGAGTTGTATCTCAAAAAGATAATCTATTAAATTATCGCTCGATTAAAGAATTGAATGATATGAGAAAAAATATAACAGATGGGATAGAAAAAGTGGCGACATTAGAAAATGTGGCAAATAAAAAATATGGAAGGGGTAATTTATCACACCCTTTAATCTTTCAATGTTGCCTTAAAAACAAATTAACTAAGAGTTAACAAAAATATTCTGAATTTTTAGTAGGCTCATCAATGGCATTGGTTGGATATCTTGCTTTGAATAAAAATCAGTTTACTGACAGATATAGCAAGTGTAATAGAAACGGCGAACAATGTATCGCTTTCTTTCATATCAGTGCGCACAATGATACTAGGTAAAAATATTCTTAATAGGCAATAATGAAACTTTAAATTGTTAATTATTGAATTTGGTTGATTTACATTTTAATTTTTGGATGAATTTAAATTTTATTAAATAAATTTAAATCTCATACCCCAATTGCTAAATTTTTATATATTATTTTTTAGAAAATTTATTGAAAAAAGGAAAATTAATAAACCGGGGAAAAATTTCTAATCGCTACTAAGACTAATTTTTCCAAATTAAATATTTTTAATAAAGCAAAGATTAAATATAATTAAACTTTATGATTGGGATCTTTTAATTTAGAATAGTATTAGGTCGGGTCATAATTAGTGTCGCTTTTTTATTTGGGTTTTTTCGATTTTTAAAATTAAGTTTTCTGAAAAATTTTTTTATTTTTATTACGAATCATCTGTTAGACTATGCTCTAAAGGATCCCATAATGAATTTATATTCAGATTTGGAATATTAGACGATGATCTTGATCAAGAAAAATTAAAAGAAAATTAATTTATATTAATGAATGTAAAATTTTAAAATTTGGTAGTAAAATAATTACTTTTACATCAACAGTTATAAAATTGGAATAGTTTTAATTTAAAAAATAAATTCTGTGTATAATTGGTGGTAATTATGGATTCAGCTGTTTTACGAAAACCAGTAATTCCAAAGTACCGTCGGGAACTTATTTTTTATGCCGACACTATGATTGTAAGCTAGGGTAGCTCCCTGTACCCCAACCGCGACGATTTTTTTGGCAAAAACGCCGATCCAAACCCCGAAGCTCTACTCTGACAAACCCCGATCCCCGACGCAAACCACGAGTCGTGTTTCTAAATTTCAACAGGTTTAAATATTTATTATATTTACAATATTAATTAATTTTTTCCTTCGATATAAAAATAAATAATACATTTATTATCTCCACTACATCTGTTAAATTCTTTCTGATTCTTAAATTTGTCGAACACAATGTAGCCAAAAATTGCCATTGAAGAACTTCCTTTCTCTTTAGAAAATAAATATTTTTATAAAAGTTTACAAAATTAATAAACGATTTTACAATTATTTCTTCCTCTCATTTCTAGGGGGAGGGGGAGGATCTCTAGCTAAGAAACCTCCGTTAGTTAGAAGACTAGCTGATATACATATAAACTAGCTGATAAATAAAAATACCTCCATTCAAACTTTCCAACTTTGCGACATTTAATATTCCATTAAAAATATCCTCTCTAAAAGTACTATTTAATGTTTTATCTTTAATAAGCATATTCTTAGAGCGTGTGACATTTTTCATGCTTTCTTTAATTTTGGGCTAAAATTTAATTTTTAATATGATTTATAAATTATTATGTTGTTTACATCATTTCGAATCCAAATCCCAGCAATTGTATAATTTATAGAAGCTTCTCTCGTTTTAGGCTCACTTTGGTATATTTTAAGCATATTAAGAGTGAGCTTCTGTTTAAAAAATAATGGACATAAATAATACATTGTTAATATAGCCATACCTTAATACAATAAATTGCCCTAGCATATCTCACTTCGCGGGAAATAAATCCACTTGTTTTTGTGAAATGATTTTTATTTCTTTGAAATAATTTGCGAAATACTGCGCCGTTTTTAGTAGCTTCCAAAAGTTGATTATATAATTCACTGTTGCCTTCCATAATAAGGTCTTCGTTGAAGAGGAATTCCTGGAATATTAGTTAAATACTGCGATTAAGACCTTCCAGCGATTTTATTGAACCCTTATTACTTTTTAACCTTATTAACCCTTATTCTAATAGGTAGCCAAGCACCAATATAGCCAGAAAACAATATAGTCATAAGCTTTATCATAACAAAATTCAAGACAAAAAACTTATCAAAGTTTAATGAAATATTTTTTATTTAATTGTTTTAAATTTATAATTAAAGATCGGACCGAAAAAGAATCCAATTTTAGGTCACAGATTTTCATATTATCTATAAATCAACCTTTATGTCTTTTGATAATTTTAACTTACAGATGCGACATTATTTTTATTCCGATCCACTTCATATAGACCTAATTCCACACCATTCATCTCTAAATTTTCCTTCTTGTTTTTAAATTTTTTAACAATACAGTCATAATTTATTTTAAAACACTTATTTATTTCATATTTCGCTTTTTCTATAGCATCTTGAAGTTCAATTTCTTCCATTTCTTCGTTTTTGTTTTGTGGTTCTATTTGTTTGATTTCACATAATTTATTTAGTTCTTCTTTTGATAATGTAAAAACCTCGTCTAGATGACGTACTAAATTTAGGATTTCTTCTCTTTAAAGGAATAGTCCCCATATTTACTAAAACTGTTGACTTTTATATCCCGGAGTTATATAGTAGTTTTATTAAGGGAGTTAATAAAGTCAAGCGAATAAGGAAAGGCATTGGCTAAGAAAAGCTATATTTATGTAGGTTCTAACTAAATTTTACAGTCGAGTAACTTTAAAATGTATATAGATCAGGGATGTCACGGGTTACCCGAAACCCGATACCCGAAACCCGAAACCCGGCCTTTTTTTCGACCCGATACCCGAAACCCGATCCGAGAAATTTTCTAAAACCCGACCCGAAACCCGACCCGAGAATTTTTATTTTTCAAAACCCGACCCGAAACCCGACCCGAGTTTTCTCAAAATTTTCGCCCGCGTCGCAGAAAAAGGGAAGATTTTTAGCTTAATGATCTTCCAAAATTCTGAAAATTTTCGCCTGCGGCGCTGAAAAAGGATAAAATCTGGCTTCGGACCTTCCATAATTCTCAAAATTTTCGCCTGCGGCGCTGAGAAGGGAAGATTTTTGGCTTTTTGGCCTTCCAAAATTCTCACTTTTTTCGACCCGAAACCCGAAACCCGATCCGAAGAAAATTTCGAAAACCCGATCCGAAACCCGACCCGACTTTTTGCTCAACCCGAAACCCGAAACCCGATCCGAGAAAAATTTTGGAAACCCGACCCGAAACCCGACCCGACATTTTTCTCAACCCGTGACATCCCTGATATAGATTCTTCTCGAAATAAAAGTCAATTGAAAAATGCATTTAAATTAGGTAACTACCTTTAACCAAATTAACTTCCTCCAGCCTTTCATCATTTCCCTCTGCCTGCAATTCTTCCTCGTAAATCTCCATATTTGATTCATTGATCTCTTGACTGATTAAATATTTTTTTACAAATTAGATAAAAAGTCGGGTTCTTGTGTTCTATCTTACTAAAAGCCCGTAAAATATATCCGTTAACAAAAATTGACTAAAATACAGTTAACTTTATTTTTAATTTACTTTATTACTCTCAATTTTCTCCTTTATTTAAAAAATTTTCCCAAAATTTAAAAAAATCCAAAATCCTTACTTGTAAATAATTTCCTCAATTTTCTTTGTAAAATTTTTTGCAACAAAAAAAGTTTGACTAGCTATTTAATCTGTCTCATTATAATAATCGTAATAATCAGTCATTGTTTCATTTTCATTGTCCATATTTGTGTATAAATTTTGTCTTTCATTAATATTTTTGTCCTCAATTCTTTCAAAACTTCCTGTGATATTTTTCTTTTCCTTAAAAATTATAAAAGTATTCATGAGTTATCAAGACCCGATCATAAAAAATACCTCTCTAATCTTGTTGCTTTTAGTTTGGGTTCTATTTTCATGCACTTTTGTTGTTGGCTTTATAGTTGTTGTGTTTGAAGCCTTAATTACTGTTTGTTAATATTCAATGCTATTTAAATTTTTTTCAAAATATTTTTTAATATTTGGAATTATAATTAGAGTTGATCAAGACGAGACCGATACCGAGACCGATACCGAGAGTCTCGGCTTTTTTCCAATATCGGTCTCGGTTTTTTCATTCTCGGTCTCGAAACCGATACCGATATTCTCGGTCCATTTCTCGGCGAGAAACGATACTGACTCAAAGAAACAAAATTCTCAATATTATCCAAGTTTTCGTCCATAATTTTTTCGGATATCCGTCCATAACAGAGAAAGTGATTTATTTTCGAATAAGGTCTTCTAAAATTCAAAAAAATTTCGCCTGCGGCGCTGAAAAAGGAAGAAATTTGGTGACTTGGCCTTCCAAAACTTATAAATTTTCGACTGCGGCGCTAAAATGTTGAATTTTCCGAGCCCTCAGCAGTTGGATTTTCAAGATTTTGCTTACAGACCTTCCGATTTTCGGCAACTGTAGTTCACACCAGTGGATTAAGGGGATTTAATTTATCGGAAGCATGGATGAGCACATTGAGTTTTGCGTATCTGAGGGCAAAAATTGGAAGAAATCTGGTTTCACGGCCTTCCAAAATCTCAAATTTTTGTCTGCGGCGCTGAAAATAGGAAGAATTCTGGCTTCTTATTGTTCCAAAACTACAAATTTTCGCCTGCGGCGCTAAAAATTGGAAAAAATCTGTTGACTTGCCCTTCTAAAATTCTCAAAATTTTTGCCTGCGGCGCTGAAATCAATGGTTTGGTTAACCGAAATTTTCATTTCGACCATCCACGGATACCCGCGGATGAATATGCCTCAAAAGTTGTACGGATATAAACGGATACTGATGCCGACCTCAAGGATATACCTATTTGGATACGGACACAAAATTTGTATCCATTGGCAAGCCTGATTGGATCCAGATGATGAAGAGCGTTTATCTGATGATTTGGATGATGAAAATAATGAATAAATTATTTTTACACGTATTTTTTGACATAAAATAAAAATTTCTGTTAGTATCGGTCAGTATCGTTTCTCGGTATCGGTCTCGGCTCAAAATGATGGTATCGGTCTCGGTATCGGGTTCTTGAGTATCGGTCAATCTCGGTCTCGGGTTGGCCGATACCAGTATCGTTTTGATCAACTCTAATTATAATAGACAAAATCAGATTAATTTATTTTAGTTTTACCCCGTTAATCCCTTCCCCTGTTTTTTAAACTTAATCATCAAATACATATGTTTATTTTTAAAATATAAAGTCGAGTAAGATTGAAGGGAAATTAATTGAATTTTTTAGTTAATTTTTTTAAATTAATTTTTTTTCCAGCTAATTTGGCGGTACGACAATTGCGGATACGCACGTGCGGATGCGACGATTGCGGATATAAAATTTTTAAAAAGTTTAAGATTTTTTAAAGTTTTAAGTGCCACATTAGTCTAAAAATGATTCGGAAACCGTCAGAAGTCGGAAACTGACAGCCGGGACTAAAAAACAGAACATCATTTCAATCATTTTTAAAATTAAAAAAAATTTTAATCCGCAATTGTCGCATCCGCACGTGCGTATCCGCAATTGTCGTAACACCGCTAATTTTTTGCCGAGTTTTTTCGGCCAAAAAATTTTTTTCTTTTGGCGATAAAAAACCTTTTTTAAATTAAATTAGATAAAGAGTTAAAAGTTTTAACTCTATATCTTAGTTTACCTACATTTGAACTCATTCTAACAGTTATATTCACCATTCTATTTGTTAGTTGTGTTTTCTTTGAAGTTTTATTTAAATTCATATTTTTGGTTCCATTACTAATTTTATTATTAGCAATAATTGTTTTATTTCTCATTCCAGGGTGAATTGTACTTTTTGTAATATTATTTAATTTTTGTTTGATAATCAAAGTTTTATTTGAAGTTTCGAAACTTTCTTTTGGCTTTTTTGTTGTATTAAATAACATAATTTTTGTGCGTTTTTCTGGTCGAAACTTTTTTATAGTTTTGGTGATATTTGTTTTTGCTGTTGTATTTTTAGTTGCCAAGATGCTTGTCTTACCTTCAATCTCTGTTAAGCAGTTTAATAAGTTAATGATTGTTAATTGAATTAATATCAACGAATAAAAATTCATTTTTTTGAATAAATAATTTTTAAATATTAATACTATAATTGGAACTAGACGGTCAAATATTTACTAGTTAGTATGTTAAAGTGTGAATCACGTTATAAATTATTAAATTAATTAGTTCAAATTTTTATTGATTAATTAAGTGATGTTAATTTCCGGTTCCATTTCCTCGTTCTTACTTAATAAATGAATAAAAATGGGCAGACTTACCTAAAACTTATAAATAAAATAAGCTTAAAAACAAATAAACCTTAAAATAAAATAAATATTTCTATTTCTAGATTTCAATTCTATATTTCTGTTGAATGTTAATCAAATTTTTTAAAATTTTTCATTTCAACGACAAAATATTGCGAAAACTTCATTGCAAAGCAAGAAACTGCCATTTATGGACTATTTGCCTGTCACAAATGGTCCATTAACATAAATAGGGTTTTAATTAAATTTACTTTTAATTAAATAATAATTAAATTAATTAAGTGTTTAACTCTCAAACTATTAGGATATTGATAGTAATGTAAGGTATAAATTGTGAGTTTGGAAATGGGATTGGAAAATCCTCCTTCATGGCAGTAAGGATCGAGGTTCCCACACATGTCTTAATAATTTCTAATGTAAAACTTTTACAATTTCTATTTTAATTTAAAAATATATATTTAATTATCGAATTAAAATTTTCAGTCAATTTTCCTCACGAGTTGTCCACGCATTTAAATTTATTTATTGCCTGTTATATTGATTTTAAATTTAGCTTTGCCGACGAGTCTAATTAACGTTAATAAAATTATTTATTTTAAATTTAACTAAAGCTTTATTTTATATAATTAAGCATTATATCATGGAAGGCAGATTATTAGTTTCTCAATTTATTTTAGCATAGCACTTCTAAAATTTTATGAAAATTGAAACATTATGGAAATTTATAAATAAAAAAGTGGGATTTAATGAGTTTTTACTAGAATAGGACCAAATAAATCTTCGACTTATCGCCGTTGTCCATATATCGGATTCGGATATCAGAAGAGTTCCCGGAATCCCTAACCTTGATTAAGTAAACAAAAATCTAATTATTATATAACAGGCTAGATATATTTAAAGTAAATTATTAGATTTGGCTGGCAAATAGAAACAGCACTTCAACTTGAGCGCGACGCTTTATTTTCCGATTCTCTCTCATGCTACGTCTACATAAAAAAACGCGCGCGTTTTCCGCAGAAAATAGTATGGAAAAGTGAGAGAGAAAAAACGCCGGCGTTTTTTCGGCAAATTGAGAGTGTCTACATATGCTGCGTTTTCCGCTGCCGAAAAAACGCTAGCGTTTTTTCCGCAGTTTGAGTGTTTACATAAATTGCGTTTTCCGCCGGCGGAAAAAACGCTAGCGTTTTTTCGGCAGTTTGAGTGTCTACATAAATTGCGTTTTCCGCTGCGTTTTTTCCGCCGGCGGAAGAATTTTAATATCAAAACTGTTTGATATTTTTTTGCGGAAAATTTTTGATAAAATTGAAAAATTAATTTCTCGATCAATATTGGACCAATTTTAAAAATTTAAAAAGATTATTGAAATTTAAACTTTTATCTATCGATTGATATAAGTTTTTATTTTTAAGTTTGAAATTTTATCACAAATTTTTTTTTTGAAAAAGGTATACTTTTTGTTAATTTTTTTGTAAAATTGAAAAGGGGGGACCCTTTTGAAGGGTAGTAATTTTTAAAAATTGTATTTTAACTCTAAAATAATTTATCTAAATAATTTTTTCTTCTTTTTAGATAAAAAAATATTTTTTTAAATGTCAACCAAAATTGATATGAATTTATTTATTGAGATGATACAACAGAATGAAATAATTTGGCGTAAAGGGCACAGCGAGCATAAAGACAAAAACAAAAATGATAAAATTTGGTTATCGATTGCTGAACAAAGTGGATTTGATGGTTTTATTTTTATTTTATTTTTAAATTTTTGCTAAATTTTACAGATGTTAAATCTGCCAAACAGAAATGGAAACATCTTTGTGATTATTACTCCAAATTAAAGAAACCAAAAGCTTCTGGTTCTGATGGTAAAGATGTTAAATGGCCTTATTTAAATTCAATGTCTTTTTTGGAAGAAGAAAAAGAAAATTGTTCAAGGTTATATTTTATTTTATATTATATTTATAAATTTATAGTCGGATTGATTCAATTCAAACAATGTCTATTCCAAACGATGTTAAAGATTTATTAAATTGTACTATTTCAATGAGTTCAAGTGATGATGAAAATGAAAAAATTTTTACTCAAAAATTGCCTTCAAAACGTCGACGGCTTTCTGATACAGACAAGGATGACGCTGTTGATAATTGTATTGTTGAATCAAATGAAGAATGGAAAAATATTGCTAATGGGTTTGAAAAAAGATGGAACATGCCTTTGTGTATTGGTTTGTGAGAAATATAAAAACAATTTAATATTTTAATTAAATTTAGGAGCGTTGGATGGAAAATTGGTTAGAGTTCGTAAACCCAATAATTCTGGAAGCTTGTATCATGATTATAAGCATAATTTTTCTTTAAATATGCTTGCTCTGTGTGATTATCGGTTTTTTTTTAAATTTATAATATTTTTACAATTGATATTTAGTTATCGAATTCTCTATGTTGACGTTGGTGAGTATGGATATAAAGGTGATGCCAATGTTTTTTCTTCGTCTTCATTGAAAGCAAAATTGAATGATAATTTGTTGAATATTCCTGAACCAACCCATTTACCAGGCTTGCCTGATTCTGACAAAATAAATTATTTCATTGTTGCTGATGCGGCTTTTCCACTTTCTTTGAACATTATGAAACCTTTTGCTGGCAATGCACTTTCACATCAGCAACGGATTTACAATTACAGGTTTATTTTGTAAAATTAAATTATTTAAATTTTAAATAGGATTTCAAGAGCTAGAAGGGTTATTGAGAATGTTTTTGGAATAATGTGTGTAAAATGGCGAATTCTTTTAAAACCCATTGAAACAAACATTGAATCGGCAAACTGGATTATTCGTGCTATTATTGTATTACATAATTTTTTAATTGATGAATCAACAACAAATAAAATACTTTCGATGGTTGATCATGAAACAGAAGTTTATCGAGATTTAGAAAATGGTGAATGGCGCAACTTATTATCTGGTTCAGAACCCCTTCCATCAACTCAACAAATTCAAAATCATGCAAGAAATTGGCCCGTTGAAGCAAAGATGATGAGAGAAAATTTAATGAATTATTTTAATAGTGATATTGGATCAGTTGCATGGCAAGAAAAAATGGTTTAAATTTAGTAATTGTTTGATAAAAATTTTTGATAAAAATTTCATTTTAATATTTATATCAAAAAAGTCGAGTGTCTACATAAAAAACGCTAGCGTTTTGCGGAAAACGCTGGCGGAAAAAACGCCGGCGGAAAACGCTGATGTGTGTCTACATAAAAACAGCGTTTTCCGCAATGCGTTTTTCCGCTAGGCAGAAAACGCTGTTTTTATGTAGACACTTTTTAGCGTTTTCCGCCAGCGTTTTTTCCGCCAGCGTTTTCCGCAAAACGCTAGCGTTTTTTATGTAGACGTAGCATCATAGGGAAACTTTATTCTATACGGCCTTTCTAATAGATACGGGGTCTCAATAGCAGAAAATACAAATTGTTTAAATGTTTCAAATTTTCGTAGAAGCTGAGGCGAGTTAGCATAAAAACAAAATTGACGCCGAACTTGCCGCTCATTGCATAAGACGATAATTTGTAGAGCTGTCCGAGACCGAAATTTTTCCAAGACTCAAGACCCAAGACAAAATTTTTTCCAAGACCAAGACTCAAGACCAAGACCAAAACTCCAAGACTCAAGACCAAAAATCAAGACCAAATTTTTAAATCCCATAGGTCAAATTTTTGGTTTATTTTTTGTTATTTTGATACGATCAAGTCAACTTCAGTCAATTATCTACAATTTCGAATTTATGCGAAATTCAAAGAATTTCGGGGAATTTATTCGTGTGTAAAATCAATAAAATAGGTTTGGGTGGATTAACGGGATATTAGTGATATCAAAGGATTAAGAGGGATTGCCGTGGGATTTAGTGAATTATGAGGGATGTCAGGGGATTTTACGTCTGGAACGCCAAGGTAATGCCAAAATTTTGGCGATACCCAACGTTACCCCCCCCCCCCTCCCCCCATTCGAAATCGACCCCCTGGCTACGCCCTTGGATTAAGGAGGATATCGAGGTTTAAAGGGGAATTTAAGTGGATTAAGAGGGATCATAAGGAATAGTATGAAATTGGAGGACCAGGGTGATCAGGTGATGATGGCTGCTGATATACATCCTCTATTTTATCCCTATCTTTTTGCGCGCATGCGAAAATTTGTACAATTTTGGAAGGCCAAGAAGCCAGAATTCTTCATTTTCCAGCGCCGCATGCGAAAACTTTGGGAATTATGAAGGCCGATAAGCCAAAAATCTTCCATTTCCTGCGCCGCAGGCAAAAATTTTGAGAATTTTGGAAGACCGTATGCCAAAAAAATTCACTTTTTCAGCGCCGCAGGCGAAAATTTTTTGAATATTGGGACTCAAGAAGCCAGATTTTTTCCATTTTCTGCGCCGCAGGCGAAAATTTTGAGGATGGCCAAGCACTAGGTCCAAAAAGGCCAAAAAACCAAGACCAAAAAATAAAACCAAGACAAGACCAAGACAAACACTCCAAGACCAAGACCGAAAAAAAACCAAGAAAAGTCTTGGTTCCAAGACCAAGACCAAGAGTCTCGGACAGCTCTAATAATTTGATATTTTTTAATCATAAACAAATGCCCCTGTAAATATTTTGAAAATCATTTTGAAATGCTTAGTCAATTCTTTTTCTATGTATAATAATTAAGAAATCTAATATTTTTAGTTTGTTTATTTTATTTTTAATAAAGAGCGTTATTCTCCATTCAAAGGCATGCACTTTGTTATTTTTTACATTTATTAGCCCCTTAATTATAAAAATAAATAAAAATATATGTGAATTGTATATATGTGAAAAAAATAAAATCAAATATTTGTTCAAATTTTATTTGATTTTAATTGATCAAATATTTGACTTTTTCTATCAAATTTTTTCAAATTATTTGTTCAAATATTTGATTTTGCCGTTTATCCGATCTCTAAATCTCATTTCACATTATTTCTTCACTTCTTTTTTTCGAAATTTTGATAAATTATAATGTTAAAGGAGCCAGTTTTTTGCTCCGCAAGCTAAAATATTTAGAAATTTGGAACAATCCCTTATTTAATCCCTTATTTGAAAAACACAATCCCTTATTTAAAAATATAAACATTTTTAAAAACGCAATTTTATGCACAAAATTTGTTTTAACATTTGCAACTTTTATTTACTAATTAGTTAATATTGAAATAGTAAACAAATAAAATGAAGATATAAACCAGTAAAACATATTAAAAATGTATTTTGTTATATTAAACTTGGTATTTTTATATTTATATGATAATGTTGAAGGCATGCAAGGAGATCATAATTACATTGAGCCATCTCCGAAACGACATAAAATAACCGATATATCTGGCAATAAAAAACCAGGTATTTTATTCAAAAATTAAGGGGGAGATGGAGGAATTAGAGATGATATAAGGGGTTTTTAGGGATTAATTGGGATTTAAATGCATTAAGGTGATATCTGGGGATATAAGTGGATTTGGAGGGATTAAGTGGATTTTGAGAGATTAACTTTGGTTTCATGGGATATCGGGTCGGGATACAACTCTAGTATTAACTTTAAATAATACTAGGTTGGCTAACTTTGACTAATATAAATCCTTAGATAATCCTAACAAAGTTTCGCATAAAAGCTTATGTAAGTAATGTTACAGCTTAGATTCTAGTGCGGTGCGTATATTTTATGAACACTAGAGAAAATAATATTTAGATTTATAAACATATTAAGTTTTAACGGTAAATGTCCAGAAAATCTCGTGTAAGAATTTTCTCATAAAATTTTTTGCGTAATAAATAAGGATTTGAGGTATCGGTGGAAATATTTAAATATTTAAGTTCTAACATTGGACGAAGCATCAAACATAATCAAAACAATCTATGAATTTAATAAATACACAAATTTTGAGGCTTTAATTAAGTCGGATTTTATTGTTGGTTATTATGAAAAATGGCATGAA